>OY294042.1:31222252-31728816 GCA_958510855.1 Rhagonycha lutea
ATATTTTTGGCATCGCGTTCTTATCGGATTTTGTGCATTCGTCTACATCTACAACACGGCATTAATAAACCCGCAAGAAAACGGTTGTATATTTTTTAAGATTTAATGCAGCTTGACAAATATTTTCAACTTGTTTTTATGACAATTTTCTTTTTACAAAGAAATATTTTGTATTTAATTTTAATTCGAAGTATTGGGTTGAAAACACAATTGGAAACAAACCCATTTGATTATATAAGTGACCACTCTGTACGATCATAGGTAGATAATACTTATGTATTGTTGATTGTTGCAATAAGACAGTCACGAGTTAACGTGATTAGATAAAAAAAAATGATAAGTAATTGCATTGCATAGACAGAATATAATAAATTATTATGCAGCAGGGTGTTACATAAAATAAGGCATTTCCAATGATTGAATGAATGAGTAAATATTTTTGAATGAAACTCAAGTTTTGTGGACATTTATAATGAACGAACGAATCCATGTATTAATTTATATTTAAAATCCCCATATTATGTAGTTCAGAGTGGGCGCATAGTTAGCAGACACTTCCTGATCTATTTTTTATTAGAAGATGAAAAGAGAGAGAGAGAAGAGTGACTGATTTTAGAAATTACAGTTATCATCCATCAGTTTAGCGCTTAACGTAATAATACGATTTAGCATAAAACATCTCCTCAAAACCCTCAAGCACCCGAGCACCAAGTCGAAGATGAATATACTCGAGAGAAATGGAGACATCACTACTTGAGCAATGACATACATTGCCAATTTATATTATACTATCGTAAATCAATATTATTGCAAAAACTCTAATCATTAAGTGTGTTTTTAATATCAAATTTTGTATAATAATATGTAATTTAAAAAAGTTTAAATACAAATTACAGAAATCACTGACATCGAGTAAGCCTGCATGTTTTGATCGCAAGTTTTCGACAATATAATTTAAAAAATAGTCAGAAAATTAAATTGCAATGAATCTACATCCACTATCATAGGAAATTCAAATTATATGAACTCTTAAAAGTTGATAATACGATAAAATAATCGTAAAGCATTCAAAGATATAAAAATCTTAAATAATGCCTCGATTATTTCAAGTCCTTAATTTTCAAAATAAAACCACGATAGGTAAGTATGTAAAGATAGGAAACTTAAAAAAAAAAAATTACAGCACAAACATTATAAAACATGTTTTTCTATAATGTTAAAACATGCAATTGTAAAATATGAAAATTCATGTACAAAGCAATCTAAAAATATGAAGTTTGATTTCCGCTTCCGATAAAACGTATGGTATAATAAATTTTTAATGGTGAAATAAACACAAAAATTCATTAAAGAGATATGAATGCACAGAAAAATTAATGTTTGTTAATTATAATAAAAATGAACGTTTCAAAATAAAAAAAAAAGGATAACTCTTACAACCACTTAAATAATATTATTTTATTTGTTTGAATCGAGGTTTGAGACAGAATTGCCTTTCAACTGAGCTTTAAAACAAAAACTATATTATTTGTGGGGCTATGCGCTTTGCTTTAGGAACATTGTTAAATCTCTATTCTCCAAATTTAGAGAACTTTGTTAAAGCTTCCCATAAAGAATTATTTTTTCTTCTTAAGCATTTGTTCGAAATTTTCAAAGCCCTTACTAAATTTGTCTCTTGAAAATTGACGGTTAAAAATTCATTGTATGGTACCAATTTCATACACTCCATTTTTTATATCTGTGATAGTTCGTAATATATTTCTAGGATTCAGTGGTCTCTTGTCGATTTAGGAACTTCAATCATAATATTCTGACCCAAAAATAAAGGTTTCAACTTTTATTTATGTAGATATATTTATGGTTTAGAAGTATATTTTCTGCTGCACAATTTTAACCAACTCTTTGCGCCTTGATGATATTTTCCCTTAAAAGTTAGACACTTTATATTGATTAGTTTCATATGAAGTAATTATTAAATTTTTCAAAACTTCATTTGAGCATTGTAATTATTAAATGCAATTATTAAATTGTAACAAAACCATTAACCTGAAATTTTACGTCAAAAACTTCATGTTTAATTGTTTTAAGTGACAGACAGAACCGAGTTTTGGTTCTGAAGATGAATCTAAGTTGCATTGGAGATTTTAATAAGTCACGAAAGCAATCGAACCAGTAGTCTACTTGTACCGAGGAATACAAGTTAGCTATCAGAGTTAAAAGTTTTTGATTCTCATATTGGTAAAATTCCCAATACCAACCGTATATTTTAAAAACAGCACAAGCTAGAAACTACTCGAGATTCGACTACTCAGCAACTGATTACTTCAAGATATTGATCCTTGAATTTTTAACGCGCTTTATCTCCAAAATGTACACATTAGGCCATGTACGTAGATACATCGATATCATTTACTATTTCTGATCCGGAATCACATCAAGAATTTATATTTTCAGTATTATAAAAATGCGTTGCGAAACTACAGCAATTATTTAATAAATTTAATCTTTACTTTCATCGATAGTCAACTATAATAGGTAAACAAAGCATGGTGATTTATTAATGAAGTAAACAATTTTTTTGCAAATAATTCATAAACAATAAATCAAATAGCCGCAAGTGACAGAAAGTTAATAATACGATTTTTACAAAAAAATGTTTCTTTTTCATTTTTTATCAAATTGTATTTCTGCTTCACATTTTTACGAAAATATACACGGTTTTTAAAAGTGTATCATATTCACACCTGAGTGCAAGTAATTTGTTGAAATATACAACATATCCGATGTGTTATACACGTCAATTAATTTATTTAAAAAAAAAAATTACTTTGGAAGTTATTGTAATTCTAAAATAAAGGACTCGCGTGGATGGATTAGCGAGATTCCCATTGTCCATCCCAAAAAAATGGTTTTTATGAAATACAAGATTTGCACACAAACATCAAAGTTGCCGAATTAAATTCTAGATTTCTTTTTGACAATTAGTTTCACCTTTTTACGATTAGCTTTTTCAAGAGATACTTACAATTAATTTTTAATTAAATAGGAAAGTCATATGTGGTATTCACATCAGATTACAATATAATTCGTTGTTAATTTACGGTCAGTAGATCACACCACTATTGACTATTGGCATTTGAAATTTTTCTTATTAATACAAAAATATAATTGAATGTCTAACCTTGTTTAACCAACAAGATGATTTATTTTCCATTTAGTCAAGTTGTCAACAACAAGTTATTAATTATAATATAAATTAAATGTATCAAAATTGCTTTTAAATAATAATATTTCATAATTAATTCTTTATATATTTCAAAAATTTGTGATTAAGAATTTACTAAACATTGTATAAAATTATAATCAATAAAAAGTAGCGTTTTTCCACCATAATAAATTTTTCTCAAATTCTTTGAATCCTTAAAAAAAAGGAAATTGTAAACTTACCCATAATTTTCTAATAAGATAGGACCTCTTAGTTAGTCGACATAAATTGTAAATATTTGTAACGTATAAGGAACGATTAATTGTAGTAATTACTTAAGATGCAGTTAACAAACTTTATAATTATTTGTACCATTAGTTAATTATATGAAATAGTAAATAATTGTTGAATGGTGTGAATGGTGGCGTAACGTTTTGTGATCGAATAAAAACAAATATAGTAATTTTTGCGACAAGTATTCACAAAGCACTTGAAAATAAAAAGCACAAATTAAAAAATACTTTAGTAATGATATACATTGGTAAGTTCCACAACAATTACTTTCTTAATAAGGCAAGAGAACAGATGCGCCGCGCCGCAACTTGTTAACAATTTCTGATCACTTTGTAAACAATTAAGAAAGTTAGGAATGCACAGGACCGAAATAAATTAAATGTTCTATCGTTAAGAAAATATATAAAATTATGATAAATGGCTGTCGCATTGAATATAAACTTTGATACTCGTTCCACCACCTATTGTAAATAAAATCACTTAAAAAAACACTATTGGGCCACCTAATCACAATTAACAACAATCGCTCTACTTCTAAACATTTAAAAAAGATTAGTGAATTCTTATCTTGAGTATCACTCGATAATGAAAATATTAACAATTAATATTTAAAAAATAATACACGTGATTATTCGATACCCAGTATGAATCAAAACTATCACCATATTAATGACTGTTAATTATAACATGGAATTTGTCATCCAATGTTTTTGTCAACTTCAGCCCCTCCATGCAAATTCAATTAACTTAATCGAATGCAATTTAAATTTTATTTTAAACTAATTTCCTCAAAAACAAGAGCTATTTGATACTTATGATGTACATCACCGGCATCGTGTCGATTAGGTCACAGTGCAAATTATAATTGAAAATCGATCGTGTTTCGAGGCCAAAATGGCTTAAATCAGGGGTGGCCCCAAGATGTCGACCTCGTAGCGTAAATTTTACCTAATAAATTACTACTCAATTAAAAAATTATTAATAAACTTTGCATAACTAAAATTTAGTTTAAACTTTACCTCTCTCTAGTGGGCTTTCCTATAATGCAATTACCGACATGGTCGATCGCAGAGCCCAAAAGTTTGGTCACCCCTGCATGATATGTACCTAATATGCAGGTATAGTTTCTTTGATTACAATAATTAGCAGACATAAAATATTCTTCCACTTATTTCTATTAAGGCCAATAACTTTTGTAAACCAAAAAATTCAAAATATGTGGGGTTCAGAGCTACAGTGGACCAAGTCTACATTTGCAATCCTTGTTTTATCTCAATGTGTCTTTTTAAGTTAAATTTATTATAAAGTGTTATAGAAAGTCCTGTAGTGGAAATAAAGGTATATAATTAAAAGGAAATAATTTAGGATGTTGACATTCAAAATTTTGGACAATCATGGATATTCACACTTTTATAGGTACCTACCTAAATAAAAACTATTTTATGATGCATGTTTAGGATGAGAGAACAGCAGGAAAAGATCTTAGGATAGTATTTATAAACACATAAAAGAAAATTCTGAAAAACGTCATTAACCGTGACATTAAGATAGCACTTTTACATTTCTCAAACTTGTGCAGGATCCTGATATTGCAGTGAAAACTATTGACCTAAAGTCAATTACTAGGACTAGCCGGTCATTCTTTCCGCCCAATGATATAGACTTTGGATTAAAAGAATCGTCGAGCAAGAAACAACAGACTATTCTTGTTCTATAAGATTGGTTTGCTGCTCAAGAAGGAAAAGAGGAAAAAACCTTAAAGAATCGTGGTATTGTATCGAATTGAATTTCTGAGTATTATGTCAATTCTAAAGAGTTTTCCGTTACTGCCATGTCAGTAGTTTTCGCAAGTGACATATTATCATAGAAAAGATATTATAAGAAAATATCAAAACGTTGAGTCAATGATTAGTTCTACGTGTTAGGTTATACCATGAGGCTTCATGGCATAACAGAGGAGTATCATAGTTTTCTCCGTAATAGAAGCATCCTTATTATGGATATTCAGGAATTAAAACGATGTACTTTCAATATTTGACTTGACTAAAAAAATTACAAAAAAATCTGAAAATGCGCTATTTAAAACCTGGAAGTTGTTTTATCGCGTTTTTATCATCATGCCTCCAGTTAATTAAAATAATTAAAATGCATTGCATGGAAAAGATAATCTGATAAGTATTTACAGGATTATGCTTATGAATAATTTGCATTATTTTGAGTTTAAATTTTTTTAATTTTGCGGCAACAGCAGCAATTAAATAGAGCCACCTTACTATTTACAATATTGATGTAATTTCCTTTAACACCTAACTTATAAACAAATTGAAAATTACGGTTAAGAAATTTGGTAACGACACACAAGAAATAATATTCGGGCATGCATCGCACGAAAATTTCAGTGTAGTGTAAAGATGTTAATTCGATGGAGAAAAACTGTAAAAAATTTCTTATAAATAAATAAAAAATAGTATATAGAAGGAATCGGATTTCCAAGAACAAATAGGGCTAAAATGTATAGAATCAGTGCTGCTTCTCACAACAAATTTTCAAAAAAGAAATGGGAAACGACACACAGTTTGGCAAATGTAATTAAAATAAAGAACAATTTATTGTTTAAATAAAATTTAAATATATTTTTATACAAGTACTACGTTTTAATATAAAGAGAAAAGTTTATACTTATTCTTTTATCAATATCTTTCTGTTCTCGCTAAATTCTGGGTATTTAAAATTCTAAAGGATGAATTTTTGAAAAATTCAACTTGTGATAAGACAGAAAAAAATTCACAAAAAATCATGAAAGTTCTTTCCGAAGAGACTAAAGCATAATAAAAATTCAAAAAATCAAAAGGTCTGATGTATGTACTACGTTACTCATAAGATTAACAAAAATATTAAAAATTGTTGTCAATTTTGAGATAAAATTCTTATTAAAATTTAGCTAATCTTATTGATTATTACAGGGCACCTTGCTTTGGGGAACCCCTGAATCCAGTCCTGCTGTAATACGAGCGTAGTAGCCACGTCGCATAGCATAGTCCAGCACTAACGTAGTATGGTACAGCTGGAGCAAGAGAGAAACGAACAAGAGTTTCTATGGCGTAAATTATTATTCGTAATGTAATTAATAATCGTAAAATTAATATACTGTCGTGATCTAAAGCTCAAATCTGCTTCCTAAATGATTCGGTAACAAAATCTCACCCAATGTAGATCACTCGAACAAAATAAGCCCCGAATAGCCTTAAGTCGATTCACACTTACGGAAACTACTAATCTGCAGTTTGTGGATTCAATGGAGTCAATCAAAAGATCAGATAAATCAGAAGGCAATTTATTAACTTGAATCAAAAATAGTCTTAGAGCAATATTAGACGTTATCGACACAATTGTCGAGCGATATGTAAGATTGTGTAAAATGTGTACAGCATCAGATAAAGAGTATTATTTAAGTTTAACATATAAGCTATACTTTTATGTGACGCTGCTTATATGTAATTTGTGTGTGAACAATATAAAATTTTATAAAAATGGTTTTTTTAATAACAAAGTTCATCCACTTACTCATTACAAAATTTCGGTGGTTGGTGAAAAATACGAAACATCCTATACTCGAAATTAAACGTATGTCGTTGATCTGCACACATATGTCAAGATGGCTTCCAGAGTTAACAAGTATCACAGTAGCGCGAACTTCTGTTGTTACCAAATTCTGCTTTTCAAGTCCAAAATCAAGTGAAATAACGCGTGAAATTATTCCAGCGCTGTGTTATAAACCACGAGTGCCAGTTTAAATAGAATTTTCAAGTTTCCTTACCAAAAGGAAGCGATCACACCTGGTATCCAATTTAACCTCAAATTTTACAATGTGGGATTTGTAATCGTCGAAAATAATGGTCATCCAATTCGTAACGTAATATAAAGTTGATTTGTGGGTCTCACAAATCATGAATTTAATATTCTCGTCGATATTTCTGGTATGATAATACACAGAAATCAAAAATTTTCAATAAGGTCGAAAATCGTTCGTGGCCACAAAAATGCAAGTAAAATGACTATTTTACCAATAATTCGAACCAAAAAACACTCGCGTTCACTTCCTACGACTTGTATAATTGCTTTTGTGCTCCAAAAGCTCTCAAAATGGTCTTTTTGAGAAAAATTGCGAAAACTTTCGCAATTCTCGAAACGGACTCAAAGAAGGTCGACCAAAGACTCTTGCTCGTCGAACGGCTTATGCCTTTCTTGCTGTACAGTTCAACCTACCACCATAATAAACAATTTTTAGGAACAAAAATCGTAAGTTTCCGGTTTAAATACCGCCATCCATTCGAAATCACAATGTTTTCATTTTTCAGGTAAAATTTCACTTTTATGGACGAAACTTCACAAGTACGCATCAAATACACTAAACTTTTACGAAATAATAAAATTGTTTTGTTTTATGTGTGACAAAATTATCGCATTTGTCTTTAAAATTGCTCTCAAGATTCGTATCACACAACTTGACAAACTTTACTTTTTAATTAAATCAACCAAGATCATCATCGGATCCATTTGATTGATTTTACCACATCTCAATACATACATATAAGAAATAATTTTTAATTATCACATAATCTTTATCTATCCAATTTGACGAATTTTATAAAATGCTATCTCATAAATTCTCATTTGAATGAAGATCAGAATAAAGTAGCCAGATCAATTTGGTTGTCCTAATTTCGGGTAAATTATTTTTTATGAAGATAAATAGCACCTCGGGGAACTGTTACAAAAACTAACACACAAACTGAGAACTTATTCAAATGAAAATGTTAATATAGCAATTTTCAAGTGTTCAGAACCTTTGTTTATTTTACGAGAGAATAAATTCGATTTGTTTTAAAGATTAAAGTTTCGAATTAAGAATTAATTTTCTTTGCATTGGGGCTATAATTTGAATGATTAGTATTAACGGTTAAATTAAATGTTTCTTTACAGACAATTATTAAAGTAAATTTTATTATGATGATATGAAAATTGGGACAATTTAGAAAAGTCAACAAAACATGAAAAAGTTTAACGGTTCGGGTGGGGTGGGACACAGATATTAAAAGCGAAAAGAGAATTGCCTGATGGGCACATTATTTTCGCTTCAAAGCAGATAAATAATGGACAACTTACTCTTATTACAAAAATATCTACAGCAAATAGTTATTTCTATACTTATTGTTAGTTGGGATAATCAATACTTACGATATTTATGTGCAGATTTATTTGTGTTTTAAAGTTTTTTTTTTAAAACAATTAGAATTTTTAAATTGTATTTATTTTAATTCTCTTTACTTATTTGAAATTTAAAATTATTTTTAAATTAAAATTCTTTTATCACAATTAAAATTGTTTTCCTTTATTGCAGTAAGAAAATCTTAAATATGTGACAGGCCATGCATAATTAAAAGAAAAAAAAAGATCAATAATGTAAAATAAAATATTTATATTATTAAATATTTATATTATTAAATATTTAGATAATGCAAATCAGTATCAATTAATCAATCAATTTTATTAGTTGATATTCTTAAATTTCTATTCAAGAAATTTGTAAACATTTAAATAAAACAAATATTTATTATGTAGTCCAAACTCCACAAATGTAACTAACAATAAGTGAAATAATTACACAATTTAAATAATATATAGCAGCCAAAGGTTGACAAACAAAGGAATGAATAAGCAATTAGCAAAAAAACAAATTTTATTACCTGTTGGTGGGTTCTATTAAAACCCAAATCAAGTTTACTAAACGGAGATTTCAAGAAAATTATGTGAACGCGAATATAATTTTTCCTCGACACAAGCGATTCCATCTACGTGGCCCAAGTAACATTTCAATCCTGGCAATTACCTGCAAAATCAAATTTTACCTGCCAAGCCTGCGCCAGGCCTGGCTGACTCCAAATAAATAGTAATTTACAGGTTACTTAGCGATACCTGAGAATGTCCTGCGCTTGGCTTGGTGCAAGCCAGTGTCAGGTTATGAAGCCATACCTGAGAATAACTTTGCAGATCTCCTGCGCACTCCGGCGCCTGGCCTGTGTAGCCTCGGCGCCAAGCCAATCTCGCACTAGTTCGTAGATACTCGTTCGCATCGTTCGCATATGTTCGTATGTCAAAATTTTTTTTCTATCTCAGTCATTTTCATTATACTCATATCGCAGACTCATTTTTTTATTACTATACCATGTGTTTAGGTAAGTTTTGCAGAATTAAACAAAATAATTTTATATTGTTTTGATTTCTTCTTCGTAAAAGGTAAGTAAGAATAATACAAAACCCTATCAATTTTTACTGGGTTGTATAATAATGTTACAATATGTTGTTGTCCAACCAAATCTTAAGAGCGTGCTGCAAATGTTGATGCAAAAACATGTTTCAACAGATGGCGCGCCCTGAAATATTAATCTTTTATACAATTCTTTTCACCAATACAGAATTATAAAGATTTCAAAGATTCGTAGAAAAGATTAATATTTTAGGGCACGCCATTTGTTGAACATGTTTTTGCATCAAAATTTGCAGCGCGCTCTTAATTAAACATTTAAATCACTTTAATTTACTTTTAACAGATTGAACCACGAAAATCAGAAGAACCAGGAGGACCTAGCAGTAGCGAATTAAAAAATTAACAATTGTTTCGAAGGAATAAGCCACTTCTTCTACTCAAAGTTTTTGTGTCTTTGAAAAAGAAGTAGTTTATTATCCCTTCAAAACAGTTGTCGATTTGTTAATAAATTACATGGGATTGAGCAAATATTGGCCGATATTGAAAAGGTATCTTCAAAATAATATGAACAAATAATTTATTGTTTAATAAAATTTTTTAATATTAAATCATTTTTGTTAATTTTTGGAGTATTCATCAATGTTCTTGCATCTTTTGGCAAAATTAAGTTAAAAGTATTATTTAAAAGTGCTAAAAGATCTTTAACAGCAGGCCCGTAGCCAGGATTTCATTTCGGGGGGGGGGGGGGGGGGGCACTTGTAAAAAGCCTTATGTAAACTTTTCGGTGGTTATTACAAATAAATATATTATTTAAGAATATTTCCACTGAAACTAGGGCCACTGTAAATCACTTCTTCCACTTCATTTTCACTGATGTGCTCACTTGCAACAGGCACTGCATTATCCGTATTGCTGTCGTCATCTAATTTTATCCTTTTGGGGGGTTTTAGTAAAAAAAGATAGCAAAGTACCATCTCTCTTTTTTCCACTCATTTCACACACACCTTGTTAAATTTGTTCCTTTTTTTATAATTTTCGCTACAATAATCACTACAGGTCAAAGTTAATTAAAAGCTGTTTGTATATTTTATTTTGCATACTGCATTGTAACAGTACCCTAATATATTGATAAGTTATAAAACAAGTATCAACCTGCAACAAAATAATTACATGTAGGAAATTCCAAACATTAGTAATACCGTTACATGGCTATTAAATTAAATAATTAATCCCATGGTTTTCAGGTAAAAAGGGATAAGTAGGTTTGACCTATAAGCCAACAATGAATTACGGCAAATAAATTTAGAAAAAAACTTAGTCCTACATTGCAAGTTGCAATTGAATCGGATAACGCAATCTCGTCTTCGGTTAATTGTGATGTTGATGGTGACGTTCGTTCACTAAAATCTTTACCAAAAAATATATTATAATCAAATTTACGATATAATAATTAATAAAAGATGCTTAAGGCCGTCCGGCACGTGTTTTTAAAAAATTTAAAAGATTAGTATATAGCATATACACGTGCCTTTAATTTAATTACGTAGATACAAGTAATAAATTTTTAAATTTGTAAATAGTTCATAAGATTATAATATTATACTTAATTACTAGAGACAGGGTAGTTAGGCAAAAACAGATCTGACTCACCAATAGAGAAACTTTGTTACCAATATTTAAAACGTTTATTAGCGTTGCTAGTCAGTTCTGTTTTTGCCTAACCATCCTGTCTCTATTAATTATACAACTCAAAATCTACAAACAAAATTTGTTTGTGCAACATTTAATGTTGGTTGTTTAATCATCAATTTAAATTTTTTACCAATAACCTATATTTTCAAAAAATTTCAAAAATTAGTAGGTACACGTGCCTTTATACCGGGTGACGATCGCCGATGTGAACATAGGAAATTAACGAGGGAAATTAATTTTTCTTTAATTCCTGCTTCATAATTAATAACTAATTTTGTTGTTACTGTGTTTTGAACTCCTTTAATTAAATAGACAATATTTGATCAATCTAAAAAAATGTATATGATTATAATCACAGGTTTTTAAATCATGATTTTTACAACTAAACTTGGTGGCGTAGTGCATAACACTCCAGGTTATCGAAGTACAAGTGAGAAGGTCCGTGGATCGATTCCCAGCTCCGGTAAGATTTTTAAAATTTATAATTATATTTACAGATTTACAGACTCCAGCAGATGCAACCCGTGGATAAATTCAGGACCAACTATCATCAAATGAAATAATTAGGAGAAAATCGTAATTTATGAGTTCAACCATGATAAGAGAATTAAAAAATATAATAATAGATAATTAATTAATAGAGAAAAGAATACTAAAAAAGGATATTAAAAAATTAATTAAATTAAAATAAATTAATTTTTTCATTTTTTGAAAATTATTTACAATAAATTTTTTTTTGACACGTGGAAATCAAAACCGTTGCAGGCTTTTCTCAAGTATTCCACAGGGCTGCCTCAGGTAAATTCGTGCGCCAAATTACTCAGACAGCACCTGTAGCAGACTTGCCTCATTCCTGCCTCCGACTTACCCTCAATCTTGTCTCAGGGTTGCCCCAGGCTTTTGTCAGGTGTGCGACAAGCGTGGTGCAGGTTTGCGCCAACACCAGCTTGCTTTCTCCCAAGTGTGCCACAGGGCTGCCTCAGGTAAATTCATGCGCCAAATTACTCAGACAGCACCTGTAGCAGGCTTGCTTCACTCCTGCCACAGGAGCAGGTCCTGGGTGAGTTTTCACTGACAGGCAAATGCCAGAAATTTCCCAGGTTAAAATGTTACTTGGGGGTGCACTATGAATCAAAGGGTTAATTAAGAAAGGGGGGAGCAAACGCACTTGATCGCACAAAATTTCAAGCAAAGTTGGAAGTGTTAAATTATCTACATACTTGGCGAATTAAAAATGAAAATAGCAATTGCATTTGGAATTTTTCCTTGTGACCTTCCTCAGTCGGAGGAAACACATTAATAAAAGTATGGAATGGAATGGGAACGTAACCCTTGTGCCCTTTAAGGAAAGTTATAATAGATTTATAACGTTAAACCGGCGGTCCCTCTTGAGTTGATGAATTGCCATCGTTAACAAAAAAAGCATGGCTACAGGCACATCGAAGGCCAGCTTAGCAAGCTACCTACTGGATTTAAAACAACTATAGTCCAAGAAATGTAATCGTCCATGTTATGAACATTAAAAAATTTTAAATTTAAAATTGAAAATTTAGGAATTTGAATTCATTTCAAGAAGTAGATAATAATATCATTACTACTGCTTTAGTAGTCTGTTATTTAATTATGATTGATTATTTTTTTAAAACTTCACACGAACAATAAATTTTACAGTAATTATAATAATTTCCACAATTGACAAATCTAGTTCAATGTAGATACTGAAACTAATAAAAAGTACGTAACCTTATTTCCTTAAAGGATTCTAATCGGTCAATCAATAAAATGTTAGCATTAAATATTTACAATCAAAAAGCATGGCATTCTATTTTTATTATCGAGATGGTTAATTACACTACTCAATAGTTTAGAAATTTATTTAGTACCAAGCCTAGTAAACTCTTAAAATAATTAAATTCATATTATGTTAGTGAGGCGTTAATAGACGAAAATTAAATTAAATGGATATGTGCTACACGGTAGAAAATTTCAGATATCGTGCAAAGAAAAACAACTGAAAAAACGTAGCAAAAAATATTTTAAGGGTCTTTTAAGTAACTCATTCAAGACGTTTATCAATAAATTAATTAAAGTTACCTATGTATTGCAATTTAATTCACCCTTCAAGTTTTAAAAGTACCATTGAAAAGTGACTCGCTGTCATTTGAACGCGATCCAAATAATTTATTATCTGCTTTCAAAGTTTTTGTCAAACGCTTTTGTTGCTTCTAGAACTTGTGGGAAATATTTTAAGTATGCCCAAAGCCCAAACGCTATATTAATATAGTACAGAAGATGTAACTTATCAACTTACACAATTCAATTTAAAGAATCGACAAAGTTTTAATAACAAAATGAAGAATGTACCAAAACCATACAACAACAAAATAGAATATGAGGGTCCATTTTCGAGAAAATTAAAAATCTTTTAATAAATTATATTTTACAAAAATGCAAATTTTGAGAGAATTATTTTTTAGCGATAACTATTGGGTCGAAAAATAATGATTAAAGTTTAAACCAATTTATACCACCGAGAAGTTTTTTTATGAATATCAAATTCAGGGATAAAATTGCCGTAAGCTTTTATTTATACACTAATTTGATCTATAAAACTGAAATGAAATGTTTTATTTTCCGTTTAAGTGGAAATGGAGTTAACAGTTAATGGATCGATCTCTCTTGAATCTAATGGAGAGGTTAAATTACAAAAATACAAACTCTTTCTATTATTCAATTAAAAAAATATGAAAAATTATTATCGAGATAATAATATATGAGACGACGCGACGATGCTGTCTCGTTTATAAAAACAGAATAGCATGTTATCTCGTTATATTACGATGGATAATATTAATATTAACTGCCGCAAATAGAAAATGAAAAGCCAGGGAGGAAAATGAAGGTAGTAAGTTAAAAACGTTAGTATAGGCATTACATGGGAAAAGTTTAAACGTTCTCATAAAAATTTACTTTTTGTGACATTCATCGTTTCCCCGACTCTTCAATTTTAAATACAAGTTTCTCATGTGAAATTTAAAACCACCGATCCGCTTAGTTTCTAACCCTTCACCTACATACATACATCCAATGAAACTCGAAAATGTTGTTCCAATTTGACATTATAAATTTAAATTTAACGCACATGGCTTAAATATTAATTAGGAATCTTGAATTTTCAAATGACTTTACCGCTTAATTAATTACATTTTCGCCAAATGTTTTATGAAACTTCACTGTTAACTGTTCGTTATAATTGTATTTTTGTGTATACCAAAAACAAACCCATAGAAGTAAAATTAATTTAGAATTCTCACTATTATTTGATATAATCCTATATAGAGACAACATTCCTCGTCTATTAAGAAATTAAGAGACTAAAGTAATATCCTAATTTGTGAGCAACCTAAAATCACTAAATATTACGAATAAGTCCGGAAAAACTACAAATACGATTTCATTCATTTTTAGGTAATTTATTATCCGAATGAATTATGTTTTAAAATTTTATTTACCTAATTGTAAGATAAGATGATTATAATTTAGTTATATAATTTTTAAAACTAAGAAGTTTAAAAATAAAAATTGCCGGAATCACGATGTACGCTTTGGTAGACAAGTAGCTACGAGCTTATTAGCAGTTTCGGCTAACAATTATTACAGTTAAACTCTGAACTAAATTCATAATTTTTTAAGGTGTTACGGGAGTAATTTTGAATGTTTTTTTTGAAGTTGATCAATTCTTGTTTTCTGAATTTAATTGCAAAATAAGTCCAAAAAAGTAATTTCATGTTTCTTGGGACATTTTTGATTTATCTGATTTTTTTGAGATTTTTCGAATATCTTCGCCGTTCAAGCGCTCTAGTCAGAGAGTACGAAAAAATTCAAAGAAATCCGTCCCTAAAAATCCATGAAGACATCGCACAACTGGGTCACAGACTGCGCTCCAGAAAGCCGCCCATTCAGACCGCTGAGCGATTGCTCGCTAACAACTTCAGCCTGGACCAGGAATGGGAACGAGAATGGCAAGCTGAGGCGCCTCCTGAGACCCGCGACATTCTCCACACCGGACAGACGCCACCTGGTTTCGCTCTGCCACGGAATACATGGTGCAGACTGAACAGAGTCCGCACGGGCTGTGGCGTATGTGCTGCTTCCCTGTTTAAATGGGGTAAATCCATATCTGCTTCATGCGACTGCGGCGAAGAAAGGCAAACAATGCACCATCTCACCTATAACTGCGAAAGCAGGCCGAGTCACTGTACAGCTGAGGACTTTCTGAGAGCCACATCAACAGCAGTCACTTGGATCGAAGGTTTAGATATTAATATATGACTATGCTTTGACATGTAGTTACTTCTGTTTTCTTTTTTTGTATTATGCCATACGATAAATAAATACTACCAAAAGAAAAATGCGAAAAAATGTGAAAAAAATGTTTTTTCTTTATAAAATCAACAGGAATTGAATTTAAAGGCTGAAATTGTGCACAAGACTGTCTTTTTACATAACAAACTTTGTAAAGAATTTCCACCATGAAATTAAAAAAAAAGGCATTTTTAACATGCTTAACCGGCCAGACCATTTGAAATAAATTTTTTTGCAATCACTTCATATCATTAAGAGAACACATGAAAGTGTTACAATACATAATCTTAGTTAACGATTTTTGAGCTACGATAATGTCACGATCATAAGATCAAAACTATAATAATGATAATAGCATTTAAAAAGAAGACAGCAAAACTATTAATTTTTATGAAATTTATATAGTAAGTAAATATAAATGGCAATATTTTGTTTAAATAAAGATCAAAGAAAATTATGTAAGCTATACAGGTTTGTCTGAAAAATGTCTTTTCAAAATAATTTCGACCAAGTTAACAAAAATAAACTGGGAAGAATGTTCGTGAACCTGTCAGTATGTCTATCATGACAATTAAATACAAACTTTTAACCACTTAAAAGGAAATTCTACACAAACTTGCTTTTAAGAAATCTTTGCTAATATAGGTTTGTTTTCCTACGTTCACATTGTTATTTTTAGCCCCCGACTCAAAGGAGGTGAGTTACATACTTTATTACTAAATATTAAAAAAGTTACCGAAGCAAATTTTGTATACAAAATTTATACTCCTGTTATTTAAATTAATACATGGAAATTTCAAGCATGACTGATTTATTTGAATTATTTAAATTATTAATACTACATGAATTATTATTTAAAATTTATATATAGGTACATAAGAATGTTGTAGCAAACTCCGTCTGTCTCTCTATCCGTAACGCTCAACACTTGTGATTGGTTGTTTATTACAACAACAACAAATTATGTGCTTCTGATTATGGTAGCACACCAATTGAATGACGGGAATAAAAGTAAATATTTTGGTTTTTAGATAGGTTTATTTTTTATATACGAAGTCTTGATAACTCGAACTTATTTTGTGGCACATTGCACTTCGAGTTATTGAAGTTCCACTGTAGGAATAATAATAGCAGTGCTTTGAGTTATTGCTTATTGCTATATTTTTGCGTCAAAAATGTACCAATACATGCAAATGTGAGGCAAATAAGTGTCGTTAAATAGTTTGCCAAAAAATAAAACCTTTCGGGCATATTTTTGTTCACATACTGATGCACTTTAACTAACCTTGAAAACTAAAAATCTGTGTTTCATTCATTACTTTATTTATTTAAATGCAAAAAGACTCGATATAAAAATTCATTATGAAAGGTTTTAATCGTTATAATTTTTAAAAGATCGATAACGTATTTTTCATACGTTATGGTTACCAATTACTATTTCGATACTTCCTTGGCAGCGTTAAACGTAATATTCGGGATATTTCTGTACAAGAAATAAAACAGCTGTGTGAACTTGAAGCAAAATCTGGAGATTTTCGGAAATCGGGATAACAACGAACAAATCCAAGTTAAAGTTTCAAAACTCGGGGTGAAGGAAAGTGAGTTTTTCACACAAGAATTGCAATAGTGCAGGTTGTAGAGGAGGCTTGGAATACTGGGGTGAAAGGTGATATAGGATTCGTAGAACAAGAGGGCTGGCAAATAGAATTTGATCTTGTACCTAAATAAGACAAACATTTATAAGAGCTACTAACGGATATCATTTCATATCAATTTTATAGCTTACCAAAACTAGATACCTCTTAAATGCAAAACTGAAAATGGTCAAGGTTTTGCTGGTGGGTAAGGGAGTAATTAAAGTTTTAAAATCGTAAGCATTTGTTGAGCCGCGCGGGAACCAGGGGATGGTGAAAAGGTATTGTTAAGGGTATATGTACACGCTAAAACCGAAAAAAACGAGCAGCAATTTTGCATGCACTGTGTGTTTTTTTATCCCCTCTTTATCCGACCAGGAAAACCTTGGCCATTTACGGTTTTGTATTTAGGGAGTGTATATCTATAAGTCATAAAATTTCCAGGATTCGTCTGAAATTCGTCAATAGTTCTCGTACTATTAGGTCATTTTTATCATTGATCGGTGAAGCTCGGTTCGTGGCGCCATATATCAGGGATGGCCAACTTTAGTGTACATATAAGACCAATTTCTTTTTTTTAAATGTGTCGCGATCGACATTTTAATCTTTTTTTTTAATCAAAAAAATGCGATTTTTTGACACTTTTTTACATTCCGCGATTGTCCAAAATTGGCTTCGCGATCAACGATCGACTTGTTGGCCACCCCTGCCATATATTTTAGATAGAGTTAAATTTTTCCTTAATATGCAGAAGAAACGAATATTCGTCAAGTCAATTGAAGGAATTGGGTGTCACTCGTTCTCCCTCCACATTTACTGTGCAGGAGTTTGGCTACGCCTAGTCGCCAAAGAAAAATTTCACTTTACATCTTCAAATTTTATGAAATGTTATATTAGTGTAAGCAAATATTTTGCCAAAAATATCTTGAACGTAGTTATATTAGGCACTTGGATAATAATTTAATATATTTTAAAAAATTATATGTAAGTGAAAATCAAGTGAAAATTATTAAATTTTTATTTGGCAAATTCTGAAGATACCGTTTAAATGTTGATGTGGTTTGTTGCATTAATTATGTAAATCATATCTATTTAATTTGAAAATCAAAACAACGTATTTCCCACTACACAATAGCTACGCTCGTCAAAAAGAAGGGATTTCCTAATTGATTACATAAATAGCTAATTCCTACCTTCTCACTTTTTCTTCTGTTAGTTATTACCTACCTTACAAAATTAAGAATTAAAACTTTTCAAACGAACACCGGGTGTACAAATTACCGTGTACTATCACGGAAAAAACACTTACCGCGTAGTAAAAGCGAGATTTTGAAATTTTCGTACCTGAAACAAAAATTAAGAAATTAAAATATTTTAATTAAGAATAAATTAAAAAAATTAATAAAACAATATTATTTGCGTAAGTTAATTATATGCTTGAAATGCAGTGCATAAATTTCGACTAGATACAATTTTAATAAAGCATTTAAATTCGCATTTTAGTGAATACGGATGATATCGAAAATGAGGTATAATTTAGAAACATAAATTTTTTGCGTTAACATTAAAATTGGCAGGAAGCAATCTATAAAGATGCAAAGCTACAATCAAAATTTAATATTATTTCATGCAAACCACCAGATAATAGTGAACGATATTTAATTGTATAGATAATTCCAGCAAGTCAATTGGATTTTGGTAGATTTTATAATAATTTATTATAACGTGAGTATCCATTCAAGAGAAAGCGAGTAAAGCAATTTTCGATAAACCTGTGTCATTGAGATTAGTTTGGACGAATATTGATTTATGCAATAATGTCAAAACATATCGAAACTAACTCATTAATTACGCACGCTTTATAGAAGTACACTTTCGATATATTCATAATTCACTTCCCTTGATGGATTTACATGAAAATAATTGGCGCATTCGGGAAACGAACCTGATATTCCTAGTTAGTAGTTTAGTTTAGTTTTCAAAGAAAGTAATAGTATATTATTTACATATTATACTAACTAAGCTTGGAAAGGTTCGTTTTACTATACGAGGCAGGTAGCATACAGGATGAGCCGAAGGTCCCTGTCGACTCGAGTCTAGTAAAAAGTCTTTTCCCAGATATTGTACATAAAGAACAAGAACATAAACTTTATCACTAACATATCAATTATTATTGTAAAAAAAAGTGATTATAGAATTAATAAGTATAATTAATTTATCATGCAACAAGGAAATCATTATAAATGTTCGAAATTATTTCCCGGGTAATCATAAAATTCATATCACCTTTAGTTAGGGTAGGTATAATAAGTTCTCTCGAGTGCAGGATTCGATCGAATTTTTAAAACAATTCGAGACCGAATAATCATTTGCATAGATAACAGTAACCCCACATAACATACATTTTCTGGTAAGCAACCTTTTGCGTATTCAAACGTAAAAATATTATTATCCTTATAAAAAAAGTGGAATATTGCTCGGCTACCTCCTGTGCAACTTTTCTTGCTTCTGTTGACATAATTTATATATTATTCGATTTATGTGAACTGATACTTTCAGAGACGTAAATAGGATAGACAACATTATTTTCCTCACTGATTGGAAAAACATTTTTTCTCCAAATGGAAGTCAAAACTGTTCCACTACATATTTCAGACTGTAAATATGGTGTTTTCTTTACCGACATTTTCGTTAACTGTAAAATAAGAAAATTACCTGAAAATTGAATTGAAAAAGAGAAAATTAGAAAATTTTTTGTTCCTCATACTAACTGCCTAAATTTTTGTAAGTTTGCCTACAACTTTAATCGAGTTACCTTACCTTAAAATTTGTAATTTTTTTTATTTTGGTCGCTTGGAGAAAAAATAGCATGTGCCATACGGATTTAAAGTGTTTTTTTTTGCTCGCATTTTGCACTTTACATCCTAATGACACAGTATACTATTTTCTCTTGATAGAAATGATAAAACATACATAAAAGTGTAAAATTGTATCTAAAGGTTCAAAACTTTTTTAAACTTAAAAAGCTAGCACTAAGTAGGCCCTGCATCAAAAACTTGTTGTGTTAGATGGGGGCGCCTTTTCAGTTAATGAACCCTGTTTGTTACATCTGATTAAGCCCCCGGTCATAAATAAAATATTCAGTTTTAAAGTAAAAATAATATGTCGTTATAACTTTTTTTTATATCAACATGAATTCAATTTTTTTGAATTTACATTTTTTCTTAATGGCAATTGACCTATATTACACCAAACGTGTCAAAATTTTGAACGATTAGTTGTTAAAAAAACTTCTTATACGAAAGGCGTAAAGCAAAGGCGCGATTGTAATCGCGAAACTTCTAAATAACTATCGATTTTACAAATTGAAAAGACGTAACAAGAATTTTCTATTTAGACTACCTACAAGTTGAACCCAGTGGTGGGTAACCGAACCGAGATGATGAATGGTGGTAGATCTAGCAGATATTTTTCATATTTAAATATGTAAACCAAAAACAAATGTTTCAAATGTGATACAAAATTTTTTTTCTGGATATTATCATTAGGTTATATTTTTTGCATAATAATTTTAATAAAATTGGCTATTGCATGAAACCAAAGGTTTATAAAACAATGCATCTACATTCCAAATATCGGGGCTAAAATCTCATAATCCTCTTTTGTGGGAGTTAAACTGAAAATGCCCTGAGTGCTTCGCTAATTCCTTTCATAATTGAAAAGTTACACAAGCAATACAAACAATATGATGATCCTCGGGGTTTCACTGCCTTATTAGGTCCTTTTTAATTGATACATTCTATGAATATTAAACTAAACACTATTTTTTTTGTCTTTTTCTTTCCTAGGGATATCCAATATTTGGTGACAGGTATTTGTCAAAAAATCATTAGAGCGCTAAAATTGATTGCGGATTTCAGAAGCAGCGCGCCCGCCCTCGTTCAATACTTAAAAACGTTTCAAATGATAAATATTAAAGTGCGCTCGCCGAAACTTTTAACCTGATAACCTAAAAAATTATTAAATAAATTCATATTTTATTAAAGCAAACGATTTAAATTAGAATGCGATATGTGTATTGTAAAAAGAATGGAAACCCAAAAATGGTATTAATATTTAACAAATCGTTTTAAAATACATTCGAACAAATTTCATAAAGTTTGAAATACCTGAGGGAGGAGGATGGTTATTACTCGTATTATATAGCTAATCTGCCAACACGATGATTTTTGCTTTGATGTTTATTATGAAATTATTAGTTTAGAGAGGTTCATCGTACCTAAATAGATGTCGCAATATTAAGCGATCCTTAAATGGAAAATACGTTGTGGTTTATTTGCATATACATACTACATACATACATAAATATATAAATTTTATGACGTTGTATTTACGTTAGCTTATCCAGATCTTAAGCTAATAAATGGAATAAGAAAGTTGTTTGTAAACAAAATGCTAATTTCATTATAAGACAGTAGATATTTATGTTTAGCACAACAGCGATGTGCGCATAGAATAGAATATAAAGTAAAGCTCTAAACTACAAAAAAGTTGATAAAAGGCTTAATTTCTAGGGTTAAGCTACAATAAGCCGCATCTGCTTCATTGATTTTTTTCGAGAAAAATTGGTAACCGGTAAGTAAACGCGATTGTCTGGCAGCGAATAAGCATTAAAGAGAATTTTGAACACAGTTTTTACCTTAAATAAATCTGCGAACAGAGATTATAACTCTTTTTTAAATTTAATGCTTTGCTTTCTATGGTCAATAAAGAAAATTTCAAATTTTATTTTCAATTCTTCAAAAATTAATAAACAGAACAATTAACAAAAGTTAACGGCGGAATCAAATGGAAGTGGATATGTTTTGCAAGAAGAATTTGTGTATCATTATACCAAGATGAATTTATTGTATTAGCATAAGGTATACATCCGAATATAATTCAAAACACCAACCACAGAGGTCTCCTAGGAAATACCTTAATCAAAACTAAAAATTATTTGTAAACACAGAGGGTACCCATTTCGCGTTGTTGCTCTCCGATGATACGAATACCTTCCGTTTCTCTAGTTTATGATTGTTGGGCAAGTTATTTATTTTTGTTACTTATTAAAAATATCACCACGTTTGGGGTTGACTTAGGTGTATATTACGTAAATAAGTTACCGAAACGACAAAAAACGTGACTGTTTTATGACATCGTCGTTCCACTCCGGTCTCGTGCCAATTTCAAATTCCATCTCTTTTCTATTTTTATTTCATTCTTAAAAGAAAAGTTTTGAATTATAAAATAATGTTGTTTAACTTGTGCTTTTTATACATTAAATTTATTTTTTTAAATTCCTATTGGTTAAAAATTAAAAGCAGTTCCAGTACAACAAAAAAGCTAGCTTCATTTTATAGCCGCCTATTTTTTAAAAAAAAAATCCATAGTCGATGTTTTATTAAAATAAAACTGAGTTGCTTTTGATATTTAAAATTTTATATCTTAAGTAATCATAATAAACGTTTAACTGTTAGAAACTGGAAAATTAATTAAACATTTTAAAAGGAAAATTGCTTTATTTTGAAAAACGCCGACAAATAATTTTCTATTGAATTACTTTAATATTTATTATGTAAAATTTCATTAAATATTTTAATTAAGTAATTTTGTAATCAAAGTGTAGGTAATTTTTAATATTTATAATAATAATTATCAAAAAATGTACTACTAAATTGAATTTTCTTTGTTTGCTTTTAGCTATTAATAACTCAAACACCTTCATCTACTCATGCCTTCAATTATTACCAACATTAGAACTCATCTGCAGCATATTTAACGGATGTATCAGAATAGGCTACTTTCCAACTTTATTCAAAACAGCCAAAATCCTACCTATACCAAAACCTGGCAAAGATCATAAATTACCCACAAGTTATAGGCCGATCAGTCTTCTTAGTTGCCTTGGTAAACTACTTGAACGAATAATCTACGAGAGACTTTCTAAATTTGTATTTGAAAAAAACATCATTCCTAAAGAACAGTTTGGATTTAGACCGCAACATTCGACCATACATCAGATAAAACGATTGATTAAGAGAATCAAACATAATAAATTTTTTCGCAGATCCACTGGATTGATATTGTTGGATATTGAGAAGGCTTTTGACTCGGTTTGGCACCAAGGATTAATATACAAAATGAGCACTTGCAGCATTCCAAAATATTTACTCAAAATCATAAAATCATTTGTGAGTGATCGAAAATTTATCGTAGCAATAAACGATTCGCATTCAGATATCAAGGATATTATTGCAGGGTTACCTCAAGGTTCCGTGTTATCGCCATTACTATACTCGATATTCATCTCTGATTTCAAGAAACCCAAGAACTGCGACATAATGTTTTTTGCGGATGATACTGGTCTTAGTACGGATGGTAAATTGACTAAAAGCATAATTAAAAAACTTCAAAGCGGTTTTAAATGCTGCAAAAAATACCTCCACAAATGGAAAATTAAACTAAACGACGAAAAAACTCAAGCTATTATCTTTCCGTTTAATAAATCACCAAAACGTCAACCACAAACAAACTTCAATACTGACAACTCAGAGGTACCTTTTACCAACACAGTAAAATATTTGGGAGTCACATTAGACAAAAAACTTACCTTTGGACCACATATTGACCAAACTAGAAATAAAGCGCTTAAGTGTGGCAGAAGCCTCTATCCAATTATGGCAGAAAAGTCCAAACTATCCCAAAAAAACAAAAATATTATCTATAAAACCATTATACGCCCCATTATTACATATGGATGCCCCGTATGGTCAAAAACAGCTAACGTACACATCAAAAAGCTACAAGTGATCCAAAACAAAAATCTCAAAATAATCTACAATCTACCATGGCTCTACTCCACCAAACAACTGCATATAGATACTGGATATGAACTAATTGCAAACTATATCCAAAAACTAGTAGAAAGATTTCAACTTCGATGCATCGACTCCGAGTTCACTCTAATTCAAGATCTGGTAAATCACCCAGAAGTGTAATTAATGTAAATAATATAAATAGTGTAAATATTGTATAGCACCTTCTGCGAAGGATTAATTCAGATAAAGGTTTTTTTTTTTATCATTTTTCCTTTACAATAACTTCAATGCAAACCTGCTTTCTTTTCAATTAATAGCTAAATCATCTGTTGAAAAATCTTAGATTGTATCTCAGAAAAAGACAATATTTATCTAATGTAATGATTTTTGATGATAATAATAAATAAATAAATAAATAAACAATTATTACCGTAAGCGATAGCATAAGCGTAAAAGACGTTAGATGAGGTACAAAAAAAATATTTAAACTGTCTTTATCGCCTTAAGAATGGTTCATGTACGGGTGTACTAATATGTTATTTATGACTAATTTGTCTTTTGTTCTTGGCTGCTTTTGTAGAACACATAATAGCCAGTACGTTAGCTAGTATTAGGAGACATTTTGGTTTCTAAAATAATAAAAATTCGACATAAGTTTTTTAAAAAAGTTCACACTAACCAATTATGTATAAAAAAACATCAAAAACGTTACTATATTATGTATAAGCATTTGACATGTTTCAACCCTTGCTTTTCGTTTGTAAGTTAATGGTCTCCTCTTATTTTTAGTCTATAGAGGATGGTTTTTAATAAATATGAACCGAAACGTCGACCAACAGTTTATTTGTTTTATTGGAGTTCCAATATCCTGATAATCCTTATAGATTACTTATTGCTTTATACGAGATTATTATACCATTATCCATTCCATGTTCCATTACATGTTTACCACGCCCAGTCGTCGTACGGCCTTATTAGTTAGAAATTATTGAAATTCAATGATATGGCAGTACGACCGTCGATCATCCAATGGCAGTTAACGTGTTATTAAGCCTGAAGTGGTCGACCTTGTTTGTTTGAATTCGTCAACAAATCGACAACGCTTTTTAAGAAGAGCACTCTCGGTAAGATTTTACAAGTATAATTAATAGGTGTAATTTTTTGTAATGGCCGTTGTTTTAATTTATATGATTTTATTATTTGAAGATTCTGATCTCTACCGATGATTGATTGGGTCAACGTGGGATCGAATCATATTTTGTAAATTACTCTAGATAGTATCAATTCAAATCCATTTAGCACACATGACTGTATAGGATTTTGGAATACATTGAATAATCGTCGTGGTTTGTGGTTTTTTTTTATATACATTTTGATTACATATGATTCAATAGTAAACAGTCAAAAATTGTTTAACTGTCTTAAAAAGCGTTAAAATACCCCAAAAACTTGGGGTTTTGAAAACAAAAGATTGGAAAATATTCAAAAAGCTCGTTTTATCATTGAATGACAAGTTTGATTTTAATTCAAAAAAGTTTAAGAAAAATAAAGGGAAAGGGAAAACACTGTAACAGGTTGAAAAAGAGAGGTATTTTAAGAAATTTTTTACAGAAAAAGTACAAAGCCAATTTTTTTCAAATTTTCCATATATTTTATTGATTATATTATATACATTTAAAAAAAATTTTGGCTTGTTTGTAGTCCATATACAGGGTGTACAGGACGCGAAAGTTTGCTCTTCAAAAAAAAAGTGAGTGACTGGTTGACAGCAATTCGGCCATATGGTTAGTTTGAAATCAAAATTTCAAAAATATTGTTGTGGTATTTTGACCAATTAAGAGTGACAGCAGGCAAATGAGAGAGTAATTTGTTTTTAATTAGTTTTTAATTCAGTAGTCAGTCGATACGACTAACAAAAAAAAATAAGATTTGCATCAAAAACAAAAACCATCCCATGTAACGATTAATTACACATGAGACACAATTTGAGTTTATTTGTGAGATACAAAAATTTTGTAACACCCTGTAAGTAGTTTTTGATTTTGATAACAACCACAGTTTTCTGTAAAACAAAAGGTGAAAGTGATAATTCGGTGCGCAAGCAATTAATAGTACCATGTTACCTGAAAATAAGTGTGATATTGGCAGACAGGAACGTCGATTCCCACCATAAAAGTTAAAAGTTTTGAATTTTGAAAAGACACAAAATGAAAGAGAAGGAGAATGAAGCCAGTTCCCGAGTGAAGCTCAAGTAGAGAGGAGTTCCTAAGTGATCTCCAAGCGGAGAAGAGTTCCTTGGTGAAACTCAAGCTGAGTGCATGTGGAGTTCTTGGGGAGACGTCGATTGAGAAAGTGTGTAAATTTCTCGATAAAATCCCAATTAAGGAACTCAACTGCGATTCTTTGGTACAAAAATCCAAAGCATTAATTTACTTGATTAAGCGAAAGTAAATGAATAGTGGAGTCGTAAAATTACGAAAATTCCGGTAGTTGATAAAGAAATTGTGTATCGTGAACGTGGCGAATCGGAAATTGACTTCACATTTGGTGACGTGTTTGTAAATGGAATACCGGCAGACGTGTGGAACATTCACAGCTTTGGACAGGTGGAAACAGCTGGCGACTACTGGCAGGAGTTTCGACACATGCATCCAGCAACACACGGAGTTTAATGGAAGGTTATTAACGTGCAACAAGGTACAAGATTTATTTTTTATTTTTAATTAATCTAAATTGTGAATCAACGATTTGTGTTGATTTTAGATTGATTAAAGGACTTTGTTGAATTTGATAATTATAATTTGTTTACATGACTACACCAATAATGAAATATCCAAATTTAGTTCCTAAAATCGAGGATTTAAATGTAATTTGGATGTTTTAATTATTACACATGAAATAACACATTGGTTTCAGATAAAATTATTTGTCTAGATTAATTTGATGCAAATTTTTACTATTTTCTTTTATCACTCAATAAATTATGTCTACAACAAATTGCCCTCTTATTTCGTCTACTGAATCCACTGACTCTGAGCAAGAGAAAAACTCTACTCCGATAAAACGTTAGTTTTGAGGGTTTTTCTTTTTTTTGGGGTGGTTATTCTTAAAGTAAGAATAATCATAACAATATTTACAAATTACATACCCATGACTATAGTTCTACGGGGGGGAATTTTGATATCTAGAAAAATAGCAAAATTTCAGATCTTGGAAAAACAAATTTTAAAATCGAGCATTCCTTGTGTGTCCTTATTATAACATAGAAGCTAAACGGAACAACCAATTAAAAAAATCTCTCGTCAGACGATAAAGACGAATATTGTGAACAAAATATTTTTTGAATCATATTAATCGGATGGATAGTTTTCTTGTTTTGCTGTCAACGAGATACAAATTTGTAGTTTTGAGATATTTGCTTTTAAATCCTGTATATGGACTAAAACCAAGTCAAAAAAATTTTTTAAATGTGTATAATATAATCAATAAAATATGTGGAAAATTTGAAAAAGATTGGCTTTGTACTTTTTCTGTAAAAAATTTCTTAAAATACCTCTTTTTTTCGAGCTGTTACAGTGTTTTCCCCCCTTAAGATCAATACTTTTCCGATCAATTTTTATAAAAATCGATTTCAATTAAAAGTAAAAAAAAATAGTTATCGGGGTATCACAGTGTTATTGGTAAATTTTCATTGTTTGATGCTTAAAAAAATATTAAGTTGCAACTTCAGCTGAATACGAAGAAAAAGTGCTCATACGAACATTGTATATTGTATTAAATCGTTACTTAAAACTGCTTGCTGATTAATTATACGGTCTATAAACAATTGACCCATTTTTAAAGAATATAGGACAAGAGCTTTTTAATGAAATCTGTCTATTCTTTATAAACTGAATTTTCACATAAGAATTCTCTGATACCAAATTATGAAGATTAATTAATTATTCTTCTAAAATGTTATAATCAAAATATATATTAAAAGTTTTGGTCCAAATCTACATATTAAATTGATAAATAACGAGTCTTTTTTGTTACATTAATAATTCAAAGTAATGACAACTAACGACATTAAAAACAAACCTTTTTGTTCGAGTTTTACCTTTCATTTTGTTTCATAAATTACTAGGTAAACAAATTACACTTTTAGATTATTATATATAGGTACACAAACATACATAGTAAGTGCCAATAGTATCGACATAATTCGTTTGACACGTAGTGGTATTTTGTATCAAGTAAGTTTTGGTGGTAAAATTGACGGCATTTCAGAAGTATTTTCTGCTTGTACAAAGATTACATTTTAATAAGATTGTTGACTATAATTATTTTAATAAATTCATCGAAAGTGGGTCGTGATGTAGTATAGAGCTTCTATATAATGAATCATGGAGGGTAAACAGTAAACCACAAAATCTCGTTTTGGAGTTTGCTTATTAGATGAGCATTGCATGCGTTTCTCCAGATTTAGCAAGCGGAGCTGCCTTCCTATTGATCAATGGGTAGAAACGTTTCAGTTGTGTATGGCAATAAGGCCGTAAAATAGATAGTTTCTAAAATTACAAATCCTGATTTGAAAATAATTTAAGTCCGGAAAATCTAGCACCAAGCAAACCAAAAATCGAAGCAACATAAAAATATGATCCCTGAACAGATAATCTTCATCAGCCTTTTTCCGCCCACTGCTGGACATAAGCCTCTCCATATTATGGAGGATCTGGCCATAACTCACCACGCTGGCCAGACGGGTTGGTGAGTAGTCCGCAGATCGATTTTGGACTATAGTTGTTTTACATCCGGTGTAGCAGCTTACTAGGCTAGCATTCAGATGTGCCTGTGGCCCTGTTTTTTGTTAACGGTGGCAATTCGTCAACTCAGGGGGACCGCCGGCTTAACGTGCCCTCCGAAGCACGGAGACTTGGTCATAAGAAAGTTTGACTCTCCCCGGGTTTGAACCCAGTACCCCGCGTTCGCATCCAACTGCGTTATCTGCAAGGCAATGACCGTCTCTAATAAGACAGATAATATGTTAATTTATTTATAAATCGCAAAGAACTAATAATTCGTTTAAACAAAATGCAAGTAGTCACAGACCTACCACAAAAAAAAAGTAATACTTTGAAGAAATAAAATCAGTAATTTGGGGTTTTAATGCTTTGTTAACTTCACCGTTGCAATTAATCATCTAAAGTTAGGGTCCGTCATTGATCAAAACTACGTGTAGTAAAATTAAATAAAGAACGATGGGCGGAGCTAATGTGCAGTAACGGAAATCTAACACGACGGCACTGATATGTTCTCCCTCCACTTCTACTGCGCAGATATTTGGCTACTAATTCAATTCTAACGAATAAATAAAAAAAAATTGAAATGAAAAACGTTTGTAGTATATTACAAAATTGTAATCAACCCTTATTTTGTGATCTCTTAAATATCATTTAAAAGAAAATAGGAAATAATTTAGAAATATCCAAGAAAAACTATAGTATTTTTTATATGAAGTAGGTACAAGAAAGATTAGTTTTCGTAGCACATACAAAAAGTAACTATCGGTTTCTAAGTAGTACTAAGTACATAAAAGATAAGTTACTTTAAAATGAAGTTATAAGGTGGAATTGAGAATTCAACTTTTTACTAAATTACAATTTAAATTGAAAAGTATCGCAGTAAAATAAAAAACTTCGAAATAAAATAAATTAATTACGCTTTCTAGAATCTATAACATAACCGATTGGAAAGAAAGGAAATACAAAATAATCTTTTCGGTATCGACTTGGTTGTGAAAATTAGAGAAAAAAATTTCAGTATCTCAGACTTATAAGTCGATGAGCTTAAAGAACTTTTTGCTCCTACAAGGTTCGTAAAAACTTTAATTTCCTCAAGTTGTAAAAGTTTGAAAAAAGTTAACAAAAACATTTTTAATAAATTACTTTTGTTACTATCTTTTGGTATAATTGACGTATCTTTCGATAAAAGTGAACTCTTCTCAAATTAAAAGAAAAATGATAAAAATAGGTATAGGTTGTAATAAATTTTAAGTATAGTTAAAATCAATAGTTTGATGCTGTAGTAAAAATCGAGTATTTATCGCCTTACCCATCATCGCATCGACCTCACTATTATAAGAGGAAAATCGTTAGTTACTATGTATCGGTGGTAAATATAAAGTGAGTAATAAATCAAAGCGTAAGTGGTTTATGTAAAAATGACCTTTGTGTTTAATAAAATGATCCGAGATTTATTTATGTAGTACTATTTAAAAATGGTTTCTAACTAGAACCAGAGAATAAAATTATGTAAGAAGGTGGAATTTGATCAAAAAATGGAAAATCGTATGCTTGACACGATATTTTGTTACATCATAATGTACCTACTCCAAATTATTTAAAAAAGGTCCTTGAATATAAACCGCACCTGTTCAAATCCTGTAACCGTGTAACAGCAACCACCGATGTGACAATGGAATTGGTTGATACGCTGACACGGGGAAAATCAAGATGGTAAGTAGGTGAACGAAACCTAACGACAGTACATAACAGTAACGTCGTATTATCCTGCACTTTATAACTTTTATCTAAAAAAAAACACTCGAAGCAAGAAATTAGAATCGAATAAAAGTAGGTAACAAATTCACTTCCTTTTTAAATAGAAAGACTCTCGGAGCGATGAAATAAAAATAAAAAAGGAAGACGCTTCAGACTGCAATTTAAAAATATGAGTGTATAGGTTATTTTAATAAAAAAGAAAACTAGTAAGTTCCATCACGAAATTTTCAATTTATCTAATAATTTGGTCAATAAGCCTAAGTGGTTTAGTTCTGAAAGTGATTTCTTGTAAATAAATTAGACTATTGCACGGCATTTCCTACTCAAAGCTAGTAAATTATTAATTAAGTATCTATCATCCATTTTGCATCAAAATGTGCGCTTTATGAAGAAAATAGGTATAATAGGTAGGTACCTAATAAGAAAAACAAATTTACTATTCATAATCATAAATGATAAATTGTTATATTAACTGGATGAGCTAAATATTTTGACAATCGTAGTACCGTTTGTTTGTAAATAGTATTAACTTCAAATTGAGCAAATTCTGTCAGATTAAGTTATCATCAATCACTTTTTCTCATTTCGTACTTTCCGTATAAAGCTCGTTAAGTTTATATACTATAAATATAAGTTTTTAGTTAAAATACGCTTCCGACTTCACGACACAAAATACTAATAGCAATAAATCGATATACATACGACCGTGTACCTACTATTTAAAGAGATAAATATATTTGTTTAGGAAACAAAGTTATTTTCATAAATATCTAGTAATAGTATAAAAAATTTACATTCTACACGTAATGGTAATTTGTTTTTTCATTTCGCGATATTAAAATTGCCTTTGTGCGTGACCGTGTGAATTTTCAGAGAATTATAGCAATACTTTTGATTAGTCTTTTCATTATTTGTAAGATTACAAATTTTACTAATCTTAATAATTTATACAACAATTAAATTAGTCAACGTAAATTATTAAATTAATATTTCACCTCAAATTCTAAAGATCATCATCAAGCGGCATCAGAATGTAGCGCTTTGTTCAGAAAACACCAAAAGTTTCTGCTTTTAACGATATTACGACAAATTAATATTGACCACGTCTTACACCGTTTACGATTAACGTTAGATTTATAGTCGTCGTATCCGCAGTTGTATGTATAGTTTTTCCTTACAAAGTCAAAGAATTAAGTCAGTATTTTTTTCACTAATTTCGAAAAAATCTATTAAAGCAGTTACATAAAAACTGCTAAATAAATTCATGGTTTATACGGACTCCAAATTAAATGTTCTGGCATTTCTTTTTCGAAAAATTGTATTTTTGACAGACGTATAAACAAAAGCTATTTTCCTCTTATTTTTGACATAACTCGTAAACTAATTAGCGCATACTTTTTTCAGCCTGTTTCATCGTTTTACCGTAATAATCATAAAGCAACGACCATTCGGTCTAATGTGCGGCAAGTGATTTTTACATTTTTACAATCAATTTATTCTTTTATTAATTCATTTAATCAAGTTTCGATGTAGATTATGATTAGTATGATTTTCTAACAGCGCAGCGAAACGATGGACTAGGCGATGAAAAGTGAAGAGCTCGAACTTTTAGAAAATAGAACGATAAATAAAAAACCACACCAAATTCGTTTTTTGATTTATGGTTATTTAAAAATAAGAAAAACAAATGTTTTTGTTTAAAAGTTTATAAAAAATTATTTTAAATATTCGAAAATGTACCAACACCAACTTTAGGTCAGGGCATATCGCCCATCAATGCCTGACGCCTGTCATAATATTAAAAATAGAAATACCGCACAGCCTATTACTTTTTTTGAGGAAATTTTACATCCTATAAAATTGTGTGTATATTTTGTATCTTATTGAATAGTTTTTTTAATAGTTGAAAACGCCTGGGGTATGAGATTTCATCAATATATTTTGTTTCTTAGATATTATTTACCTATCGATCGATGTAGGAAAATTATCATTAATCAGGGATCTCTAAAGAAAGTTTAAAAAGCATTACTTGATGTTATAATGTGTGAATTTTAAAAACTAAGTTTATAACTGTGTAAATTTAACGTCAATCATTAAATGTAAGCAGATATTTGAGGTGTGTATAAATTGCTTATCAATCAATACTATATGGTAGGTGTGATTAATCATGTAATGTCATCAATGTGACATAAACGAAGATAGTTTACATGAAATTGGAAGCTCGAATGACATCTATTAAGAATCTATTTTTAAAAATTTATAATATTGTTAGCGTCCAGAGCAATCCAATAAACTAAAAAGAGATTATTGCTTGTAATATACATTCGATTTCAATTATCCAATAAAATAATTTGCTAGAAGCTCCGTCTGTTTCGTGTCATTTATAAACGCACCCCGATCGGTTCGTTCATTTATTATCTGCTAAAAAAAGTTTAGCAACCTAAAAATAAATTTAGGACCTACCGAATATAGATCGATCACAATCCTCCAAAATGCAGCAGAAACATGAAAATGAGCTCCACAAATGAGCGCAAGAACGAAAAAAACGATTCGCTTTGGAGATTTATAAACGAACAAACTTAGAAAACAACATAAGAAATCGAAATCTTCCCAAAAATCTGGATCAATCAAGAAGTTTTAATTGTCTAAATAGTAGTAGTTAAGGCACTGCCAATATCAAAATTACATATCAACATAATCCTTCTAAGTGGAACCAAATAACCACATCAATCAGGTGCTATAGATAGCTAAATGTGGCGGTTATTGGTTAAAACTTAACCTTGCCAGTTTAGAAATGACTACTGCGATGCACCTCATCTTTAGATTGGCAAAATTATTTAGGTCATTACTCCATGTCATTGATTAATGCTTGAGTTGAACTTGGAAAGTCGGAATCTTGCCAATCGCGGACATATTTCGTGGTCTCCAATTTCAAAGTGTAACGTTATGTATTTGCCTTCATTTTTTCGATCCCAAACTACAGGTTTCACTATATTTTGAACTACATTTTTAACGCAAAAAATTATTTTTATGAGTTAAGCCACTTGTGCGCTCAATGTCTCAGATATAATTGTTATGAAGCGCCTTTTAATCCCCAACTAAAAATTTGGGACCGCAGTTTTAAATCTTTATTCTTAAAAAGGTATTTAAAAAAATATCGGATGTGGTTGTTCGGCCTCACTGAGTGAGAGATGTGGCCATCACATGACTTTACCACACATTAATCAACATCACATAATATTATGTCTTGCATACTAATTTAATACAATTTACAAAAAAAAAATACTTTATGGTTTTGACTGCCCCTATGATTCGCGGCCATGTGCGGCTTGAACAATGTACCCATGATCCTTATATTACAAAAAGTAAAACAATTTTTCAAAAAACAACGGAATCTCGTTAATCAACTAATGCGCGTTACTCCCACTCTCAAGTTTCCGTGGACCGATTCTATCAAAATTTAATCAGCTCTAAGTCTCAATATAAAAGTACTAAATATGAAATTTTACACAGACTCAAGGACCTTAAATCCGTCAAAATCTGAAATTTTTTTTTCGATTCTGTGTAATTGTCTTTCCCAATTGTGTATGCTGGCACACTACGTATACTCGTACTATGTATGGTAAAGTAAAAATTTAACTCTACTGGGAGGTTGCAGGTTCCCAACTAATTTTCGTCTCGGATCAGAATACCGTATTCGCCAACAGAGCGCAAAAATACAAGAGAAATAGAAGAAAACATAGCACAAGTTCGGGTGTAGGATTCTTATCAAATTTTTATATTTCCTTAAATATGTACTTGATTTTATGTAAAATATAAAAAAATCCATAGTAGAATGAAATATTTTTAGATGTGGCTGGTAAACTTTCACATTGCATCCTAAGGATATGACGTTGAATTGATGGATACAATTGTATAAATTTCAAAATAAAAAATGATCTTTCAGAGGCGAGAGAGTTAAGCAGTTAGGGATTTTGAATTTGGCATTATTTTGACACTTGTATAAAATTTTATACATAGAAATCGTTGAACTAAAATAATATGGTGTTACTCCACGAATTTTATTCCAACTTGATAAAAAGTATTCGTTTATTATATGAACTTTTTAGTGAACTACATTAAATGTAGTAATAATAATAAAAAGTTTGCTTTATTTCGATACTAAACTACGATAATAATTGCTCAATGAGCAATTCTAAATTATTCATGTTACAGACGAGTAAATTTTGACTGAATATCATAAAAATATATTTATTATATATAATAATATAATATGCATGTACATACATAAATATTGCATCGTTTTGCATTTGCTTGAAAAGGAATGATATTTGGTTTCGACAAGACCCAGTGGCATTAGATATTTATTTCATAAATTTTAAAGCATTTATATTCAAAAAGGGTCCAGGAAAATTTGTATTTTCTTGTTTGTCTTTAAAGCCTACCGGGTATTTTTGTTTATTATGATGTTATTAACCTTAATTTTGAAAGGAACTTTACGCCCCCGTTGGCTTTATGTTTCCTTGTGTGTTAATAAAAAGAATTTTTAAACTTTGATGTTTGAAAATTGCTTTGTAAATATTTTATTATTTTTCAGGTGTTTTACAATTAAACGAATTACGTTTTAAGTGTAGCTGTGCTCGTTGAACAAAAAGTAATGGAAATTAATGAATTAAAAATACCCTTTGAATGGTTCGTTTAACAGAAATACTAATTTGTTTATGTTTTGTGTATTGTTGAAGGATGAATTTCATCCTTGGGAATAATTTTTTTCATTTCTGGATATTTCTCTTGTTATTGATTCATTGTGTAAATGCACCACTTTTAATTTATCCTACCTGCAAAATTCTACTATTTTATACAGACCACCTAGTGATAATTTCCAGAGTTAAAATAATGATTCGTTCAATTTATCGATTTGCAATAACAGTAACTTCGCTACCGTAAGTGTGGCAATTAGTATTTTTTACTACATCGATCCTTCACTTCAAAGTCGTACGTTCAATGATGAATAGCATAATTTATTGTCACATCAGTACTATATTATAGATACCATTGTTATCGACATTTCAAAATTCGGATTACTGCAAAAATACTTAAAAATTTTGAATATAAATCACCCCCTATTGAAAGTTTACTCCACAGACAGTCCAGTTTTTGTTACATTTAACAACAGCAGGATATGATCGTAGAGTATTTTTGACAAGTAAACACTTAATTACATTTATCTATAATAATTCCACAAAATTATTGAAATAACACTATATTACAAAATAAATTTCTCATTTTAATTTAACAAGTATATTATTTCGTGTAAATTAAATCTATCTGAAGAACAAAAGTGAAACACGTGACATGGATTAAAGGGAAAACAATTTTATTTCTAATTTTTCTAAAAGTAAATTATTAATTTCAAGGAATTTAAAAAAAAGACCAACTTTTCAACAACATAGGAAAAACATACCTTTATGTAACCATAACCAATAAAAATTAAGAAAACTTAAAAAGGCAATAAAATTGTATCATTCTTTTGATTATTCTAGTAATCAAACATTTCACTTTTCATGAATTATCCTTTCTTGCTTTGGCCTGCAAGCTATTTTAATACGAAAGTACATTTAGCCGAGGTAGTTTTTCATAAAATAAAATTCCTTTTTTCATAGCCGAAAGTTATAAAAGCATTAAGTAAACAAATAAAACATGAAGAAAAGCATTGATTTTCAATTAATTTTGCAATTTTGAATTTTTATTTGATTAAAAAGCAAATTTAATACTAAAAAGTAATGAAAAATGTCATTTTTTCTTATTTTTATGGACAAGAATATTTCACTTTAATGCCTGAAAAATATTGACAATAGAAATTACAAGAAACAAAAATCAATACATCATACTTGGCAGTTTTAACAAATTCAATGAACACCCAAGTTCTCCAAACTATCTAAAAAGTCACCAATAAAGAATGCAGCTTCTTCGCACATTTTTTATTTTTCATGCAAAAAAGTTTGGGTAGCTTATTTTAAAAAGTTCTATCACAACTAGAAAATTAGCAAACCCTGAATTCTGGGGTAAGAAAAAAAATCAAACCAATCCAATTTGCCGATTGATTTTGCTTTCAAGCTCAAAAATTAGTTGTTTATTATTTTTTGTTTCTCAGCATACAGGACAATTAGAATTTTTTAACTATTGTTTTTTAACCAGTCAGCTGTTTCGACCTCTTTAGAAAGACGTATCTTACTTGCGTCGCAAACATATAGCGAAAACTGTTTATACACATCAAGGTATGATGTGGATGTGTAATATGGAATTATGTTGTAATGAAGTCATATCACAAAATTTTGCACCTTTTAACAGCTAACTGGTTAAAGCATTTGTGAATAGACACAGATTGAGGTTGTTAATTAAAACTACATCATTAATAAATAATAAAAGGTGGCAATTAACTTTTACAGTCATTATTTTTCACATGGTTTTGTCTTGGCATAGTCAAATATAATCTGACGCGATGCCATTTCGATACTAAATAAATTTTTATTTTAGGTAATATTCAAAACAATGTAAAACTTGATCAACAAATCTATATCACTGCTATTGGAAGCCCAATTTCGGCAACTGCAACTATTTCCTATTGATTATTCAATATCGATTTAGATATTGAACAACTTCGTGTGTTAATAATAAATCCTCCTCGATATTTAATATTAAACTATTGATAGTATCCTGTGTAATTTTAAACAATTGTTCAGTTAAAACTGCAATTATTTACGATTTGTTCACCGTTTTGCTAGGCTGTTTGTGCAAATTTATTTTGAAAGTGTGCCAAACATTCTCAATTAGATTTATATTCGAGGATGGACCTGACCATGATAAAATAGCCCTCCTTTGATTTTTCGGGATACAAATTTATTTGCTTTATGGCATGGTGCCCCATATTTTAGGTTGCTATTATAAATGAGGATAAATAAATTGAAATATTAAAGGATTTACTATTAAATACTTTACTTTTACCAAAAATTTGGAAAAAAACGGGGACCATACCATAAAACAATAAAATTGCATTCTTGAAGAACTAACGAATGGCTCATTATTTTACCACCTATAATGTACAAATATACGCATCGTCAGTGGCTGGCATTCTGTAATAGGGGTTAGCCTGTTGAGCAATCGTTACACAAAGTGATGATAAATAAGTTAATTAATTTCGTTGTAATTTTGCAAACAATTTATAATAAATTAAAATTTTCCTTCAAAGGCTGAATATTGCTGTTGGCGTTCATTTTAATAAAATTTGTATACCCGCCGGTGTTTCATGCAACGTTTCGAGATTTAATCTTACAGTCATGCAATTTAACAAATCACCAAATTATACAATCATAATTAGCAAGCGTCAACAACTTTAATAGTAATAACATTTTTACGTTATCAACATTAAAAATATAGTAAAATGTTAGTATTTCACTTTATTCCGACCGGACCTGTGCAACTTTTTAAACAAGCCGCGAAAAATTACATTTTTATTTCTCATATAATAATTTGCCAAACAGGCCACACAAAAAGGTCAAGAGGGCCACAGTTGCACAAACTTGATTTAGGTCCGAAAAGTTTATCGATTTATCATAATGCTACAGCATACAATAGAGCTCCAATCAAAAATTCTACTGTGGGACCCAAAAAGAAACTTGAGTTCGCCACTGGTTTAATTAATTAAAATCCGAAGAATCGCGCATTACACTATAAGTAAATTCATATCATAAAAGAAAGAAGAACAAAGTCCCGCAAGGGCGGAAGGTAAATTGGATACACATCTACGATGTGCATCTTAGGAGTCCAGGACAAGCGTTGAAGAAAAAAGGAATACATGGACAAACTCGAGCGTACATCTACGATAGGCGACTGAAAGTACAACTGAAGATTAAAAAGACCCGTAAAGGCCAGCAGACAGACGGAAGGACAAATCCGAAGCCGTCTACGAAGAGCAATAAATAGTTTATGCCCAAAAAGTTTAAGAGAAATAGTAGACTGACAGGACAAATCTAAAACCGTCCACGATGAGTAATTAATAAGTAGTCCTAGTCTAGAAGTACGAAATAGAAAAGCAAAGTCCCGAAAGGGCAGAAGATGATACCCCCATAGTTGTGAATGTTAATGCCTAACCGCGGATCCGCACAATCACAGGGAGCATGGGGGGGGGGAGGTTTTAGTCGGTGAAAGTCTGACACTACCCCCATCGATTGTGGCAGTGTCTCGTACGACATTCCTCCTCCTGGAAAATGACTTGAAAAATAAAAAAAAATTCGTATCAATACCTTGTGACGATGTTTTTTATTGGTACGTATATTTGGTAAAAATTCGACGTATCTGCAGATTGTTTGAGAACGGAGTTAACGTTCCACGGTCATGAAGGTTTCAACAGTGAGTATGATTATGAAACACGTCGTGTTTACCATTATTAATCTTTGAATATATGTAAGTTTATTATTTTAATGAAATTTTAACTAAGTGAATCTTCCATGATGGCCGGCATCCAAATACTAGCACAACTACTAACAAAGGATTATCGAATACATTTTTATAGTTTATAAGTAATCTAAAATAGTTACATTTAATTAAGTTTAATAAAAAGTGAAGTTGTGAAGACCCATGGAAAACTTTTTGAAGCAGAATAACCTCAAGAATATTATTCGCTGTAGTCCTCGAATTAAGGAACACCAAATGTAAGTAAACATACAACTTGCAAATTAATAATTTAAAAGGGGTTATGCCACTGTAGAATCCTGAAAGTTTACCAACTATTTGGAAAGGAAACAGTTTTTTATTTCCCGTCACTTTGGAATGACCCATATGGAAACATGCGGTAAATTTTGTTTTGTAAATAAAACATTGTTTCCAATCCAAAAAAATTGTCCAAAAGTTGATTCATTTTCAGGCTTTTACAGTGGCATAAGCCCTTAAGCTGTTAAAGTAAAAGGATAGATACTATATACATAAAACAAGATCGGTAGAGAAACCCATCAGGGAAATAAAAGAGAAAAATCTGGAGATGAAAGTTCGGAGGCGGTTCGAGGTATCGATTATACGTATCGATAACAGCCCTTGCCCAAAGAGCGACAAATACACGTAACAAGAAAAAGAGTTGAAACCCTAAAAAATGTAGGTTTCGAGAGTTTCGCATAAACCACAGTATTAAATTTTTTAAATAATTTTGAATATACCGCATCCTAAATAACATTTTAATTTGAAAATCATAAAGAAATATAAGGTTCCTATAAAATAAACATAAAATTTGAAGGCAACAAAAGGGCGAGCTAGCAGCAAGTGTTTTATTTAATGAATACGAAGAGAAAATGAGAAAATGTTAATAAAAAGCGTACGTTTCAAATAAAAAGCACAACTTCTGAATAAAAATTAAAACCTTGAAATAATAATATTGTAATAATAAGGGTTGGCGGTGCTTAGTTTACATGGTACTTTAATATATTTTTTGTTATTCAAACAAGAATATTGTAAATACTTCCGGTAAAACCGGCGTTAGAAAATTAGTTTAGATGATATATTCGGAAGCAAGGAAAGCACACAATAAAATATAATATCCTCAATTTACGGAAAACTTCCTTAATTATTAAAATCGAAGTTCAATATTGGTACGAAATTGAAAATGTTTTCACTTATTTTTTGGTATAAAAATAAAATGCTTTCGTCTTACAAATTGAAATTCAACTGCACAATTTGTAAAGGAGGACTTTCCAAAATATCATTCGAAAATAACATTATCCTATACAAACTACCCGATTTGATGTACCCACAATTCAACTATTCATTCATTCTCTATTTGAAAAATCGTGCGATTCATCGATTTAATGTACAATTCAAAGTGCTCTGAACATGATTCTGCAGGATCCAACATTTCACTGGAGCATAAAATAAAAGGCAAAATTTAAAAATTGAACCAATTCGAATTACGTATTATAAAAAACTTGAACAGTTTTACGCTCGAATTATTTTAATAAAATATGAATAAAAAATGTATTGATTAAAATATGTAAACAAAATCAGCCGAAGGCACGATCCATATCGTTAATTATTGATTCATTTCGTGGGTAGTCTATACATAAAATTACGTACATATATCCTGCTGAATTATTTAAGTAAATGTTTAGAACTTCACCGCAATATAATCAAAAACAAAATTTCATGTACTATGTATACCGAACTATGCTGAAATTAAACTTTTAATTATTTTTAAGATCTCGGGAATTCACGCACACCGAAATATGTGAAGACGCATAGAAATTTACTACTACAGTGGAATTGGAAAATAAATACTCCTTTATTTACAGTCTGTAGAGACAAAAAATTTGGAAATAAAAAATTGTGCTTTTTATTACTTTCAGATGATTCACGGGAGTTAATTAAATACGTAATCACACTTTCTTTGTTTCATTCCGTGCCCTAGTTGACCCCCACCATATTCATTATATTTACAGCAACAAGAAATCTCACGAGTAATCGGACCTAAATTACTAACACTCACATAAACATCAATTCAACCCAAAATAATTTTCTTTCATTCAAATCAATCCAATTGATTCCTCGCAAATTTCAATAAAATATTATGTAATTCCGCTTATAGCTTAAATCAATCAGTTGAAGCTTTTTAAGACCTGTTTGATTTTAGTCAATAGTAAGTAGAGATCAAAGGATTTTATTTTATTTAAAATGTAAAATACTCGTGTACGCATAGTTGGACGAGACAAATATAAATGCTCTTCAGCTTACAATGGATTTTACGAACAAGTATAAAAGAATATTGATTTTATCTATTAAAAGCACAAGTTTTGCTATTTACATACTTCTTAATGTCTCTACAATGGGCTCCCACTCGTACGAAATCATTTTCAATGTACAGCTGATATCTCTATATAAAAATTAAATGTTTTATAAAAATTGGAAATTTGGTCATAATGACCCATCAAATCAAAAAATAGAAAAAATATATTAGTATATTATCTCCAACAACATTCATCATGTTGGAGGAACCCTTCGATCTAAAATTAAATGCAAATCAAACATATGCCTACTATTGTAAGAAAATATGAATGAACTCAACCCCTACAAATTATTTGTATCATTGTATCATCATCGCGACATCACCTCAAACATGCTTCCATAAAAATAATGTACTGGAGATTTTTCGAGCGTCCTCAACGAGAAGCATTCTAATTTTTTGAACGGACACCTCTTTTCATCTTTCGACGGAAGGAAAGTCGTATCGCGTGAATTGAAAGGATGCAGCGAAAACTCGAATTTCCGTTATTATATCCTTTTAAGAATCGTCATCTGTCGAATTGTAGGTAGGTACCTATATAGTTGTTTATATATCGTCGTATGACAAGAAAAACTCATTAAGTACATTTCAAGACAACAGAGATAATGAAGTTTAAACATTTTTTATATCTGATAAATCGTATTTAACAGCAATTGTTTTGATATTTAAAATGCTAATGAATCCTCATTCATATTATAAATTGGGACATAATTTTTTTTCAGGCAAGCATAACCATAAAATAACGCACTTAGTGAAACATCGCGTTTTTGTCGAAAACTGCACTTAATGAGTTTTTCTTGTCATACGACGATATACTCTTGGAACTTAAATAGCAATTTTAGTCTCAGTCAACTTGTTAGTTGTTAAAAGTTAGTTGATTTCTACATTCTCTGTGTTGTACTTGCTTTTGAATATTACAAAATTTCTTCTTCTTTCATTCTTTCTTATTGAGCTTTATTGAAATTACCAAGTTCCCAGCAACACTAGCATTTTGTTTCCACAGTTAGTTGTCAATCATCCAAGTGGAAAACTCTTGACATCCCAGCTATCAAGATTACTGTGCAAAATGCAACAAGAGCGAGTTGTGAATGCAGTAATTCGGTCTGCCAGGTTTATCCATAAATTATGATATTAATAATGCTTGCAGGTAATGTTTGTATAAAAAAAGCTGTACAATTGTGAGAACAATAAACTGTATTTTGTACAAAATATATAAAAGTACATAAAATTAAAAATTACTAAATTTTGAGTTATGTTAGTATTGCAATGAATGTGCAAAACGGTGACATTCGATTAATTAATCACACCCCGAATTTATTAACGATTCTACTAATAAAATACAATTTGACACTTTTAATAAATGGACCATTTTAAGGCTGCTTAAAAGCGATCATCTTTAAGCAACGGTCAAAAACAGGCAACATGGCCGTATGTTGTTAGAACGAACGAGACGGCGACGTTACAAAAGCTATACTAGGACTAGGTTAATTTTACAAAAACTGGATTGAAAATTTGGATGAAAATAGAAGAAGGTTGTAAAATACGAGGAAAATATATTATCGATTAAAAATTCAAAACTCAAAGCTTACTTTATTTAAAAACTTATAAGTAAGCTGGTATTACCTATGGGATGCATAATGGAAGAAGCGTAACGCGTATGTTCGGCACGATTTCGAAAAATAATGGAGATTTGGGATATAATAAAAGGAAACTCAATCTCGGCTAATTAAAGCATCGGTCTTTATTTGCCAAAATGGAAGATATACTCGAACAATGGAATAATTTACTTAAGATCTCGAAGATTTAAAATGCAGAGACAGGATTCAACTTTAATTTAAATTTTATCACCACTTCTTGTTATTCCTAACAGTTAGTGAAAAGATAATGAAGTTTCAAATTCGTAAATACTTAATAAAAGTAATTAGCAAAAGTGTTCAAGTAAATGAATGCGCCTTGAAGTATATTAATTAAAATTACTTAAGATATAATAAAAGAACACATAATTTTATATGTAACACGTTATGTATAAACTTAATGGCCGAAATATTCAAAACAAAATTTGCAAAATATTTACATAACAGTTTTTTGAATTGTTGTGCGATGATGTCAAAATCATAACGACAATGTTGAAGAAATAAAATTTAAAGAGCTTTTTAAGGGTAAATTTGATTTTAATGAACTTCACATTTTAAGCTTATTAATTTTAAATAAAAAAATTATTTTAGAGGAAATTCTTTAACAGTAATAAAAAGCATGCTGAATATTGTTAAATTGCAGGAAATTAAAGAGACAGCCGCACGTAATTACTTTCAAATTTTAACAAACTTAAAAAAAGATTTTCAAATTAGTAAGATCCTATAATAGAATATTTGAAATTTTACGCCCACCAAATATATCCATACAAAAATATAACTTTTAAATTTAAAATTATGAAATTTCTGGATGTGAGAACTCGGGTCTTTGTGCCTTTATTCCATTTACAATTAAATTTAATATGATGTAAATTTATACCGTAAAATGGGGTAACTTTGGCCCTAGGATGTAACTTGTCCCAAAACGAAAAACTGATTGCATCAGGTATGTTGGAAGCTGAGCGCCTCTGATTCATGTAGTAATCGTAATACATGATGCCATCATCTTTTTTTGTTTTGAAACAAAGTTACACCTTAGGGCCAAAGTTACCCCATTTTACGGTAATCCCGGAGATGAAATAGATTGGATCTAATGATGCTTTGAAACGGTTCTTGTGCTTAAAGGTAGTCATAATCAGGAATTCCCAAAACGAAAACATGTCATATAGACGGAAATTCCTAAGTAGTGTGAGTGATTTTCATATTTCGTGAGCTTACTGCAAAAACTGACCAAGTCCATATTAGGACCTTAAAGGACTACACTGCATGGTCAGTTTTTAATTCTCTTTTTGGGCTTAAATTTTAGTTAAAAATTAAAAAGAAGAATGGGATTAAGTTGTTCGGCTTTCGGCCCCTCTGGCGAGATTCTTTTTTTTCAATTTTAACTAAAATTTTAGCCTACAAATGAGAATTAAAAGCTGACCTTGCAGTGCAGTCCTTTAAGGTCCTAATATTGACTTGGTCAGTTTTTGCAGTAAGCCCACGATTTGCTTAACTAACGAGATTCAATAAAATCATTCTGTTTATGATTTTTAAAAATTTTAATTCCCTATCGAAAGGGCTAATGAACGAGATTAAGTAATCATCTTCAACGTACAATATTAAAACTATCATAGTTCTTTATAAATAACTTTGATCGGAAAAGTGCTTCCATTGTACATTCATCAGTGATCAAATTAATATTCAATATAGTGCTGATGACTGCCCTCGGGATCCAACAGTTAAAACAGTAGCTGTAAAAATGTATCATTGACATGGCTTGAATCAAAAGAAACAATTCGCCAAGTGGCAATGTCAGCTCATCCCACTCAATAAATAATTTATACTAATATTCATAGCGTCACTAATAATCACGTTTTGAGTGTTTAAGCGGATACTAACATTCGCTCTGACATGATTTACAACAAAATAACTACAAAAAAGATTTTGTGTTTAAAAATTTTCAATCATATCAAAATGTACCTATGGTTTCAATATAAATATTTATTTTGTATTCACCGATTTGTAGATACTATTGTAACCAGCAATCTTTGTTTCTTTAAAGTCGATACTGTATAATATTATATCTGATGGAATCGGAAATCTTGCAGAAAATGGTTTCAAATAAAACAATTTAGAATCAATTCTTCTTCCGATGATTGAAAACTAACTTCTCTTGTATTATGAGGTGTTCCGAAATGCACTTACTAGCACGCGTACTTTTTAAACGTTAAGAAATTAATAGAGAAAAATTGAAAGGGAAAAATTGTGTACACTTATTCAAAATAATATCTTTAACCCTGGAACGTCACTGATAATTTTTCGAACGTGTCCGTCACCGTGGGGTCTCGGAGACCCCCACAGTTCTTTTTATGATATTTCGGTAAATAACCAACTTAGAGCAAAAATATTCTCTTCAACAATACTGTTTTAATAGGTAGGATACATTAGATAGCAATTTTTCGCCCTTTTTGATCAAATTATTATTAAAAACTTAAAAATGGGATACATTTTGTGAAATAAAGTTCAACATTTTAAGGGGGGAAAACACTGTAACAGGTTGAAAAAGAGAGGTATTTTAAGAAATTTTTTACAGAAAAAGTACAAAGCCAATCTTTTTCAAATTTTCCATATATTTTATTAATTATATTATATACATTTAAAAAAAAAGGTTGGCTTGTTTGTAGTCCATATAAAGGGTGTACAGGACGCGAAAGTTTGCTCTTCAAAAAAAAAAAAGTGAGTGACTGGTTGACAGCAATTCGGGCATATGGTTAGTTTGAAATCAAAATTTCAAAAATATTTACAAAGTACATACCCATGACTATAGTTCGACGGGGGGAAATTTTGATATCTAGAAAAATAGCAAAATTTCAGATCTTGGAAAAAAAACTTTTAAAATCGAGCATTCCTTGTGTGTCCTTATTATAACATAGAAGCTAAACGGAACGACCAATTAAAAAAATCTCTCGTCGGACGATAAAGACGAATATTGTGAACAAAATATTTTTTGAATCGTATTAATCGGATGGATAGTTTTCTTGTTTTGCTGTCAACGAGATACAAATTTGTAGTTTTGAGATATTTGCTTTTAAATCCTGTATATGGACTACAACCAAGTGAAAAATTTTTTTTTAATGTATATAATATAATCAATAAAATATGTGGATAATTTGAAAAGGATTGGCTTTGTACTTTTTCTGTGAAAAATTTTTTAAAATACCTCTTTTTTTCGAGCTGTTACAGTGTTTTCCCCCCTTAATATAAAAAAACTAAATTTATTAAAGTAAATTGTACCTTAACAGTCAGCTGTTTCGACCTCTTTAGAAAGACGTATGTAACTTGCGTCGTAAACATATAGCGAAGACTGTTCTAGGAGAAGTGAATACTTTAAAATAATCTAAGAGAAGTATACTTGTCATACACAGAGTATTGTGAATATGGAATTATGGCGTAATGAAATATATTCGTCATAACACAAAATTTTGCACCTTTTTACGACGAGTATACTCGTCATAAACAGCAAACTGATTAATCAGTTTATCAAGAAGGAATAGTTGAAACACTACGGCTTGCGGCATATTAAACAGAGGAAACTAGTTTTTCTTGTCATTTCCTCATGGGCAGAAACTACATCTAATCTAAGCTTCCCAGGTAAATCAACATTTTCGGCCTGAATTTCCAAAATTTCGGCTTTTGGCGAGTTTTTGGAAATTGTTATCAGACTTTTGAATCAGGAAGGTTATATCAAACTCATTCCCATTTAAAGATTATTTGTTTTACTGTTCATATTTAAGATGAACTATTGAATCTGTTCGACTGATTTATTAGGTAACGTAAAAAACAGAATCGTAAAATTTAAAAATTTGCCAAAATTTTTATAATAAAGTCATATTTCTAAAACACACTTTGCTATAAATTAGTAATTATTTGACGATAACTAACGCTAAAATTACATTAAACTCATTTAATGTTGACTTTAAAAATTATACGTAAACGTCACTTTGTGGGGTCCGAGATACCCATATAAATTTATTTTCAATTATTGTAATTCGCTTACTGATTAAAGGGCACCTACGGATAATCAAACTTACTGAGATAATTATGAACTTAATTTACAAGAAAGGATTTATAAACAATGCATTACAGCCCGTGTGGCATTAACTTATTTGACTCTTGGGGTCTCTGAAACCCCACGGTGACATATTACTATTATGTCCTCATATGAGGAATGAGGATATTATGCATGAGAGGGTTAACTACCAATAAGAAAATAACAAAAAAATATGTATAAAACAATAAAACAAATATATCACGATAAATTGGGGTACTTTTTTATTTTATTAATTACTTCAAGATTACTTCAAAATTAAGTATTTTTCACCCACTTCTATAAGATCAAACCGTTATAACTCTGAAAATGAGAATTATGAATATGAAAATGAAAATAATATAATTCTTTATAATATACGAAGCCGATAGGCAATTAATTGAAAAATTAAATCAAGGAGGAAGCTTGTAGAAGTAAAATGTTATATAAAATTAAAGTTACTTTTACCTAAATTTAACAGCTAAAACCGTCCAACTGATGAAAAGCGCGTACCATAACCGCGTACCATAATAGTAAATATTGCCAAGTATATAACTAATAAAGAAAATCATCAAAACTTTAGTAAAATTTTTACACCTAACCCGTATCTAAATAAATTATCACCAGAAAACTTTTACCGTTTTATTCAATGATACATAAATGAGTCGCCTATTTCCAAAACCGGCTAAATCCATATTTTTCACTAAATGAGTTATTGATGCTATCGTATGTAGCATATCAATACCTTATACGACTGAAAAAAAATTGGAGGTCCAACATGAATTTAAAGCCTCCAAATTATAAACCAAAGATTTTATTTTATATGGTATGTATATATTATACGTTTTATATGGCAGTTTTTCTGATCTCCTGAAAAAAATGCTAATATGGATTTAGCCGGTTTTGGAAATAGGCGACTCAAATACACACTAAAGAAATTTTAGCGGGGGTAAATATTCACTAGGAACATTTTCACAGGGAGTAAATAATGACTAGAACACCAGGTGTAAATTCAAACCAAGATCCCAAAGAGAACTTGAAATATTACAAACGTGTCTAAAAGCTAAAGTAGGTGAGAGGAACTTATATCTTTGAAATATATTTTCAATAAGGAAAGCCAAAAAATTACACGTTACAATGCAAGGATAAGTGGAAACCTTAGTAGAGATAAATCACGAATCGCTTCTTCGGCTTTGAGAGCTTAGAAAATAATGTATACGATTCTTACGAACAGTTATCATGTCGACCGATTAATTATAGGGTTTCCACGTGTTTTCACTTGAGTCAACATTTTAAAGGTAGGAAAAATTTTAGTGTTTTAGAATTTTATACGAATTTTGGACCTAATACTCGGTCAACAGTATATTTTAATAAAAACAAAAGCTGCCCTACGATGCATCTCATTGGGGATTCCGAATTGTGTAGGTACAAATTTTTAATTTTTTAAATGTAAAATATAAATAAAAGAAAAAAGTCTTGAATTTATAAATAGGTACATAATTTTACAGTGTGATAAGTCGATAAAAGTTATAAGTTATAAATGAAGGAAATTTCAAACTTTCTCTAAAACAAGATTTAATTATAACTAGGAGCGAACTCAAATGAGAGCAATGAATTAAATGTTAAAGTTACAACTTAAATTGTATTCACGCAAAATATTTTGGCCGTATGAAGTTTCATAATATTTGCGTGAAACTTGTAGAAACTTACTCTAAATTTAAATAAACTTGCCAAGAAGTGATTAACGATTCAGATAAAATAAAATGATAAATTGGGCGTTTGAAAAAAAAGTAGTTAAAAAGATTCGAAAAAAGTAATAAAAACATTTGTATCGCGAGGATCCACATGGAATCGCAAATCAGGTAGACGATGGGTGATAATGGCAAAGATCGATATCGGCGCGGGACTTCGGATCTGGAATGACGGGAGCAGTAACTGGGCTGGGATAGCAAATGTAGGTTAGCCGGAGCCGTTGTAGCACAGGGCGGTGGCAAGATCGATATACTCTAGCTCTGCCACAGCTTCCCGCCGGCTTCTAAAAACCACCCGGAGCCGCCTAACCCACTGACCCAACACGCGCTCTGCAGCACGCCATTTGTCACACCACGACGCCTGCTCATGCACGTCAAATGTTTATCCCGCCACTACTTGAAAATAACAAAAATTTTCTTAAGCCATTTTTCACATTATTTACAATTATATATTTTTCTCATGTCATGATAATAATGCGTAAAATAATACTAAAACTAAAAAAATAATCAAGCGTACTTTCAAAAATAAATAAAACTTTTTCTCATATTACATGTTATAAAAAATATATTATGTTATAAAATGCGTATATAAAATTTCAAGCAGTTTCCTTTGTATAAATTATTTATAAGATAACTAAAGTATTCTAAGGACTACCAGATATTAGGTTTCTAAAACTAGTACCTGGTTCCTTAATTGGAGAACAATGTCCATCAGCAATGGGTTTGGGGATAGGGGAGGCCGGTGCCTTACGGTCATCTTCGCCTGCGGACATGACAAGAGACCGGCATCCACCGCGGGCGCCGATGACCAGGTGCCGATTTCAGTCAGCACTCTATGCTCTGACCGAACGTAGTCGGTAGTTTGTAAGCGACTAAACGCAGCATCCCTGCTCCAGTTCTTGCAACCCCAGAACCTATTGACAAAGAAGCCGCACGCGCAGCATCCCTAGTCCTTCGTGCCATGTACCACTCTCTAGACACCTACCTGCGCTTCTCGGACAAAAACTTATTTTTCTTACCCTTTGGATATTTATGAGCACTCTCAAATCTCATTTGCAAGAAAGGAAGTCCAAAAATCGCAATCGTTTTTTTGACATTTCAACGAGAACTCTCTTTAAGTGAATGTTAAATTAATCCTAATGCAAAAAATTCCGGCTACCTACCAAGTTTTCAAGTGTCATCTACAAGAGACTCAGGCTATTCTAAAACTCGGAAGATGCTCGCGTTAACAACTTTTTGCATAAAACTTCAGTTTTAACTTTAAAATATACTGAAGTTGCGTCTCTCCATTCGTAGATGGATAAATATTTATCAATCGCATCCAAACTTAAAACTATAGAAACTTCAAGACAACATTAAAATATTTCTCAAAACACTTTTGGTGAACAAATAATTACTTTTTAACATTAGGTAATTATTATATTATTGTCAAGATAATAATTACAAATTTCTACTTTTCCCACAATTATAAAAAAAATTGTTAATATTAGACGAACGCAAAAAGGACAAAAAGGAGTGAAGCAAATTAGCTTTTGAAAAGTAGATGTGAGGCACAACAGCAAGAAAACTCAAATTTTCGGTGAAAAATAATACACGATCAAGGAGTAATCCTTTCCTCCGTTTCATATTAGTACTTTTAAATTCGAATTTTTCAAAACAAACTTCCCTACTTTCCAAGTACCACAGTATTCCCCGACTAAAATTGAAAATTTTCCTTCACTTTTCAAAACCTTACATAAACAAATTATGTACATAATTGAATAAACAAAAAACGTGCTAGTACCTACTCATATTATAATTTTTTTGTATCAATCTTTATCTTTTAAGTTTCAAAGAATTTTCTCTCAACTCATCACCAAATTTGTACACCGTTAAATATTTTATCATTTTTCTAGATATTCCAGAAGAGTGGGAAACCGGCCTTCAGCGCAGGTTTGCAAATATTCTTCAATTATTTTTTAATTAACTTAGATGAAAGCAAATTTTGTTGCTTGATTTTTGTTTGGCAAATATGGTTGATACAAGTTTTAAATTTCGATTAGAAATGGAATCTAGTTGTCTATCCGTTTGGATATTTGGATGTTACGTTGATAACGGATTTGTATACTGCAGCAACGGAGATATTGTTTGTCGTTTTAATTCCCGGTAGATCTGGTAACGGCAGTTATTAACAGATTTACAGCAGCAACATCAAAGTTAGTTTCAGTTTCCAATAGCCAATTCTGTGCATAATTGGTAAGTTGAGCCATTCAAAATTTTACGCCCTTACGTAAATTTAGGGATGTGATTGGGATTGCGACCCGCCGCTTCATTGGGAATTTACATTAACCAAACGCCACCACTCGTCGGTAATTTGAACTTAGTTGATGAGTAGCTGCAGCTGTCAGATCGTTTGTTTACATTGTTTGTATTATGTTTATGAATAGTGTACTATTATTTTGTGTTAAAAATAACAAATAATCAATTTGTTAATTATATATTCATGTATTGTTTAAGTTGGTAAATAGTGTTATTTAAAATTTATATTAAAAACGTTAATTTTAGATACGTAACCTAAAAGTCAAATGTTGATCTTAATATTTTTCTGTTTAAATTTATGTAGGTATTTTTCAGCAAGTCATCAATTATGAGTAATAAATATTACCTATCTTTCACACACAAACCAGGCTAAATAAATAAACATCAGTCCTGGTTGAGATTGACCCACGATGGTAAATTGCATCGCAACGTGTAAATATGTTGTTACGGTTGATGGGGAAATTTTGTTCAAAAAAAAAACATTATGCACAATTCTAGTTTGGAATGGCACTATTAAACTTAAATGAATGCTATTTCGTTACCTTTGCCTCTTTTGATTCATCATTTATTGATATAATAGTGAAGTTCGAAGTAGATTTTACTATGAAAATGAAATTAATTCAACGATTACAGAATAATTATTTTAATAAAATGTTACATGTGATATGGACAAATAGATAAAAATTAACATTATATCATAATACATTTTATTTTATTAAAAATTACAGTTATTAATATGGTACATTACTCGCATAGTAAACTATCTACTGCCATTTGTTCATTCTCCGATAAAGAGCTTATAGTAGCATTCTTCCAAGTTTTCCTACTATCCACCTTCTCTTCAATGCCAAACACATTTTTTATTAATAGAAAAACCACTTTTTGCATGCGGAAATTGTTGAAAATGTAAGCTTCATTCTCTTCTATTTTTCGAGCGACAACCGTAAAATGATTTAATATGATTATGATTTATGATATAATCTGATTAGTATACACATGACTAATTCAGAGTTGTCCAAAACACAAAATTATTAAGGCACCATTACATATTTAACACAGATTTTATGAACGAAACACACAAACACCCATATAAACAACATCAACTGTACTCATCAACCACGCCATGTTGGTAGTGCCGGTGGCGCCACCAACGGTAATGTAAATTCCCAATAGGAAATGAACCGTGAACGCATGTACGCTCGTTTGTTAAGGCCTTATACGATTCGAATTTATTGGAACCACGCGCAAATATAGCTTCTCGAGTCGTACAAAATTGACTAAATTTTGGATATTTCAATCCTTTCGGTACTTTATTTGTGAAAATATTTGCTATTTTGATTGAAATCAACTGAACTTGTGTTAGCTGAAAACTTGTGTTTGGGTAGTTTTATGTTTCGATTATACAGTTGGAGATGCTCGCAAAGCTTTAAATTTGCGTAGCACATTATTTTTGATAAAACTTATTTGAGATCATAGTTTAAATTACTTTTTGATAAATTTATTAGACTATTGAATCGATAAATGAAATCCTAAATAATTGCACCCTGTCAGATTATATCAGTAAAAATAAGGTTTCCAATAAATATAGATGATAATAATTGTTATTGTATTGTTAAAAACTATATTACTGTTTAAAAATATTTATTCTTTCATAATATAGTATGTGAAAGTAAAAAAGAAAACGTTGGATTCGCTCTATCGTCGCATTTGTTTCACCCTATACAATTCAATGTTAATATCTCTTGTTCTTTTGAAGTTGCTTGCTTTTGTGAACGTCAAATACAGATGATTCAAATGCACAAGGTAAATATGTAGTATGTACGTTTAGCTTTGCAATGACTAATTAACATTTCGTATTTATGTTAATGTATTCTCTTAATTGTAAAATTTTAATATGATTCCTATCAACTAATTGATAATTAAACTTTACCTAAAATAATCACAGAATTAATTGTGTATGAAGGGTAGTGTACCGTTCCACAATATCTTATTAAACTTTGAGATAGAAATTCTCGAGAATTAAAAATTTTTCCTTAAAATTAAATTTTGTAAACAAATTTTTATATTTTCGTTTAATAAATAGGAAACTTTCTTGTCAAAAAAATAACGTTGCACTCAACGAAAGTTCTTTTCTACTAATGAACGTTATTCAGAAACAAATTAATTCATACGAGTGAAAATTTTACTCTACATTGCATAATTTATAATAAAAATAAAATATTTTTATTTAATTAAAAAAAAATTCCATTTCAAATCCTGAAAATAAATTTTGCCTAGTAGAAATACATATTACCTGAAAATAACTTTACCGATGAAAAATTGTCAATTTAAAAGTATATTTAATTTCGATTTCTTATAAAAAAATAAATTTTGGGTGTTAATATAAACACGTTCTCATTTTTAGTAAATGATTGCTACAAATATGAGTTAAAAAAGAACAAACAATAATAAATGGCTCGTATTATAAAGTGATTATTTAAATTATAATATAAGTAACAGTAATGTAGTAATTATATAGATACTATTATGTGAATAATATATAGAACTTCAATCCGATAATACTATTTTCTAAAGCAAAAAAAATTCGGGAACTGATTTACCGAAGGAGAAAATTAGTATGTAATTTTCAAATATCTCCTTTCCATTTCTTTTATCTTTCTAATAAATAAATTAAAACCGATCGATTTGTAGTTATTCCAAGAATTATGAAGATAAAAGATTTTCACACTGTAACTCAACCAGCGATCGCACCAAACCAACAATGCTACGGGAAAATTTTAATTTTATAAACGCACTATTTGTTTTTCATATTATACTGCGTAAAACTTAATAATATATAATTACGTGTAATCGGGCTATGTACATATCAACTTTTTGTTATCAATACATATATACGAGTAACGAGTATATAATATATAGTAACATAAGGTAATAAGAAAATGAGCAATATGTTTGGTTGATTTGGTATCGACGATATTTATTACATTTCAAGGTTTTCATCGATTTTTCATTTAAAATTCGAAAATACATATTACATTATATCGGCAAATACCCCTCAAATATAACTTCCAATAAAATATTTAATCAATTATCGACATATTAGAAACAAACTGCATTATAAAACAGTTTTCGTACAAAGGTTATAGAATTGACATGGTATTAATTGAACGAATCTTAAATTATGTACAATTTTGATTTTATCAAGCAAAAATTTCCGCGGTGTGTAAAACGTAGAACGATTGGCGTTCCTCAAGGTTTGCTACTTGGACCTATTGTTACATCTGAATGTAGTTTGTTAAAAATGATCGCTCGAGGAAGAAAATGTAGAAAACGAATATAAGAAGTTGGGTAATAAACTAGTGCAAGGTAAATAATTTAAAATTAAATTCACGTATTATCAACGGAAAACAGCGATATCAAGGACAAGACCGAATGAATGCCTTGTAATTTATGCAAGGTATCATACATTATTCAGGAGATCTACCTTTTTAACAAATCGACCTGCTGAATAAAGTGTAACCAAAGCTTAGAAAAGATTTAAAAAGTGATATATTTTGTGACAGTACTAAAATTTATTTACGTCTAATTTTGCAATTTCTAAATTATGCAGTAACTTACGCGAAGCATTTCTACAAGCAACCGCATTTTTTAAAAATTCTACTTTCAACTTATTTGCTCACCTTCGTAATACGGATTAACATATACAGTGCCGTTCATGTTGAGCGAAACTGACCCAATGTTAAAAAAATCTTGTTATCTGTATTAGAAAAAGTAGCTTAATGGTTTGCATTGTGACTAAATTTTCTATTTTAGTTTTGAATTTATTTACTCCGTTAAGCAAAAAGAATAATGAACAAGGTTAAACTGGTTGTGATTCGAAACAGACCTGCCGTTGGTTAAGAACCCATGATTAGGTATATCTCATACTAATTACCCCTACCTACTTACCTATATATACATAACAAACAATTTTTAGTAAACAATTTCTCATTCTCGAATACTTTACAAAATGAGCATGCGCCTAAAAAGCCAATAAAGCACTTCTTGTCTTTTCCAAGTTCAAAAGTTTGAAATATTGGAAAATAAATTATAGAAAATAGCGTTTTACATAGCTTGGAACTTTTTATCTATAATTAATGTTTTTGCCATTAAGTAGGAATTATCATTGTAATTAGTGGTTTGCGCGGACGCGTAACCAAAACAATTTATTATACAAAAACAGTAAGTGTGGTTTCAAAATTATTAATTTTATAAATTAGTTTTATCGATTTAAAAGTAACAAAATGTTCTTACTACCCCTCAATTTTTATATACGACAAACTATAATAATCCATGAAAAGATGAAAAACCTAAAGTCATCAGTTGGTATATCTTCGAGCCGGATAGCGAACTCGCCAACAATAAATAATACAAGAATTAGCTACTACAAATGAGCAAAATGCTTTTTATTATTATTTGGAAAAATTCAAGTAGTAGGTACCTATCTACTCTTTCTTTTTCTTTTGTTTTAAAAAAATTTATATTGTAAACTTACAAGGGGAGGGCCAACTTTGGTCGTCACAGACCTGCACCACTATAAATTATACTCTAGATATGACAAAATAAATGTAAAGCAAAGAATAACTTTTAAATCTATGCTTTTTATATTAAATGAAAAGTAATATTACCATGTTACTTGTCCAGTCAGATTACCTATAATCACGATGTCCAGAAATACTCAACTAAAATCGATATTGTCATAGATAAAACAAAGAAAGTAGAACTGAAAATTCAATTTTTTATAAGTTTGTTTAATAGATTACCATATTGACATTGAAAATCTGAAATAAATATGAATTATATACCTACCTATTGGATAAATTGTAAAAAAAGTATTTTTATTTTGTTCAGCAGCTTTGCAAAATTAAGTTTATTATTAAAAGTATCTTCGAAACACTGAAATTTAATGGTCATTAATTTTTAGTCTGTCGAAAGTATAATTTTAAATGTGCATCATCTAAATATTTTCATTTGTTTTATTTTTAGAATCCCGATTGGATTCTAAAACGCTGCATTCTGAAGAATTTGCATCTGAATGGAGAATCTGCATTCGAATCGGTCGATGGTAGAATTAACCGTTGATTTAGTAAAACTCTTAATTCAAACACAACGAGCCGAAAATCAATTGAATGAATTTTTCTGTATTTAAATATTTAAAGCTTTTTTATTTTTCATGTTCAACGTTTACTATTTTATTATGTAGATACAATACTCGTAAATAATCATGCGAATTAAAATTTTGAAATAATAATGTTGTGTTCTCCACTGCTTCTTATAGATTAACGATTTTTTAAGAGACTACCGTTCGCCCATGGCGAACTATATGTATGTCCTCTCGTGCATAAGATATTTCTGAATTGTCCAATTTGGCTACGGCTAGTAAAGACACAATTTTAACAAGGTTTTAAAGCAAAGCAAATTTTGTCCAATATTATTCATGGTCTCGAGATTACTAGCGCCGGTTTCTAAAGATTTCATCCCTAACTTTGGCATAGTATAAGTCGTTTTTATACTGATGAATCGATGAAAAACTTAGTATAATAAATTATGCAAGGCGTAAACATCTAAATCGTTCATTGACCGAAACAATTGACCAGAACGCGTTTTGAGCTAAGTATATCAAACATCCAGAAATCGAATTTTGCATTATGGCTGTTTATTAAAACGGATTCAAGATTCATCAAAATTAGTTTTATTTTCATAAAAAAACAACTTGTTGCTAAATTTCATTGATATTGGACTTTTTCATAACACTTCAAAGTTTAAAAGCAATGAAAACACATTTGTGGATTTGGCATTTTACCGACGATATGTAAAATTAGAAATACTCGTATAATTTATTTGCTGCGTTCCTGTAAGCCTTTTACAATTTTTCCTTTTTGCTACCTGAATCTAAAGTGTTTATTTATAAAATGGAATATTCAAAATTTACTTTATTTACTTATGGATTTATGTATATTATACTTGTTGGCGCGAGGTCAAATTTACAATAAATCACACAAAATTACTTAAATCGTCTTTATTAACTTCAAATTAGGAACTTTTACAGTTACTTCTTTCATCATTCGCGCTTCACAATTTATATTCCATTTCTTATTATTATATACCATGATTGATTGTGAGTCAGAGTCTGATAATCTATGTTCTATGGTGATTATCTTAGATTATTATTAATATATATTTATCTATTTCTATTTTCTAATTGACTGGTGCGGTCTTGGCTGCAACAACAAATCGGAAAATTTTTTTCATAGTCCGTACCTCTGAAAATTAACTTTAAGCTAGGTCCTAGCTGGCGGCACCCGCGAGGGTTTATCTAACCACGAACTTTTTAAACAAAAATGAACAGCTATTCCTTAAGGCTGTGAATCCAAAAAAGTGAAGCCTATGTGGTGTATTTCTAGGAAAATTCAAAAATTTATTGGTTTATGGTGATAGTAAAGTTAGTGTATTTCACATTTCAGCAGTAAGATAACCTCATTCTGTGTTATAAGCAGTTTAAATTTCCCTCAAAAATCCTAAATTACTATTGGTCCATATCATCCAGAGATGTTAAACTTACACCATCATATCCTCCTGGCGATATTGCATGACATTGAGGTAGATAGATTTACATGTAATTTATTTATACAAGGTGTCCCCGCACTCACTTTACATAACTTAAAGTAAGCTAAAAAATGTCGAAAAATTTGAGCTTTTCTTTTTTTTGACGCCCCATTCCGGATAGGAAATTTAACGGACTACAACTTTTGTCTAGTAAAAATTTTTGAGAAACCAATCCATTTCACAGAAAATCAGAAAATAATAAACAAAGCAGCCACAAAACAAAAAATTAAATTCACAAAATTTTTATTTTTGTTGAAAAATTATTTTATTAAATTAATTTTAACTATTAGATTATTTAAGTAAATGTTGAAAATGACCACCCTCACTTTCAATACACAGTCGTACTCGTTTTAAAATATACTTTATAGTATTATTTATAAAATTTCCGTTTTTGTTAAGAGCCATTATAGCAGGGGTGGTCAACAAGGTCGAGGGATTGACCGGTCGATCACGAGGCCAATTTTGGTCAATCGGTGAGTGTGAAAAGTGTCAAAAATTCGAATTTCTGCGATTAAAAGTGTCGAAAAATCGACTTTTTTCGATTTTTTTCTACAAACATAATTTAAAACAATCACGACTGAGTATTGAAAATGATGGTGGTCATTTTCAACAATTACTTTATTAATGTAATAATTTAAAATTAATTAATAAAATAATTAAAAAAAAAAAAATGAAAATTTTGTGAATTTAATTTTCTGTTTTGTAGCTGCCTTGTTTGTTATTTTTTGATTTTCTGTGAAATGGATTGGTTTTTCAAAATTTTTTACTAGACAAAAGTTGTAGTCCGTTAAATTTCCTATCCGGAATAGGGCGTCAGATTTTTTGTAAAATTTTTCGTTTAAAAGATACAGGGTTTTGAAAAAAATCAAAAAAAAAGAAAGCTCAAATTTTTCGACATTTTTTAACTTACTTTAATTCATAACTCGAAAGCCGTTGATTTTAGACAATAAAAGGTTTGAATCTAGTTTGTAGATTATTTCACGCTCTTTCAAAAAGTAGTAAACCATTTTTACGGAAAAATCAATATTTTCGGGGCTATGACCACGTGAAGGTGTAAATAAAAAAAAATGCTTTAAAGAGGCCTAACTCTCGAGGGTTTGAATTTAGAAAAAAAATTTTGTTATAAATTGTTCTTAGAAAAGTGTCCTCTATCACCACCTAAGTTATGTAAAGAGAGTACGGGGACACCCTGTATATCTACCTTGGGATGCCATATTATGGCCAAGCCTGTCATCAGTATCGATCATAGAATAGCATCGATTGAATCTTCCAGTAGCATACAATACTGTGTGGATTTGATCCATATTTTGTATAAAGAAAACGACAACCAAGTTGTAGGCGTAATGAAGGTATACCTACAATTTTCTTTGATAAGTACTAAATATAGCACTCCTTTGTATAATAATTTTTACTTTATTTCTCTAAAGCCAGTGGTCAAAATTTTTCGGATCGATAATAGATCGATTTTATCGAATGGTAAGCTATTTTATTTCATTTGAAACGATATTATTCGAGTAAAATTAAATTACGAAATCTAGAACACAAATTTAAAATTATCGCGTTAATTTTAAATACGTATACCTACTGATTATTTGTAATTTCATTTGGTTCACATCGAATAAACGTCACAGGAATTAATTCATTGCAAATGCTAATTAACTTATCACAATTTATTTGCAATTATCCATTTATATTTTTTAACTTGTTCATTTTGCTTGATTAGTAAATTTATTCTATTTGCAATTAATTATTATTATACGAATTAAGTCTTAAACAACAAAAAATACAAATAACAATTGCGTATATTACCTAATAAATCTGGGATTCCACCAACTGAGAAAAATCGAGAAAGTGGCAATTTTGATGTCTCGATACAAATTAAAGATAGAAATCTATGCTACCTTCCTAAAAGAAAATTTCCTAAAAGAAAAAATCTGCAAAATTTCTGAGTAGATTTTCCCTATTTACTCTAAATTAGATAGGTCGTTCAGTCCAGTCAGGTCTAAATTTTCCATTTTCCTATAATTACATAAGAATTGGTCCCTTATTCCCGCGCATAACAGTTCATTTTACAGATAATTACAATAATTACTACTTGTTGAACTCATTATTATTAACAGTAATTTATCATTGATCACTGAAAGTTTTACCCAATTTGAAGAAACTCTCAAGGGAAAAACCCGGAGAGATCTAGGTCAAGTGATCCCTAAGTGTTGTAACTCTCCTAGAAAATATTGCAGACACATTTATATTGAAAAAATTGCAAAACGCCTTCTATTGAATTTTCAACTTTTTGCGGACTATAAGCAATAAAAACGAACCAGAATATTTTATAAATTAATCGATTCGTTGTTGGGGAATATTAAATAACGTTTCCAAGATTGCGAATAACAAAAAAAGGTAGTTGACAAAAATTTTGTGAAGCATTCTTTGGTACACTAAGAATTCTTTCTCTGTTTGAAAATCTGACTCGAATCAAAAAAGCATGTGGTGACTGTGGAATAAAAAAAAATTTTATACGACTAGGGGCATTGCACCTTCTGCCTACCTGTACATGCAAATGATCACTTTTTTTAAATTTAATTTTTGTGACCACGGTGCCGGTGTATAAATCAAATGTTATATAGCAAACGAATGGAAATTTTATCAATATCTTTCCGTTTTAATCTTTGCTGAACTCGAAAGTAAGTATTATAAGAACCGTACGTCGATATGAAATTTTCGAATAGATTTTAAAATTGGAATCGAAAAATAGTACTATATATAAACTTTTACAACAAGCAAATAAATCTAGTCGCAACTAGAATTATTGTAATTGTTACAAGGGTGTAGAGTAAATTAATCGATCGCCCCCAATATGAAAAAGTGTCATAATAACAAAAGCTATAAATACTTGTCATGCAAAAAATTCTACTCTTTTATCGTTAATTATTGTAATTCGTAAACGCTAAACGTATATAACAACAAAAAAATTAATATTTTTAGATTTATAAACATTTATATGCAAGTTAAAAATTTGTTGTGTAACAAATTCCTCTACCAAAGACGCATATACATAATTTGCATTTTAAATACTAACTTTGTTTTTGTAAATTTTAGGTTTAAATAGATGTAGTAATTAAAACTTGAATATTTTGTGATACGTATGCACCTTAAAATAAATTCTTGTTGTGTTTGTTTATGGAAAATTACAAGTATTGTACGATAGTATTATAATATAGTATTATAATATAATAGTTCAAAGAACACACATACGCAAATGGGAATTCATTGTTAATTGTTATTATTAACTTTATCAAAATTCAACTTTTTTAAATCCCTTTTAGTCTTTCAAATGGAACAATTTAAAATTATTTCAAATTCATTATCAGAGTAATGACGCGCTGAAAAAAAGTTCCTCGATCTGGATTAGAACCAGTGGCGTAAATAAGGGGGGTGATCAGGAGGTGATGAATCACCCCCCAAAGGCTAATAATAATTTAAAAAAAATACATTTAAAAGTAAAAATTTCCAAAATCCCAGACCCCCGGTGGTGTCTCCTACCAGATTCATCACCCCCCAAATTCAAATCCTATTTACGCTACTTAGAACCCGCATTAAACCAACTGTGCTATCGAAACGATTGGTTTTATTTCTAGGATGACTACATCACCCTTTCCTTAGCAACCATGTCGATTAGATGGTTATTTACAGTAATGTTGTTGCAGCTAATGTGGAAAAGAAGCGAAATCAAACCTGCGTGTAATAATCTGGAGAAATTGGTGTTATGTATACCAAAAGCGTCTAAATTCGTTACTTTACCAATTCTAACATCTAACCTGTATTTTTTTCATTTAACTTTTGGATGGTAGATCAAATATTTTTTGGCTGAATTATTCAAGATTCGTTAATAATTTGCCATTCTTTTCGCAATGCAAAATTCACCTTAGGATTTAGAGCAGAGTAGCGCTATTCAAATGGGGGACATGTATTCCTAAGGGTAGTAGGTACATGAAATATAGCAAAATTTTCCACAAAAATGGATGAATTTTAAACCTTATCATGTAAAACGAGTTAATAATTTTATTCAAAATAGTTTTTTTTTAGTCGGGAATTTTATAAAAAAATAATGAATATGGAAAAAAATTAAAATGGGTAAAATAAAATGTTTTATTCTTATATTCCAACTTCACCATTGCAACAATCAATCAACGTCAATAACTGTCACACAACGAGAATTAATAATCAACTAGCACTTTAATCTGTCACAACTTTTCGGAAGTATCCTGTATAAGAATTTTTCCCGCCAATGTCATCGAGCATGGCAAAACAAACAAACAATGTAAATTTTTTGTAAATTGTACCATGCCGATTTATTTACATACTGATTAAACCATTTTATAAGAATAATAAATAGTGTTAGTATTATTTACAAATATTTAATGTCGCAAAGCGGAAGTGATAATTTTAACAAATAGTAATACAATTTAAAAAGTGAAACTTGCCTGTTGAAATAGAATTCAATAAGATCGATTCTTCGTAACTTGGTAATAAGGATTCAGATGCCGGGTCACCGGGGGGGTCTGCACTTGCTCGAATTTCTACGTCAACACCATACTTTTTATTTAATAATGAATTAGAATCTTCCGATTTAGTAACTTTAAAACGTTCTGGCATACTTATGACACAAATAGGATTAACGATTAAACATAAAACCACAAATTGTAAATAAATATCACATCAATAAAGCCGATATGAAATTATTATCCAATATCAATATTATACGACCAAATTCATAACCTAACTCCAACGATACGATACATCAGCTGGAATTTTGTTAGTCAGCTGTTGAAAGTGCATTGTTTTGAATTATTGTACGCTGGAGCCATCTGTAGCAGAAGGGCGTAACTGTTAATTTGGTTCCTGTACTGGCTTAATGTCAACAAGATGACATTTTAAGGTGTGCAGGACAGTGTTTGTAATTTTATTAAATTAACCTTAAATATTGATATACTCCAAGTTTTTCTTGTAATGTAGATAAGTAAATTAGATAAATAATGTATGCTGTTTTATGAGAATTACAAAATGTGAGCAGCTTCCATATTTTAAGTTTCACAATGTTCATAATAATATATTCATTTCTTGTAGAAATAGTATCCGAGCTAATTAATAATGAATAAGAAAGACGTTTTGGGAATGTACATTTTGGGGGTGCTGGTGAGGTATTGGCTATCGACGTCGGAACATCAAAAAGTTATAGCCGAACGTATAGAAATTTCAACTCCATTGAATTCATGGAAACGAGGTGCCAGATTATAGTTACATAATTATTTAAAGCACTCATTTAAGTAATTTTTTTTAGTTACGGAGGGTTTGCATTTGTATAACCTGAATATCCATCCATATTTGGGAGACAGTTTACACGAGACTCCGTTGCATTTGATGGTGTATAATATTTTGGTATCGCTTTTCGGCAAGCACATTTATTTGGTTTTTATATTTTGTGATATAGCAACGGCATATTTATTGTGTTTTGCTGCTAAAAAATATATGAAACAGTTAAGGTACCTGCAGAAGCGAAATGAAAAATATTATGCACCAGATGCAAGTGATATTTTGATGAACGAGGATGATTTTAACATTCCTCCAAGTTACGTTGCAGCCGCTTACTTATTTAACCCTTACATCGTCTTTAATTGTGTGGGATTTACGACTACGGTTTTCAACAACTTTTTCTTGGCTCAATTTTTGGCAGGATTGATGAGTGGTACGTGTACAGCATTGCACTTTAACTAACAACCTACACATGTTATTTCAGGCAGCATACTATTTAGTTGTTTACCGCTAGCCGTATGCATATCTCAAAATTTTTATTCGGTTTTGTTGATATCGCCTTTATTCTTATATTTTGCAAATAGGGCAAAATTACCTGCAGCCATATTATCTTTGGCTGTCTTGAGTGCATTTTTGGGAATAATTCTAGGATCGTCTTATTATATCTATGGGAATTGGAATTTCTTGAACGATACTTTTGGATTCATGTAAGATGGCTAGTAGGTTAAAGGTATTGTAACTTAAATGAAAAGATTATTTTTTATAGCTTAACCGTACCTGATTTACGTCCAAATACGGGATTGTTTTGGTATTTCTTTATCGAAATGTTTGAACACTTCAGAACCTTATTTATTTATTCTTTCCAAATTAACGTCACATTATTGTACATAATACCACTTTCGATACGTTTTCGTAAGGATCCGATGTTACTCGCAATAAGTTTATTATGTCTTACTGCAATATTTAAATCTTACTCGTGCTTAGGAGACGTTGGATTTGTAATTTCTTTGTTACCTTGCTGGAAACTGCTATTTAATTGTAAGTTTATTGTTTACTACAGTGCTTGCTTACCCAGTCTCCCTTAATATTTTTTTAGATATCCAACAAGGATTTATAGTGGGTTGCAGCTTTTTTGTAACTACGGCCTTAGCACCAACTGTTTGGCATTTATGGATATATTCCGGATCGGCAAACGCAAATTTTTATTTTGGTGTTACTTTAGCATTCGCCACTGCCCAAATTTTCCTAATAACCGATATACTTTTCGCTTACATTAAGCGAGAATTCACGCTAATATATGGACGAGTACGTAAAATTGATGGTCAAGATGCACAGCTCGTGTTGGAATAACTATTAAATGCTTCGTGCTACGGAATTTCTGTAATTACAAGCATAGTGATAAAAGAGTTATTATATGTGCAGTTGAACATTTGTTTCTAGTCGGAATTCACAATTCTGTGTAACTTTTCTTATTTCTATACTTTTACATACATCTTTTGTTTCTTTAAATTTACTTACTAGAGAACACATTATATTTTGTAATTAAATTTTATTTTAATTAAGCTGCTTGAAGCAGCAAATAAGAACTGCATGTTCAATTATACATACATACCATTAAAAATTTTATACGTACCAATTACATGTTGTTATTTTAGTTAATAAATTCAAAAAAGAAAATTTTCTTCTTACCAAGTGCAAGGATCCTTGAATATAAATTCTATTAAACTTACTAACTAAATTTATACCTTATGAAAGTACCTTTATTATACTTTCCGGTTTACCCACTAAAGTTTTCTGAAAAATTTAAAATAAAAGTGTAATATCCCATTGAACACACCAGGTGGTCAATTTTAATAGATTGGAATGGGAACACCTCTTATTAATGAATTTAGAATCATCTGCTTTTGTTTTTGAGATGCAGGAAAGTGAAAATATTATACGATAATGTTGTGTAACAATTGCAAAATAGAGACCTCATTTATATGCGTTTGGACCATTGATTTTCACCGGTCGTCCAATGACAAATTAGCCTCATTACTTAAAGTCTTTTACATAGGATTTTAAGAACTGGTGTGATATGCGTGAAAAATCATTTTCAAATGAATAAAAGGTTTCCAAAAAAAAGAATGAAAAACAAATAGATTAACGCCGCGATCTTACATTTAAAATTCTGCCACAACGCTTCAGAAATATCAACCATTTGTGTAAGAATACTTGAAGGTTATTAAACTTCCTACTCAAAAGTCTATTACAGCATATATGAATGCAATGGCTACATCCATTGTAAGTAAATTTACAGATTGGAATATGAATGTGGCTGGTTTTGTAACAACCTAAGAATATCAGAAACATATTTTGTGCATGTTTGTTATCACCTTTATTTATTTTTAATTTATTAATCTTAAATAATGATCCTTTAGTTCGCCAATTTTGGACCACAAGAAGTTTTCTTAAGAATAATCATGATTTGTTGGTGATAAAGGTAACTCTGTAGTCTGTGATCAATGATCATGTACTAACACTTATAAGAAACCCCACCAATTCAATTCAGAACAAATTTAATAAATTGGTGAAGACTTTACAAACAAAAACTTCAGAGATCTAGAAAATCATTAATCAAACATAATTCCCGTTCTCCCAGAGCTTATGGTTTACCTAAGGCACATAAAGTTAACGTACCTCTTCGACCTATTATTAGCTGCATTAAGTCTTCTTCAATCCCTTCGGCTAAATTCATTAATTCCATTCAGAATTAATGAAAAAATCTGCCATTCAGTGGCCGGGTGGTTTGCCATTGCCTGTCTAGGGGAGACGGCCATAATATGATTCTTACTTCGCCCGGAGTCGAACCGGGTTCTTTGTATTAGCAGTCTATGCGCTTAGGGCCAGTTGCATAACAGAGGATCATCCTAGGATCAGGGTTAAACCAAGGATCAAAGCAAATGTCTGTTGCATAAGCAAGAGTCAAGCGTTGATCCTGGGTTAACTCTCAGATCTCGTGATCCTAGAAATCGGCGGATTAACTCACTGATCCATGGATTAAACCCTGGTTTGTAACTGTAGTTGTCTATAAAAGACAAAATTATTATTTAAAAATTATAATTTTAATAAAAACTTCGATTAACAATAATTATTACAATGGATAATCGTGACTTTCTTGAACTACTACAAATAGTTGTAGAAAATGAAAAGAAAGGAAGAAAACCTAGATTGTTCGTCATCGACCAAATCATTTTGAAAAGGAAATGATGTGGCCATCCCATGACTTTACCATACATTAATGATATGGTATTTATATAAAAACAGTGGCATCTCGTTAATCCATTCCCTCGCGTCACCGTAACCCCCACCATCAAGTTTCCGTGAACCGATTTCAACCAAAATCTAATCAGTTCTAAGTCTTAATATAAAAGACCTAAATATGAAATTTGGTTATGAAATTCTTATTGGTTTGGGCGCTAGAGCGCACACAAAATTAAGTGACACAGACATTTGTTGATGTTTGGTCTCTTTCAACTCGTTGGATCCCAAGGACTCTAAATCCGTCAATATCTCAACTTTTTTTTTGCGATTTTATAACTTTCCCATACTATATGGTATACTACGTATACTCATATTTGTTGTATGGTAAAGTAAAAAAGAAAGGAAGTAAAAGGAAAATTCAGGAATATCAACGGTAACTTTTTAAGATAACTCTCGGATCTATTGATCCTCTTTTAATTTGCTTTGTGCAACTGCATATGCCTTGATCCTGGATCAGCTCTTGATCCAGGATCAGCTAATCCCCGAGTTAACCCTCTGTTGTGCAACTGGCCCTTATTATTAGCTCTATTCGCGGTAACAATCCGGGATAAGTTTTATCCTACTGCGTCTGCGGTTTTATAATAAAATTGTCATTAAAGCTGAAATTCGATGATAAAAAGTATTAAACCGCAGACGCAGTAGGATAAAACGTGTCCAGGAGTGTTACCGCGAATAGAGCTATTATTTTATTGCTAGTTTTGCTTGAAGGTGAACATACACATTTTTTCTATGCCTTTATATTAGGTATTAGAAAATATATAATAATTATTAGATGTAGATGGCCCCACAGTTTAACGTGAAATCGAAACCATGGCACAAATAAACTTGAGCTTGGCGGAATTCGAACGCTGGACTCTCGATTCAAATTACTTATACTATAAATAAATTTTCAGCATTATTTTGCTTTTCTGCAGCCCCCCCCCCCCACAAAAGTTATCGACATTTTTCAATAAGTCGAAAACAAAATGGGCACAAACGACAATAAATAAACAAAGGGTTTTTGATTTAAAATTAATAACAATAGGTTGTCAAAATACACTGTAAAAGTTGTTCTCGTGAACGTCTCCCGTATGCGTGTTTTTTTACTCTTACTAGATGTAAGTGTGGGAATTGTGTCACGTGTGTTGGCATTTTCAATCACTTCAATTTGACAGTTAAGAATCTGTTTATGACTGAATAATATAATAAATTAATAGAAAAATATCTACAATGGAACGATTTCATAAAATTGAAGTAAATAAAACAGTGTGGGAGGTTCCTGAGAGATATCAAACACTTTCGGCCGTGGGTTCCGGTGCATATGGACAAGTATGGTATGTAATTTTACACCTACACCTCTAAATCCTTAGGTCAAAATTAAGGTTAGGTTATTTTTAAAAGTTAATAAAAATGTACTTTTCTAGCTTAATACATAGAATTTGGCATAAATTTTAGTTGCTTTTAAAAAGCAAACTTAGTTGTTAATCATTTTCAATTTTTAGTTCTGCAACGGACTCTCACTCCAACACGAAAGTTGCTATTAAAAAGTTGGCTCGTCCTTTTCAATCGGCCGTCCATGCAAAACGAACTTACAGGGAATTAAAGCTATTGAAACATATGCGTCACGAAAATGTAATTGGTTTGTTAAATGTTTTTTATCCTCACAACGATACTAGCCAGGTAGGAAGCAATATTTATCTAGACCGTACGCATACTAAAGGTAAAATACTTTAAATTCAGATTTACCTTGTAACGCATTTGATGGGGGCCGATTTAAATAATATCGTTCGCACACAACGACTAACTGATGAACACGTTCAATTTCTGGTTTATCAAATTTTGAGAGGTCTCAAATACATCCATTCGGCAGGAATAATCCATAGGGTAAAGCCACAGGTCTGTTTTTATTTTTATTTATAAAAATATTTGCTTTACTTTAGGACCTCAAACCATCCAACATTGCTGTTAATGAAGATTGCGAGTTAAAAATTTTGGATTTTGGTTTGGCTAGACCCACCGAAACCGAAATGACTGGATATGTGGCAACTAGGTGGTACAGAGCACCCGAAATTATGTTAAATTGGATGCATTATAATCAAACGGTAGATATATGGTCGGTTGGTTGTATCATGGCAGAATTGCTTACAGGTCGTACTTTATTTCCTGGCTCTGACCGTATCCTTTTAATAATGTAAATTGAAACATTTTGGTTGTAGTAAGTAAGAGTAATTTAAAATGATTGAAAAATGTTTCTTTTAACAATAAACAGACATTCATCAGCTAAATTTAATAATGGAAATTCTGGGAACACCAACCAACGAGTTTATGGAAAAAATAACCTCCGATAGTGTAAATTTGATAGATAATTTAGGGTAAACTAACAATTGATATTTAAACCTTTTTATAGGCCCGAAGTTACATAAAATCACTTCCCCCATTAAAAAAGAAAGATTTAAAGCAAGTGTTTACAGGAGCAAATCCACTTGCCGTCGATTTATTAGGTTTAATGTTAGAATTAGATAGTGATATACGTATCACTGCAGAGCAGGCGTTAGCTCATCCTTATCTTGCCCAATATGCCGATCCAACAGACGAACCCATATCGGTGCCGTATGATCAAAGTATTGAAGATATGGATCTTCCGGTGGAGAAATGGAGAGGTAATGTATTAAAAAATATATTTTATACATTCATACATTGTTGAAATCTTAGAATTAGTATTAGAAGAAGTGAAGTCGTTTGTTCCACCACCATTAGACGAATCGTCATGATAACAAATTATACGTATTGTAAGCTTGGTTAGTATTCCCGAATACTAACTAAATAAAAGGTTATTTTTAATAGGGATTGTATTTGCGATACTTTATTTTTTATAGATTATACATTAATTATAAAAATTGTTCTAACATGTAATTATGTACAGTGACTTGATATGTTTCTACCTTCTACTTTTAGTTTTTTTATGTTTCTTTATTGTAAAATAAAACTTAATTTATAGTAACAAAAATAGTATTCCCATAACGGTTAAACAAAAAGGAATATTTATCAGCGCCATTTATCGGACATTTTTTAATCCTTAAACATTAGAAAATAGTTGTATTGTCTAAGTAATTTATATTTTATATGTGGTGTCGTTGATTACGTACAACAAACAAAATTCATTTTTATAATATAAAATATTAAATTATAATACCTACCTATATGTTTTACAATAATAGCAGAAACATTTTAAAAATTGCTCCTTTGTCAATACATCAGAAAAAGATATTTTACCAAATCAATTAACACTTAAAACGGCTACAGTTCCATCCGACCTGTGCGCTGAAAATATCTCGTGCACTCAAATTTCAAATTAGAGGGAGCACTCTTACAGATGTGGCAAAATATTTTTTATTTATTCGATTTAATTGTTTTTCTTAAAATTTTAGATATCTAGATAGTTTATTATAAGTCCATCTAAATCGTTAAGGCCTAGTTTTACAGTGTGCCATGTGTAGTACACGATACAAAATTTGCCTCTTGTAAAATAAAGCTGCCTCACAATTACTTTTCTTTTTTAATAAAAATCCTGCTTTTTTTCTTAAAACTACATCTTCGAGCATAAATTAGTGTATAAAGGCGCGTTCTCACGATTCAAGTTTAGTTGAACGATTTTAGTTGATCAACAACAGTCGAATACGACTTGAATGGGTTTTTGTTCACACGTATCAATAAATACTATTCAAGTTTAGTTGACCGATTATAGTTGATCAACACCAGTGGAATGGGTTTTTGTTCACACGAGTCAATAAATACTGATTCAATTCATGACAGCTTCAATTTCATATCCAGCCTGTGGTTCCACAGACACTCATGATTTTGATACACTTCCAAACAATTTAACATCACACTTTCAGACCACTTGGGACTCATTTTTGAAATTTTAGTTGAAAGCGAACTTTTTGTACGAATTTTCAACTGACGTTCATACGTGTCAAGTTTGAAAGCGATTGCCAAGCGACGCATCACTTGAACGATAAAGTTTGACTGGGTCAAACTTTTGTTGATTTGATGATGATTTTGTTGATTCGATATTTGTTGATCAACTATAATCGTTCAACTAAACTTGAATCGTGAGAACGGAGCTTTAGGAACTTGCGATAAGAAAAAAGGAAACTTTTTGAGTGAATTTTCAACTAAACAAAATTAACTGAAACATTTTTTTTTTTAATTTGCCTAAATTGTAGATAACATCTTTTGCTGATTTTAATTTATGTATGTTTATAAAAATTTGCACAATCCAAAGTGATAAAAATGTTTGTTAACCACCAGTAATAAATAAAATAATCAAGTTTTCTATTGTGTAAAATTACAAACATGAATTTATTTCGATTATATTGAATTATATTGGTAAATCGTGATTGTTGTTTTCAACTTGAAACATTAAAGTTAAGGATATAATTTTTTACATTATGTACACATGTAATTACATAAAAGTTAAATATTAACGTAATGGCACATACGATCTTATCTTATCATATGAAACCAATTAAGATTGCTATCCGTTTGTTATTTTATGTAGAATTTTTTTATTGTCATGGTTTACCAAATGTTTTAACTATGGCAACTAAGATAAAAAGTTAGGTGTTCCTGCAAAAGGATGAACAAATGCAATACAAAAACTAGGACCAATGCATGTGACACCTAAAATTTTATTCCAGTTTTGTTTATAACAATTTGAATAGCAATCTCAATTTATTTCAAACACTGTAGTTTATAGTTTGTGCATCATCCCCCCCCCCCAATGCTGCATAAATGCAGATCTTTACAATTAGAAAAATACATAATTAAACATTTAGCTGATTTAAACAACAAAATTTACAGCACCGACCCACAATTTGCTTACATTTTCACAAAATGTTAAATTAACAAATTGTGATCACAGTTTCTAAAAAAATTTTTAGTCTTATTCTGACTTAAAGCTATTTGCACTAGAATAATAATTTAACAAATTTCTAAGAATTTTTAACACTACAGTAACATTTCTGCAAGACTACTGCGAGACACAAAAATAAGTCTCTCGGTTCTACCAAGAAAAAAATAAATAGGCGTGACCTTTTTGTGTCGCACAGTATAACCCATTTAATCATCGACAAGAAACTACTAAATAAATATTCCAAAATTATTATTAAGTAGTTGCTGTTGTAATGTTGGACGCTTTACCAGCTATCGATCTCCTGGATATAAAAAACCAATCATCTTGAAATAGTAGTTAATTAAAGTTATACTACGTGGGGGGACTCGGAAGAATTCTTTGCATCTATTTTTAACAATAGACAGTTTGCACACAAAGTAGCTGCATTTCATCGGTAATAAACCCCGAGCTTGTGCGACAACCGATAGTTATATCCGCCCATGCTCCTACTATTTACATTTGTTACCTCTAAATGTATTATGTCTCTTATGTCTAAATCATGGCTCGCAAAAATATCACTTGTTAAAAAAAACAAAAAACGAAAAAATTTATAAAAATTAAATAAAAAAATAAAATTTATGTCAATTAAATTGTATCATTTTCAGGTGTTTCTCAATATATCATCAATACTTGGGGGGTAAATCCCCCAACATTAATTAACCTACCTCGTCTAGTCCTAAGTCGATTTATACCAGCCCACTTGTAAAAATTATTTTGGTAAAATATCCGTATATTGGATAATTCCTGACTGCATAACTAAAATCATATAGGAAAGATTGAATGCGTTTTCTGTATAAGATACAAATAGGATATAGGAATTTGAACTAAATTAATTTTTTAAATGAACAATAGTTTGGTACATTTATAGAGGTCATTCTCTGCTCGAACCGATTTGAGATTGGACATACCCATCGATATTTATCGTATCTAAATGGTGGCATTAAGTGGAGTTACTAATTTTGCAAAATTAAGCTAACCAATACTTTTGGTAGACAGGTAGAGTAAAATTTTTCGTTAGTAGTTGGGAGTGGCTAATGTGCAGAAACGAATATTCGTTATTTCGGTTCTATGTTTGTGTCAATTGGTGGAATTAGGTGTCTCCCTCCACATTTGCCGCGCAAGCCCAAGTCACGTGCCAACCACTAACGAAAAATTTACCTCTAATTTACGAACTCCATACGAGTGTTGTCCAAATACAAAAAATCTCACAATACGACAAGAGTAAAACTTCATAGTGGGTAATTTGTTACAATAATAATAATAATAATATGTAATGTAACCTTAAATTGAATCAATGGCTTCTGAAATTCCAATATTATCACATGCAACTTTGAGACTTGTATGTATGTATAATTTTTTAAACAAATTTAACAATAAAAATAAAATTTAAAAGATACTAAACTAACAAAAAAAATGCCTGCTTTACACTTGAATAAATGTCGATAATGATAAATAGGAAAATTGTTAGGTTGCATTAGGAAGGATTTATTTAGCACATCTGGCAATTGCTAACGTTTTCAATCTAATAATAAAAATGTACAATATTATTAATTTGTTCAAGTGTAAAGTGGGTCTACTGTAAGAGAAAGACTGCCTTATTTATAAAATACTGTCCTTTCTTTTATTTTCAATCTAACAAATTCTATTTTCTAAAATCGGATTTAAAAAATATCAGTCGGAGAGTGTGTGAGATTCCTTCTTGTGGGTATAGGTAAAAAATAATTTAAAATGGCTTTATTACCTTATTTAAAAAATGGCAGCGTTTTTCAAAATGCCATCCATCTTTCTACACTCACAAACACCCCGGTGTAAAATAAAAATAGAGAGACGTAAATTCTCACTAACACTGTATCAAAAATGATTTAAGAACTACACAGTATCTAACTCGTTACTTGCACTTGGCGTGACCATCTAGAAGTTTTTTCCATATATCGTACTGTTCGGACCATTTCACCATATGAATGGTAATACCTCGTTGTACACTACAAGCTGTCAACGAAACACGTTTGTTGAGAAATTCTGGTACATGAAGTCTTTTAATTTTTAGATCGTTTGCAACAATACCCGTTAAAAAAACATCTTCTAACTTAAAGTATGTGTGATTAAGAGCTGCCAAATACAAATCTTTAGATAGCTTAGCTGGAAATAAATAAGCGGGTCCTGTGGTAAAATCGGGAAAAACTGATGGTTTGTATTGTTGAGGAGAAATGTAATATTTTGATTTTTTATTACGTATAGGTTTCCATTTTTTAGCCAACCTTCCGTATATGGCTTTCACGTCGGAATTGTGTTTTGAAATAAATGTAAGTAAACGAGGTACGTTTATGAACATATCGTCGTCTGTTTTAAGTACAAAAGCTGCTTTAGGACAATTACTATCGACCCATTCCAACATAGAAATCGTCTTTAAAGTAAGATTTTCATAGGTGTCGATAAATTTACCACTAATTATATCTTCGTACATGTATTGTTCCTTTAAAATATTATCACGCATTTCCTTGTCTGATGTTGTACCTAACATAAAAACTATAGCTACATCCTTTCTAGCTGCATAATGTCCCCAAGTTTGTCTAATTGCCATGCGAGCACTTTCGTGTGCCGGTGCAGATGTAATAACGATAAGAAGTTGTAAGTGTTTACCCATGTCCACGCATATCTTTGAACTTGCATCGACGTGTCCACCTTCATAAATAATCTCCGCACGAACTCCACGAGTCAAATCTGGCACCGTATGATTTTCTGAAGAATGAAATGAAGATGGTATTTCTGACGAACTGTTATGAACTCCTATTGGTGTTTCGTTATGTGATACATCTGCTTGAGTTATGTTAGAACGACCCATGCGAAATTCAACTGATATAGGTGGCAACACCGGCGAGACGGTGGTATGTGGCTGCGGCGATGACATATATGCCACATACACCACCAAGGAAATTGTTGTTATTCCCAGTATTGCCAAGTGTAATAGCCGCACTTGGGCCACCCATGGCACCCCCATGCCTGTAACAATGCTCTCATTTAAAACGCTTTAATACAATTTAATATATCACACTTAAACTAGGTTTAAGAATTAAACAATTCTAATATAATTGGACGTTTTGAGTATTCATTAATCCATCATCCATCTATCAATATTTGATAGATGACGGTGAACGTACCACATAGGTTTTCTTTTTACACGTGTATTTTGTTTTGATGCCTACATCAGTTTCAATATTGTATTATTTTCTGGGTTACAAATACACGTCTAAAAAAATTACTTTCTGCTGTTCAAAATGCCTTGTTGGCATTTCTCCTAAAATAATATAAATTAGATAATGAGTTAATGAACAGCCAAAACGTAGGACAAATCGATTTTTATTGATCACTTCCCTCGACTAATTAATAACTATAAATAATAATTTATAGACGATTGAGATCCGATTAACCTATTTTTATCTACATATACAAGTAAATTGATGTATCTAAAATATAATTTACTTACATTGGTATATCTTGAAGCATGCACGTTTAATTTGAAACATATTAGCAATACGTCTTAATTAAACTATTATTTACATAAAAAATAGCTCGGTGAAACATATCGGCAAATTGAAATAATACATAAAAGATGATAATTGTTGGTGGTATAAATATGACATTTAGCGATAATTTAATTGGGAGAAACGATTTTATAATTTCTTATCTGAAACCAAAACGTCTTGCATGAACTTTGAATATCTAATCAGCTATGAATTTATTTTATAAACAAGTCGCTTACTGATTTCTAGTAAATTTAGACAACAGCTTCAACGCCCCTTATTTTGCTTTGTTCGTTAAAAAATTAACAATAAGCAAGCAATATCTACGTTTATCTAAAATTGCAATTTAATGCAAAAGTTATTTCGTAAATGAATTTGTGTGGTTGTAATACATAAAATATTGTAATGAAATTTGCAGCTATCACTTAATTGAATTAAAATAAAAACTTTCATACAAACTAAAAAAAACTCTCGATAAAATCATCAGGTTTCACATTATCATTAGGATGGAATAAGGAAAATCCAAAATATTTATATCACCGCACTTTAAAATAAATCTTAACTTGACAAGAAATAATATTTCAAAATATTTAAATCGATACTAATTGCTTTTAAATCTATTTACAAAATTTCGGGAATGTACCTAATACTTTTGACACTCGGAATAATTTAATTCATTAAGTTATAACCGAGTGAATGCGAGTATTATATTATATAACCTTCGCATGATACACTGGGGTCCCTGGGACCCCACGGACATTTTAAAAAGCCTGTAAAATGTTCTAATTTTTTTCTTTTTGCAAATCGATACCTGTATAATTTAGCTTCATAACCCTCTGGATATTTTAGACAATATGGTACTGTTAGTTGTGGTATGCCCTTGTGGGACTCCAGTATACCATTTACGTAACTATTTTGTTAAAGCAGAATTTTTTTTTAGTAATTTTAGTCTTTGATAACCATAATTTAGTGAATTATAAGATATTCAAAAATATATCGAATTTACATTTCATGTACACAGTCATTTATGTAAGGAGTGCGGTGATACATTCTTTTATTTATAATATGTTTAGTTTATATTATACATTAATTTTTAGTTAAATTCTTTTTTGTTTTTGTACAAATAAATTATTTACTAAAAGCTTGATTTTGATTGATGAAATTTACCATATTTTACTAAATGTCTCAAATCAATGCTCAAATACAAAAACCAGTCTTAAAATTTTATTTTGTCTATAGATTTACTCTCTTTTACTTTATTAGGATTAGGAGTTATTGGCTCCCTAGAGATGTATTATCTCTTATGTAATATCGTATTCATGCAGTGGAGTACATTAAAATTTCCTGACCCCCGTCAAAGTGATTCACACCGGCGAATATTTGAATAAATTATTTTAGACTCTCACAAAAGTTTGTTGGTGTACGACATACATCGACGATTGTGGACATTATTTGCAAGTTTCGATCATTCACAGGAATAAAATATGTACCTATATAAAATTCAAATAGTAAACAAACTCAAAAACATAGTATTATACTTGGTAGAACTCGGATATAACGAAGATTTGGTTTCCTTGAAGACTTGAAGTGCGTGGAGTACAGGCCAAAAAAAGATGATCGGGCGAAGCCAATTTCTTGCGCAGTAGATCTGGAGGGAAAATGTGCATTTAATTAAATTTTGACAGATATGCACGATTATGCAATTCACATTTCTAATTTGACCAAAGACCCATTTGTTGCAAAAATGGACGTGACCGGACACTTTTTTGTTTCTGCACATAAGCTCCGCCCGGTCATTAATTTGACCTGTACTCTATAATGAATGAAGTCCTTTACAGTTCGTTATATCCGAATTCTACTGTATATAATATGTAGTACTTATAGAAAATGAATTTAGGGCATATAATTTAGGGCAAAAATGTTCAACTATTACTATAAGTTAGTAGGTAGATTTTCGCCTACGACGTAATTTTTAAAGCGTGGAGTTAATAATATCATCCATTCACAAACAGAGCCCCACGTTTTTATTGATGTATTCAAGGATTTTCTTAGTCATCTGGCCACTTTACTTTTGGAAACGCGAAAAATTATTGTATCCTTTTTAGGCCATTAAATTTTTTTTTTATTTATTATAAATTAAATTGCTTCATAAATAATAATAATAATAATAATTATTATTTATATAATAATATTTTTAATATTTATATTAATAATAACAATATTTTTAAACGTTGAGTTGCGTGATTTATGAATATAACATAAACTCATAACTTACACATTATATTATGCAAATTTGTTGAAAATGGTAGTATTAAATAAATGAATGGACCTACATGAAAGCAAGCTGAGAAGTAACAAATTGTGTTAATTAGAAAATCGATGAATAAATAAATTTGTTTCCACTTGAAATAATAATAAAAAACCTTTGTCGGATAAATAAGTAATTAAAAACTTGATTAGTAAAATACTTCATCTGCTACCTTGAATTTAACGATTTAGCAAAGAAACAAAGCCAATTAATTATCTGTACATTTCACTATCCTTGGATAAATCGAAAAATCATAAGACTAACCAACTCAAAGACAAAAAATATTCCAATACCATTCATTGAATTGTAAAATTGAAGAAATTTTGCCATTTCCTTTTCATACTAATAATTAATTACTTATCAAGGAAAGAAAAAGTTAATAATTATGGAAACGTTAAATCAGGCGATGCTGTATACCTATATTTTTGTCTTTGTTTAATATACAGTCAATTCGCGAAATAGTGATTTAAATATGGCAAAGACCTTTCACTTTTCGGGGTTGTTCACTATTTTGGTATTTGCAAAATTTACAATAAAAACACATAGTATTTTGAAAAAGAAAATCTTAATTTTAATGAAAGTTTAAAAACAGAAATACTATACATTTTCCTGTGCGTAATACTTTAAAATTGTACGAATCAAGCTGGAAATCACTAGTAAAACAGGTGCTTTTTAAAATATATCTTTTCTTTTTATTTTTAATATAACTTTCTCTATTCACCACAAAAAGTGGTTGTGACATATTAATTTTTCATTGTATGTATTTATGATGTGCATATTGGTAACGTACGACTTTTATTGGTTTCGGTCAGCAAGACATGAAAATATTTTTGTACTCTTTTAAATCAAGGTAAACGACCGACGCGGCGTCCTAAATTACGTTCAGTATTCAGGGAAAGTCCCCATAAATTTCGTTATTCAAACTGCTGCTAACGGCACGATTTATAGGGGTCCCATATACACTCAATGTAAACAAAAATTGGGTTCACTATTTCCGGTAGTTACGGTATATACAGTGACGTAGCAACAGGTGGTGCGAGTGGTGCCGGGCACCAGGGCCCCGTGGGGGCCCGGTACACGAACAAATTAATTTCTATTATTTACAGACATTTTTGTAAAAATTATCTATGAAAGTTAGCACATTGAACACAGCGAGGGCCCCAGGGCGGCGCCCAGAAGGAACGCCAAATTAAGGAAATATTTGAAAAAATTGATTAATGTAATTCATTCAGTAAATATTTATAGCAATATTTACGAGGCAACGAGTGACGCAGTTGCAACATCAAAATTTCATAAGAAATTTCTAGTTAAATAGCAACATTTGGTGAAAAATTAATGGACCTAATTTTATGAAAAGTTATACCTATATAGCTTTGGAATTAAAACAAGGTTTCAAGTGCAATATTCCCATATAAAATAGGTAGTATTTTCCAAAATAATCGCCTACGGCGCTAAAAGACGCTGCTTTCTCCACCCCCATGTGCCGGAGGTTGAATTATTTAGAGGGGGGCCTCAAAATTGAATTGCGCCTGAAGCTTCATAAGTGCTAAATTTTCATTAGTCTGTTCCGGGTGGGGGGGGGGGGGATTGAGATCTCGCACCACCAGACAATCTTTCTAGGGAAATCTACATGTGTTTTATTTAAATTTTTTTTTTATAATAAAATAATGAAGGGGGCCCGCGGTGGATCTTGCACCAGGGCCCGGTCTTGACTTGCTACGTCACTGGGTATATATTTCGGTAACTATTTCGCGACTCGATTGTTTTAAAATATATGTTTAACTCCTGAAATTAACTTAGTTTAAACTTAAATTAACTTAAGTTTAAGCTTAAATTAATTATAGTTTAAACTTAAATTAATTACCTAACTAAAGTCGACAATTTATAATTAAAACTAATTTAATGTCGTTGGATTAAAAACAATGTAAATTTTTTCGTGGATGAGGGCGAAGGCCAAACAACTATGGGCTAGACGTATTATCGTATTGCCCCGAAGTCTAACAACCATACCAATCACGCGCTAGATGGCCAAAGGCGGCCTTCGGCATATATTATTCTTTGGCCTGCTAGTAATAGTAATATAATAAATCGATAATTATAATACAGCAAATATAATGTACTATATATAAAAGTCTTTTGTTTAATGTACAATTAGAAATTTTTTGAAGTAAAAATATACTAGAATAGGGCCATCTTGTTAAAGCCTGTTCACACTATTATACAGGGTGACTGCCCGCTAATCTGAACGTAGGAAAATATCATGGGAAATTGATGTTTTTAACTTCCTGCTTCCCTTTATAACGAATAAGAATGAAAAAGGTACCAATTTAAAGAGTTTTATTCTCCGCGTCTAAAGACACCCAGCATTTGATGTTTTGTTCTTTAAATATTGTTAAAAATGTAGAATTAAAATAAGCGATTTTTGAAAAATCAGACCTGCTTTGAATGTTTGAACTGTCAAAACTTGCGTTTAAGTAATTTGTTAGTAATTTATTATTACTTTTTAAACAAAAACAATTGCAATGAATTTTAAACAAGGCATCTAAAGTGCATATTATATAAAGTGCTATTTTGTCATTTTATTTTGAGTTTTTAACAATAATTAAAGAACAAAACATCAAGTGCTGGGGTCTCTAGACACGGAAAATAAAATTCATTAAATTGATACCTTCTTCATTCTTATCCGATATAATGGGAAGCAGGAAATTAAAAAACATCAATTTCCCATGTTATTTTCCTAAGTTCAGATTGGTGGTCGGTCACCCGGTATGTTTTCTCATATGAATTAGTCATACGAAAAGTCAAAGCAAAAATCATGAAATCTTAAAAGCCATAACTTCTATAATATCTAAAATCATTTAGTCTGAACCTTAAAACCATTAAATTATCCTTCACCAATTATATAATTGTCATCTTATTCTTGCAACAAGGGAGGTGTGGAGTTTTGTATAAAAATTTTTATAGTTGAAAAATTGATGCGCCGCCTCTGGGTGTTGTGAAAACAGAAACCGAGAGGGGAGAGTGGAAATTTTTGAAAAGGATTGGCGTTCGACTTCCCAGGTATAGCTGTGTAAAATAAATGAGACATAAAGATTTTTGTAAAAGTTTAAAATTTTGAAAAGAATGTGAAATAAAATTGGTAGAAGAAAAAGTGGAGTATTATTTCTTTTAGCATTTTTGGAATGGAAAAACTTTGAAAATATCATCAAACGAGACGTTTATTATTAAGATTCTTGTCTAAACTTTTTTTAATTTTCATAATCTCTTCTTCTTAGTCGTATGCTTCTTGATAAAAGCGTCGTGACCCTTTTAACAAAACCTCTCATGGCAGATTACACCCCGGTGGTTTGCCATTGCCTTCCGAGTGGAGACGGCCAGAACAAGATTCTTACTTCGCCCGGAGTTGAACCAGGTTTTCTGCATTAGCAGTCGGTGCGCTTAAACGCAATGTTAATGACCATCTCACTTCTTACATCTGGGTATTTTGTAATCGTACAGAAAAAAACGTTGAGATTTTGGTGACTTTACAAGTTTTGAAGTCCCATAAGCTGTTTGAAACCATTGCTAAAAAAATGTCCGTGTGTGTATACCGTGAATCTTGTATGCTCTCTACGTCAAAATTTAATATTAATTTCAAAACCTTTCATATTTAATTAAGGTCACAGTCTCGTCCACATTATCACAACCCCAAACACAAGTAATTTAGACGTACATTCTTTTTGCGGGTGATTTTTGATTGGTTGAATATTTTAAATCATCTTAGCGAGAATTCATTTCTAGATGTTGCGGAATCCGCAAAATGAATTTGTGGTTCCGGAAAATACACTTTCAATTTTAAACTTATAAGTTTATAACTGTAAATTTAATATATATTTTTTAAGTATTTGAAATACTAATAAAAATTTATCTTGGTTAAATTAACGCAAAATTTTGTCAACTACCAAAACAATACCAAATAAACCACCAACTACTAAAAAATAAAAGAAAACTGTATACTGAATACAAAATTCTTCAACTGTGGGGATTGAAGCAATACAAAGTTGAGAAAGTACTTTGTTTAAAAAGCAACTTAAATAAAGAATTATGTAAGAAAATGTTTTTTTAAACAAGCACACAGTGGATATTAAGTAATTTGTGCGTGTGTGGACATAATAATCACTATTTCTGTAGGCAATTGTGATAATATTGTATTGTTTCAACTATGATTGATGTAAATACATTTACAACATAAATCTCAATCTCGCTCCTAGGAGTAAAAATACTCTTTCCATTTTGGCGTTAGACATTTTTCTTTTTAAGCTATTACTTTTAAATGCTGTTTATATTAATTTATAATAATTTTGGACAAGAAAAAATGTCGTAGACAAGATTCTGGTTTTTCCAATGTCTAGCTTACGCAAGTTTGACTGTGACAATATTCCGATTATGTTATGTTTAGTAAATTAATTTTGGTAAAAAATTTGGGCTTTCACTTTATCGGGGTTGTTCACATTTAAAAAAAAAAGGCTTCATATAAAAGAAAATTATGTAGATGGCGCGATAGTATTCACACAATTACTACACAGGGCGATGGGGAAGATGGAACGACTATGGCCTACATGTATGGTACATTCTTACTAGTCGTAAATAAATTTTGCTGTAGACTGGTATTAATTTAACACTTCTCGACAGTTTAATTACTTAAATGCGTTAATATTTTATTAATAACTATAATATTGTTGATAAATTAATGACGACGTTATAATAACAATTAGGAAGTAATTTACAGTAATAATATTTAAATAAAATCTCACAATAATTTATTATCATCTAAACCTGTAATTTTCTGCATTATCACTTTTGGCTATTTATTCTATTTTGTATATTACATTAAATTGGTAAGTTAAAAATGTTTATAATTTTCCTTATAATACTTATTTAAAATTAGTGTTTCCGTTAAAAAGCTATCTTCATATTTTAGGTAAACGGTATCAACGATGCTTATACTTGGGGGGAAAAGGGTAGGTACCTAAACAAAATCTATCAAGCTTCATTCTAAAATAGTAAATTAAAAATTTTAAGAAACAATCATAAATTCACAGCAGGAATAACTTAGGTTTAAGGATGACAGGTAGCAGTAATAATAAATTAATAGGTAGCAGCAAGGAGTTGGTGTTGAACAAATTAATAATAGAATTGAGTGACTTATCATAATCAAGTTTCTAGAAGGTACTAAGGTGATTAAAAATCACTGACCTTGCTAAGAGATTAATTTGACCAATTAAAAAATACCAATCATAAAAAATTTCATTGGCATTAGTTAGCGGTCACGGAATTTTGTTGTTTTAAGTAAATTGTAATAAAATAAAAATATGTAGGCACTACCTATACCGATTGTAAGCAAACAGTCGAAGGTCGTTAATTATTATATTACAATACAAACAGCAATAAAAAATAATTTAATTTTAAATTAAAAAGCTTTAAAAACAATGTTCAGCTTTTTAATAGTTATCAAGTATGTTAATACGTAATTATAAGAAAGTAAACAACTATAGGTGCATACATATTATATACCAGGGGTGTCAAACTGACGGTCCGCCACGTATATTTTTGCGGCCCGAATGAACTTCGGTGATTATTTGTATTATAATAAAAAATATTTGAGACGGTCATTGCCTTACAGCTAACGCAAAAAAATGCGAATGCGGGGTCCTGAGATCAAACCCGGGGAGAGTAATAGATTTTCTTATGACTAGTCTCAGTGCTTCAGAAGCTAGTTAAGCTGGTGGTCCCCTGGGTTAGTGAATTGGAAACCAGGATACAAGGCACTTCTGAAGGCAAGTCTAGCAAGCTACCTGATGTTGTACAAATATTTATATGCTCAAAGTTTTTAACACTGCCGAGGAAACGACGCAGTTGTTGGGAAAATAATAGGCTTTAGCCTACTAGAAGAGGATTCTTTTAGAATTGTTTCTAGAAAGTTGAAAACGGGAAGAAAAAAATGTATTTCTGTGAATATTGCATATTTTAGGATAGATATAAAAAATGGAGATGGGTTAGCAAATCATTCGTGTGGCCCGCAGAAATGTGGTTGTCAGGAAAGGGCCCGCGACTGGAATGAGTTTGACACTCCTGTTATATACTCACAAAACAATATTTCTTTATTCGCACATCGAGCGGATAGATAAGAATCGACACAAAGAAATAAAAAGCTTAGCTTGATGCAAAGTTTGAACATTTAAGCTGCAAATTTATTTATATATTTAAATAAGTTGTCATTAATCGCCGTCACAAATAAGGGAATTTTATAAATAATTATGTAGAGTAGACTTACCAATTCACGTAACTGATTGAGTTGGTTGTTGCACTAATGTTTTTGAAATATTTGCAAGTGACATGGTGTCAACCTACAAAAGAAATCAAAAATTTATAAATTAGAATAAAATAGTTAATTAACAGGGTCATATTTGTCTATTTTTAGGAACTCATAATTAGAAATGTGATAGGAAAAAGTTCAAAAATGTTACCGTCTAAAAAAGTGTGCTTACCTATTATTTGTACATTTTTATATAAACTTTAAAAGGGAAACCTAAATTTCCTAATTATTGAATTAAAAATATTAGAAAGTGGATACTCTACTAATAACTAATAACATTTTTAGTTGTTACAACTTTTCTAATTGGAAACTTGTAATTGTTGATCATATTATGTAAATTAATCAAGGTTTCATTTTTGCATGTGAAGAACCTAATCATTTTAATTATATTAAGATAGTAGGGTAGCAATATTAATATTTTGGACATTAATTAGGCAAATTTTTGATAAGATAAACAAGCACCCAAATGCTATTTATTAAATATCACTTGTTAGTTTAGTAAAGTGTTAATTTAAATATGTACGCATACATAAATAGTTTTAACAAATTTAAGCTTGCTAAAAATTTACTTGTTTACGTTTATTATCTATTTAGATAAAACTTACCTGCAGATTTCTGTACTAACATTATACCTATACGTAGACATTCAGGTTAGAAGTAAAAGCCATGAGTAACTTGAAGTGATTCACGTCATATACGTCATTATTTCCGTATACCAGTGGCGCAACGCAAGTAACAACTATAAAGAGTATAATTAATAATAATGTAGAATACCTAATCACAGCAATAAAAACTACATAATAAAAATATAATAATATTTCATTGTTATGATAAGTTGATAAGTTTATGTTTCATGGTGGAAGGGGGGGGGGTGTTAATTAAAACAATTCAAGCACTGGAGTCACGTGCTCTCTCCTCATCCCCGAATTAAATCTTCAGTTTTTGAAAAAGCAAGTCGCTATTTTAGGAAAAGCAATTTCTTGGAGAAAATATTTGTTTTGAAATTAAATTCTTTCATTTTAGTTAGACCATTTGAGCTTGAAAAATAAAAAAATTATAATTTTAAATTTTTCCATTAATGGCTTGCATAAATGGAAGAAATGTATTAAATAAATAAAATTTGGTGTACCCTCGCGTAACGAGCCGCGTATGGGTCGTCTGATTCACGGATTATTTAATATAAACACAGTTGTTTTGGTACCCTTGTTGTTCATGTAGGCATCACTGTGCATTTAATCACATTTAATTTGTTGTGACGAATTTTTCAGGTGTATTAAATGCTTAGGTTTGCTTATTTTTTAATTATACTTGCTTAATTAGATCAAACGAAAAGGGGTTTTAATGTATAATATACATTTGCATGTATGTAATGTATGACAAATTACTAGGTGTTGGTTTTGTATGTTCTACCTGCTTGTGCAATTACTTAATTCCATTGTAGTTTTTCACAATACGATTAGCAAATAAGTTACATAATAAAGTAATTATTATTAAATGTAACCATTTTTTACCTTTTTAGTATTAAATACGAATGGTGTCATGACACTGCATTGGTGGATGCATTGGTTTTGGATTACGTATCACTTCTGTGGTAAGTAATTTCAACGTTGGTGGTTTGTTTGTTATAGTTTTGTGTTTTAGTGTGTACCTGTGACATGGTAGCAAGAATTAATGCTAACAATTCTACTGCAACTATGCTGACTTTAAACGGTACAGAAAAAAGTGTTCCGCCCATTTCGATTTTGCTTGAAACCGGATATTCAAATTCAACTTTTTTAACACCCGCCAAGTTACATAAAACACCAAAAAAACACGAATCATCAGCAAACTCGACCAATAAAGCTATAGTCACTACACAATATCCTTTAGAAAAAGAAACGACTGTGATAGAACAAAATTTCACCGAAATAGACTCGAATATCACTGAAAATCAAACACTCATTAACATAACTAATCGTTTAGGAAATACATCATATCTTAGTAGTGATTCTGTCGTAAATCAGAGCACAATTGTTAATTATGGACGTATCGAAGAGAAAAGTGAAAAAAAGCCTAAAGGAAGTCTGTCTGCTGCTGGTATAACGGGTATCACGTTGGGCTGTATTAGTATAATTGGAATTATCTGCGCTGTCAGCTTTATTATTTATCGAAACTATGAGTTTAACCGACCGCAAGTACTTAACGATCGTTGCAGTAATCCTGATTCCAGTGGTTATATCGACGATAGTACGGTGCGCGTAAGTTTTAATTAAGGTTTTATTATGAGTTATGACATATAATTTAATCGTTAAATTACTCCTATTCATTATTTCTAATGAATAATTCCATAAAATTTTACATTACGCAAAAATTAGATATAATAGCTACATTGCTATATTTCTACACTTGCAAATTATTTTTTTTCATATCTTTGTTACTTCTCTTAGAATTTATGCATTTGGGAATATAAATATTAACACTAATAATTTTTCACGCAGTCCAGTCGGGAAATAGTGAATACAAATTTTTTTTACATTGAGTGTATATGGAACCTCTGTGATACAACCAACTGTATACTAAAAGCCCCCTCTCCCATTTCGAATTTTAAATCCAAAATAGTCTAAATCGTTTGTGCCAAAATTATTTTCGTTTGCACCCAAATAGCTTTGAGATTTAAAAAAAAACATTAACGACACTGACGTGCATGATTTCATTAACAAGATTCTTGGTAACATCTTAAAGGATGAAGTTCAAAATAGTCTCAATCGTTTGGATGTACAGAGTGGAGCACGACAGATACATGGATTTGAAAATAGAATAAAACGCAGACTGTTACAAAATGACCAAATTTTTATTGTTTCATTAACATGGGGAATTTAAGTTTACACGGTTTTTAACAAAGTATCGGTCAAATGGCGCCCCTCACACTCCAAACACTGAGTAAGCCTTTTTATAAAGTTTTCGTGCACTCTTTGAAGCATTACCACAGGAATTTCGGCGATTTGGGCTCGAATATTGTTTTTGAGGGCTTCCATGTTCATGGGACGATCGTTGTAAACCAAGGATTTTAGGTATCCCCACAGGAAAAAATCACAAGGGGCCAAATCAGGAGAGCACGCTGGCCAGGTCAAATCGCCTCTTAGGGAGAGAGGCGCCCAGGGAATCTGCTGTGTGGGCTGTGGCCCTGTCCTGCTGAAACCAGACGTCTTACAGCTCCATCCTGAGGCAAGAAAAAATCTTGGATAATGTGTAGAAGTGACTGTAATCGCTCGATCATTTTATTCAAAGAAGGGCCTATGATCCCAATTCTTGAAATTGCACACCATACTGTCACCTTGTCGGAATGATCGAATGGGTGTTCAACAAATAGGTCTGCACACAAAATAGACAGCATGGAACATAAACTTCCCTTCCCCTTTTTCGAAGCATCCCACTTTCAACTAGGGCTGGGCGATTGTTAAATTTAACAATCGAAAATCGATTGTGTAAAAACAATCGATTATATCGATCAATCGATTAATCGGAAAATCGATTAATCGATTAATCAAACAATCGAATAATCGAACAATCGATTAATGGAAAACAATCGATTAATCGAAAACAATCGAATAATCGAACAATCGATTAATCGAAAACAATCGAATAATCGAACAATCGATTAATCGAAAACAATCGATTAATCGAACAATCGATTAATCGAACAATCGATTTTTCGATTAATCGATTATTTCAAAAATATTAATCGATTAATCGATTAAATAATCGATTAATCGAAATAAATTCCCAGCCCTACTTTCAACTGTCTAGGACCGTGTCTAGGAAGGGAGCAATACCCTCTTCAAATCCATGCGTCTGCCGCGCACCACCATGTACTTTGGGCAAAAATTATTTTCGCAATAAAACTTGTACGAACAAGCACAAGCGAAACACAAATGATCTAGATTTTAGACTATTCTAAATATGAAATTACAAAATGCATGTCTCCAGCCCCAGTTAATTCTTGAAATTTCTCAAAAACTATTTAGGTACAAACGAAAATAATTTTTGCACAAACAGGGACAAACAATTTAGACTATCTTGGGTTACACAGTTAGAAAGCTTTTTGCCGTAATTTTTTTACATCTGTGACTCTTAATTCTCGGACCCACGTGTATTCTCTTAGAAACAATTCTTACTAACTATTGCATAGTAGAAATTTTTTTATGCTCCTTCTGTGCACTATGGGCCTGGGTAGGGTAAAAAATGCAAAATTTACTACAGGCCACCACTGCATGTCGAGTCAGAATTTTCAAAAAGTGACCAAAACTCGGAAATTTTTGAAATGTCACTTGCTTGAGGTAAACAAGTATTGGAAAAATAATTACAAAATTCATATTTCTGTATAGTGAGTTTTAAGGGTGAAACCAGAGAAACAAAAAACTCTTATATCTTTGGTGAAACATGAATAATTTACCAAGAAGTTTAAAAATTGGGGGATAATTGAATTTCAGTAAACATCCATTGAAAAAATAGTTACAAAGGGGTGCGTTTTAGAGTCGAGTTAAAAATAAATTGTACTAAAATTTTGGGGATGAACTTCAACAAATATTATTGGTAAAATAGTTAAGTAATTTAAGGGGTAATACACCTATAAAATAACTTTGACAATGTTTTATAAGTTATAACGATATAGTAAAATCAATACAAAATCTGTTTAAAGAACTTCATTGTATATGCTTTGAAGAATATTTACAATTTTTTAATTAACTTTTTTTCACAAAATGGCAGCGCCAGAACTCAGTAAAGAAAACCTCATTTTACGAGTAGTGTTCCGTGACGGGAAAGGTTTCTCCTCCAATTTTCGATTTGAAACAAAAATTTTACTTTGTTCAAAACCGTGTAAACTTAAATTTCCCATATTAATTCCGCTAAGGATTACTTAGAATATAAAATTGTCCAAGTTTTATTTTAAACTGTAGTGTCTTTCATTTGAAGTTATCATAATGTTCGATCTACTTACAAGGTGAGGTTTAACTTTGGTCGTCACCGATCCTCGCCACAACCATTATACATTAAAATACATTATATTATGTAATGACCGTATTTACATCATATTATAGAGATGTATTAAAGCAACTACAATGCTCACTTAACGAAATTTTTGCATTCTTAATACAATTTTGGTGTTTTAATGTGGTTGTATCAGATATGATACAAAATGCAGTGTAGGGTTAATTTAGTACAAAATTTATACAAGAACTGTTTTATTTTCTTTTACCAAATCTACCCGTTAAATTGCGCACTGAAATAATATTTGCTAATAGGTTGTGTTCTTATTATTAGCTATGATTTTCAATCATCTCTGGATTCTGGATCCATAAATATTTATAATTTTAAAACAAAGCACTTTACATTTTTATCCCTTTGTGACAGGGTAGACAAGAAAAATATGAAAGAAATGAAAAACCGTGCGGTTTTTAAGAAAAAGTTTAGAAATATAGTAAAATTATTAGAGAATCTATTGTGATAATGCAATATGACGTCGAGCTAATTGGCTATCGTCAGACATGTAAACAGATACAGAATACTATAAAATGACATTGATAAGAATACTTCTTTTACTCAATTCCTCTCGAGTTCTTTTCTTAAAGGTGTGACCATTTTAACATTTTTTTTTTTTCAAGAAAACAGAAAAACTCAAAAAGTACCTATAAAACTATATAACAGTCAAAACTTACAACTTTGATAATAATAATAATAGACTTTATTTCCCATGGGGACACCACACATACAAAATTCATACAAAATTATCATAATGTTATAAATCAGGAACATAATAATAATAATAACAATAGCAACAAGTGAAATGAGAGTAACCCCATAGGAAAAGGGCGGAGTTCAGAATAACCCCCATAAGGGGCCCCCTGCTCTTCCACTCAACCAATTTATTGTACAAACAGAATTGGAAACAAACTGGAAAAAAGTAAAAATTATAGTGTGTCTCTGTGGCGTAGCTATAATGTATTTTCAGCGCCTAGCGCGGGTTTAAATATATTTTCCCCTATGTGGGAAATAACCTTGATTTTTTTAAACCCTTCCATTTACTTAAACATACTTCCACATTAGCTACGCCTTTGGTGTTTCCATTACATATTGACTAATTGTTACTGTTTGACCAGCATACTGAAAGTATTATATTTACAGGAAAATTCTGAAGAAATGTATAGTCTTGATAACGATTCATTTTTGAATAGTTTGGAGGCCATGACGATTCAGAATTTATGGACGGACACCGTTAAGCATACAAAGCTTTAAACTACAGTTACTTTTTATTTTAGTATTTTAGAATCTGTGATGCATATCAGTAGACTATGATCAAAATTATTTACTATATTTTTGTAATTGTTGTACAGTAGTGATATAATTTTTGTTTCAATTTATATTTTCTCTTATTTATTTGTTATGTTTCCGAAACATTGAAAAGTACAAATACAGGCATATTGATAAAATGTTTGGATTATGTTATTTATTATTCTTATGTGGTCCTTTAGGGAAAGTTTGTGAATTACAAGTCAGGAAATGACAATAATAACAGTTAATTGCTGTTTTAAGTTTTATGTAACAATTTGATTTATAATATAATTTTGATTAGAAGCTGGTCAGTACTTTACGTATAAGTAGGCATATGATGTTCCTATTTGTATACTTTAGTTGTGCGTCCTGACTTGTAAAATTTTGTAAGATAAATAGTACACTTAATACAAAGATGTATTAATATTTAAGGTTGTATGGATGAAGAATTTTAGATACGTGAAATAAGTTCTTTAAGAACAAGAGTTGTGGTTTGTCTTTATTCAAAAAATTATCTTCCATAATTAATGTCGTTACAAATTATAATATGAAGGACATAAAAGGCATTTTTTATTTATTTATTTCGAGGTGATCAGGGTGTTCTAGTTTGAAAAAAGTATTACATTTTTAATTTAAATTAACAACCGTATTTTTTTTATGATGATAAATATTTTATATTTTTAATATACCTACTAATAGTTATTTAGATATTTATTTTTAGTGTAAAATGTTTAATTTATTACAAGATGCTTTTACGTTTATTTTGTATATCTATAGAGATTTAATTGCATAAACTTTGGGATTACTAATGTAAGATATTTACTATTATGGTAATTAAAAATGTCATTTCTTCATTTAACAATGTGCAATAATGTATGATTAGATATAAATTTTAAATTCATAGATGAAAGCTATAATGTGTAACAATAATGACCACTGTAAAGATAGAAAATAAATCAAATTCTTTACTGTAAACAAAATTACTTTCCTTTTGTCAGAAGAAATACTGTGATTCCCCACTTTATGGACGGAATGGGTTCCTCACGACCAATTCTTTAAAATCAAACCTATATTTAATTCTATCTGTTCATATCTATTAAAAATAAAATAACATCTATTGGACTTTTTCATTCGTATAAAGAGGTTTCTTCTTATATTTTAAATTACGTGAAGCGGGGGTTTTTTAGATTACAAATCTAATGTCCAGTGATTATTTTAACACAATAAACACGCAAATAGCATTTACTCATATTACAATCGGTGTATTTTATCTTTTTAGCATTAACTTTCATTTTTTCGTTTTTCAGGTTTTCAGTAATTTATAACTCGGAAAGCATGAAATATGTTAGTCGAGTCAAATTTTGCTTTAGTGACTAGGCGGAGCCAAATTGCTGCGCAGTAGATGTGGAGGGAGAACGCGTGACACTCAATTCCAATACCACGGACCCGACCTGACGCATTCATTTTATTCATTTCTGCACATTAGCTCCGCCTAGTCACTAAGGAAAAATTTAACTCATAATATATCTATAAACTTCACAAGGGAAAATTTTTTTTTAATTTAAATATTTGTTTGCTAGTTAAAATTTAGTAAAACAATTGCATTACAATTCAATTGTCGTTGCCATAGTAACTGTTTTTGTTATTATAATTTGTTTTTGTTTATTTCATGCTTTTATTTTGCGAGTTCCTGAAACTTGGAAGGTAAAATAATAGTTTAAAATTCTTCGAACAATTAAAAAAAAATTTAGTATTTTAGGTAATCATGATTGGTAATTTAAATAGCAATAATCCAAAAGCTATTGAAAATGATGATAACTTTGCCAAGCCCATCCCACCGACTTCAAAGAGAGGTGCTATTACACACACACACATTATCAAAATACGTACTTGGAATGCTTTAATGGGAAGTTGCAAGAAAGAAACTATTGAACCAAACGAATATGACAAATTGCCATTTTATTTATCTTACTCTATGGTAAATGGAGATTACTTTGATAGCAATTTGTTGTTATTACCGGAACTTGACAAAGATGGTTGTCGATGTACCAAATCAAAATGTACCGAATTTGTCAATCCTTTTTTTGGTAACTTTTATAAAAGATTGATGTTCGGAAAGGTACAGTTTAGGAAATATGGTCATATAAACCAAACCGAAGCTATTAAACAACATTTTATTAATTTTCGTTTTGATGACCTATTCTATTCGCTCGTAAGACGATCAAAACCGACAATTTATGTAAGCGAGTTAGTAAAAGGTACCAAGGATACAATTGGTTGTACTTACAGTTTAGTGGTAAAATTAATTAAAAAGCGGAAGGCTTGCCAAGTATACACGATCGAACGCTTTTTTAAGGAAAGCGCAAACGACCATGTAAGTTAAGCAATTTTTGAATACTTTTGACAATGCATAACTTTCTGTCCTTTTAGTTGCAATTACGCATTACCGATTATCCTGATTTTGATAAATTATGCATTTGCCACCGTTTAACTGCGCCTACTCTATCTTTTAAAAAGGTTTATTCCATTAAAGTGGGTAAAAGCAGCGTAAGCGTTTTATCGAGGACTATAAAACCGCCAGTTGTCTTTGAAGATGAGTAATCTAAGTTAAAACTTTATTTAACTATTGTTGCTACAGGGATACCTATTTCATAAATTTATAAGTTTTTTAGTTTAATAAAATATTTGCTACAAAGTTGTTTTCAATTTATTGTTAAATATAGCATATTTTTAGCAAAGATTGATTTGTTGCTCTTCCAACTCACTGACTAAAATCTTTACAAGCAAAGATCCTTCAAGGTCCGTATGTAGCGAGAGCCCCTCTCCTTTCTGCATAGAGACAGCCATAATAAAGTTCTTACTTCATCCGGATTCGAACCCGACATTTCGAGTCGACGTACTGTTATGCTCCGACCGCATCTTAATACCATTAATGCTTATAGATTTCGGTTGTACGTGACATTTTGCGTTATGAACAGACTTGATGATACAGGCATATAGATTTGAGATTTTATTAGTATGGACAAATGTGTAATTAATTAATTATTTAACTTTTAAAAATATTTCTGGTTGAATACTATTTTTATTTTTTATCAAAATCGCACTTGTTAGTTTAAAAATAAATACTGTAAAACCATGTAACTTGGAGCAAAACTGCCCTTTTTTATTATATGCCCAATTTATTTGCAACAGTGCTTGTTTATTCCAACACTTCAGTTTGACGGTCAAACTGAGTGTTGGCCCAATAATTGGCGCTTGTTTATAAAACCGCCACTGTTGGAATAAACAAGCACTGTTGCAATAAATTGGGCAAATCATAGTACTGTTCCAAGTTGCATGGTTCTACTGTATTTACATAGTTTTAAAAAAATTAATTTAATAAACCCAAGAAAATGTGAAACACGCTTTCAACAAAAAGTTTAATTTTTGGTGACAATTAAACTATTATGTATTATCATCAGTATCACAGATATCTGCGGTAGAGTGGTTCCAAAAAAAGAAGAAAAGGTGGAGCCAATGCGCAGAAAAAAACTCTTACAATCGTGTTGGTGGAATTGGGTGTCACGCGATCTCTACTGCGCCGGATTTTGGCTACGCCTTTTCTTCTTTCTTTGGAACTACTGTATTTGACAATTTTTTATTTCTTTTCTGCGGAGAGTACATATTGTAAGTAGGTAACTCTATATTGAACCTAATTTTTGTTTATTGTAAAATCAATTTAAGTTCTGATGAAGAAAGTGAGACAGATTCTGATTTGGAAGAAGTGATAGAAGCGGACCAAAAAGACCCGAAATTGAGGATAAATTTTGTTGTATGGTTGTTTAACGAAAATAAATACCCTGGCAAAGTTATTGCTATTTCAGAACAAGGACCAACAGTTGACTGTCTAGAGAAGGGCCTGAAATTTTGGAGGTGGCCCAAAAAAAGGATGCTATCAATTACAGCTGGGATGATGTTATTGACAAAATACTAGTAGAACCCATAATTATGGTAATTATAGGAAGAAGAGTTTGCGTTTAAATTAAAAATATTTGTTTTTTACTATTTTGTAAAAAATAGGTAGTACTTAGGTACCTTTACTTAAATATTAACTATTTTTAACTTTTTCTTTAAAATACAGTTGTTTGACCTTTTTCTCTGCGTTTTTCTTACTAATCACATAAAACTGTTCATAGTCTAGTTTAAAAAATCAACTTTTAGCTTTTATTTTAGACTAACTTTAACCCAAGTCCCGAAAAACATGTGTGGGTTAAGGTTTCCCCATTTCAAGGTAACTTTGGCCCACTTCAAAACAATTTTTTTTTCGTAATTGTGTGACATAAAAAAATGAATTGAACTTTAAAACATATAGATAATATGTACCCCTATCCATAAATTAAAAAATATTAGATACTTTGTACAGTTGGTGCTATATAATTTATTGCTAAATATTTCAAATAATTGTATAAAATTGGGCCAATGTTACCCCATTTTACGGTACATAGCAAAAGTTTTAGTAAAAAGGTAAACGAAAAATTGCTAACAAACATAGATAATATTTACAAAAAATCTATTTTTGTGGCCCACAAATTTTAGACCTTCCTTATTTGGCCTCTGATAGCATTAATTTGAGTGCGAAATTTGATAAAAATTTAATTTAGATATTTTAAACCACAAAATTCCGGTTTTCAATTAAAATTTTAATTAAATTGTAATTACTAAAATTATCGTTCTCAATTTTTTATCATAAATTAAATTGCTTATTTTTTTATCATTTTTATATCGAATAATTTTTTTTTTTAAATAATAATTTGAAGTTATCAGGACCGAATTGAGAACGAATTTCATTCGAGCCATTTTTCAAGATTTACTGGAATACTAATATAGGTAGGTACATCATGATACTATGACTAATGTATATCATGGGCATGGTATTATCACAGTATTATATAATAATAAATTCCTAATTTGAGCGACCTATTCATATGTCGAAATGATAATCCGTCTCTGGAAGTTGCGTTGGTTTAAATTTTTTCTCTCAACTCGTAGTTTATCTGGTTTATAAATAATTAATTTTTTTTTAGGGTCAAACTTTGTAAAAGTCAAAAACAATATTATTTGTGAAATTAATAAAAATAAACTTTTCTTTATTCGCATGAAAACTTATGAATTTGAGCTTATTTAATGAAAGTGGTCTTGCAAAAATAATTCAAAACTTGCTTAAAATCAAAAATGTCATTCTTTATACTATTTTTTATAATAGTAATAGCATCAATAATCTTCATCTTTTGGATTATAGAACGAAGAAAACTGATTAAATTAATTAATAAAATACCTGGTCCACCGGGAATTCCCGTTATTGGAAATTTAATGGATATAAGTTGCGATTCAGGTATACGTAGGAAGGCAGAGTAGGTAGTATCTAATAAATTTTTAAATGACTTTTATGTTTTTGATAGTGCAATTATGGCATAACTTACGAAGATTTTCTAGCGAGTATTATCCCATTTATAAATTATGGAGTTCCTATATGCCAGCAGTAATGTTAATATCTCCAGAAGATGTCGAGGTATAAACATTTTAAAAATATAATCAAAATATAATTTAAACATGTTTAAGATTTTAATATCCGGTATGAAACACATGGAGAAAAGTGTGTTGTACGACAGTTTGATACCTTGGCTGGGAACTGGATTGTTAATTAGTGATGGTATACAACATTGTTTGTTTCGTTTTTGCTAAAAGTTTACTAAATTTTTTCAATTCTGATCAGGTCAAAAATGGAAACTACGACGAAAACTTTTAACACCTGCTTTTCATTTTAATGTTTTAAAACAATTTACTGCAATATTTGTAAACCACAGCGATGAGCTAATAAAAGAGCTTCGTGAAGAATGTCGTAAACCTTACACCGATGTCATCCCTTTCATCACCAAGTTTACACTGAATTCAGTTTGCGGTACCAATAGATATATAAACTTATTTTTTGTCGTAACTAAAAGCTCTCAATTTCAGAAACAGCAATGGGAACGCAATTACAATCAGAAGACAAAAAGCACAACGAATTCCGAAACGCAATCAATAAGTAGTTATTTTGTGGGATAGTTATTTCTATTAGATTTAATTTTAAAATATTCCATTTCAGAATGGGCGAATTAACCATTCACCGTAGCACAAGTCCTTGGTTATATAATCGCATATTGTATTCTTTATCTGCAACAAATTATCAAAGTAAGAAAGTGGCCAAAATTTTACATCACTTTTCGAAGAAAATTATTAGAACTCGCACAAGTCAATTTAATGACGTAACTGATGATCATTTTAATGACTCCACATCGAGCAAGAAAAAGTTAGCAATGTTGGATCTTTTAATATCTGCTCAAAATGCTGGAGTTCCAATCGATGAAGATGGTATCAGAGAAGAAGTAGATACGTTCATGTTTGAGGTAAAATATTTTGAGAGATCTGTTAAAATAAATATATTTTATAATGTAATGAAACATTTAGGGTCACGATACAACCGCAATGTCAATTTGTTTCACCCTAATGCTATTAGCATGTCATCCAAATATTCAGGTAAGTTTTTCCTTATTTTTTTTCTATAATCTGAAATTTAGCCTCTAGGAAAAAGTAGTTGCCGAATTAAATGAAGTCTTATGCGATAAAAGTGAAAATACGTTATTTGAACAACTGAAAAATCTCAAGTATTTAGAAATAGTTTTAAAAGAATCTTTGAGATTATTTCCCAGTGTTCCCTTCATATCAAGAATAACAAGTGAAGCAATTACTACACATTCAGGATATACTATACCAAAGGGATGTGTTGTAAATGTTCTAATTTATGATCTACATCGAAATCCGAAAATTTATCCTGATCCACATAAATTTGATCCAGACCGATTTTTACCTGAAAACTGCATAAAACGCCATCCATTTGCGTACATTCCGTTTAGTGCAGGTCCCAGAAACTGCATTGGTAAGTTTCAACTGTGGGGTAGGTATGCAGAACCAAATCATCTTGCATTTTATGTAATATAAAATCTGCGTTCGTTTTCGTATCCTACCAACAGGGTCATTATTGTGCAAAAAATTATAATTTCATTATTTTTAGGTCAAAAATTTGCTATATTGGAACTAAAAATAGTTATAGCTAAAATTCTGATGAATTATAAATTGATTCCTATGGATTCTTGCGATACCATCAAACTGGTTACCGATATTATAATTAGAACAAATAATGGAATAAAATTAAAATTTGAACCGCGACTCTTTTAACAAAATAAGGATGAAACTATCATAATTTTATTTGCACAAAAAAATACATAACATTAAAATAGGTACCTAATCAGAAATTCTCTTGGTGTATTAGTTATGCGTCTTAGTTATCGTTAGATTAAATAGAACTTACATGCACACCTATTCTTTACAGACCGGAAGAAACTCTTTATTACTAATAGATATAATTTAAAAATACTTTCCGTTGAAAGTAACTTGTTGAGTGAGATGGAGTGCTTTTGTAGATTATGTAAATAAATAATTCCTGTTCTTAATTTAGGACTTGGTTTTGTTCTTACTAACTGTGCAAAGTGCAGATGTGCTTGCAATGTACTTTTACTTCTAATAAGTAGGGTGCTAACCTTATTAGATCAAATGAACTAAAAAATCATCAATGCATTGGATACTGCACCCTCCAGATTTGTTTTTTTCTTTCTTGCATATTTCGGTTATACACTCATCCTATATACATTTGTTTTCTATAGTTCCAAACCAGTACAAGACCCTTGTAAATGCTCCTCCTGGTGAATATAACTTTTACATCTGTAAAAGTACAATTTAGTGTTAACTTACTATTTCTCGATCACTTGTCGAGATATAAACACTTGGTCCAAATATCTCTATCTACACTACACATTCCAAATTTTTTTCAAAAAGTTGCAGTTTAATTTTACGTTCACTCAATCTTGAAGATTATATTTCATTCTCGTTTATTTTTTCACCTATCATACTCAAGTTTTCTTCTTCATTTATTCAGTAGAATTTTGTACTTATTATTTAGATTAGAATATAAAAAGTTTAGCCACATTTTATTAAACTAATAAAGGTAACAATAGTTACAGGAACTTATAAACAAACTAACACAATATTAAATTGTTAAAAACAAATTAAACATAACTACAGAATTTTACAATGTAATGCATCAAGAACTTTTAAACATTTTGTTTAAATGTACGAAAATGTGAATTACCTTTAATTGAAGAATGCAGTAGTTACAGTGAATATTTGATCGATTATGAATATTCGATGAGTACAAAAGTTACAAAAAACGTTGAAAGAAAATTACTAAATTTGCTATCCACGAAACAGTACATAAAAATAGTAAAACGTGTATAAAAATTGATTTAATCACATCCGTAGTGGCATTTCTTAAATTATATTGACTACATTTCTATAAATAAATTTTAAATTAGCTGAACCACATTAACCATGAAGTTATAATATTAATAGTTAAAAAAGGTGTTAATGCTAAAAGTAAATTCTTCATATTTTGGTAGAAACTTATAAAGTTGTTTGTTTAGTGCTCTTTGAACAAATGAATTTCTACTAAATTTTTCAAAATAAATTTACAAACTGATTAATATAATAATACATTTTTTTGTTCCTTTCAAAACCTCCTTAGAAAATTTTAAATTGGAACCATGAAAAATATTCTAAATCTTGAATTTTATAGCAATAAAATTAGGAAAAAATATAATTCATAAGTAAGCGCATGTTTTTAAATAATACTATTTTTTTGATCAAATGCTACACTTGTTAAATTTAAGAAATATGTAATTTCAAAAAATAAAGTTATAACAAAACAGCTGGTATTTTATTTCAAAATTTATTATTGCTCCAGATGAAAATTGCATTAGAAAAGTAAACATTTTAAATCGAATTAATTGGATTACAGCATTCACTTCATAGCCTACAGATGTTTTATGCCACACTGCTGGTTCTCCAAGGAGTAGCCCAATCGACAAGTCTAAACTGAGTTTTATAAACTACAATAACAGGCTAAAAAGCTTTCCGATTTAAATTTGAATTATTTCTTAAAATATTTATATTGTTATTCAAGATTATACAAAGCTTCCTCATCGTTCACCTGTGGCTCAATAATAAGAAATTTAAATATATTACGTTGTAAATATTATTTAAAATTTTTTTTTCTTTCGAATTATGTACATTTAAGTAAGTAATTTATTAGTTCACATTCTTAATTCCAGAGGTATATTTTAGTAAAAAAGTTTATAATTTATATGGTCTTTTAAATTAAAAGCAATTATGGCTTATTCTCATCTTATGCAGTGGGTCCACCACTGATACACATGAATTGAATAATGAGATTCCCACAACCAACCGCTCACTTGCCGACCCCAAGCTTTATTTTAATTTAACAAGAAGAGCACAGTTTAACAAATAACATAAAATAAATTTGTAGTCAATATGGAATTCATACATACGTTTGGAATACAGTTTAACTTTGCTCTTTTTTTAAAATAAATTTGTAGTCAGTGAGTGTGAGCGGTTTGTAGTACATAACCGATTTCCCCATAATTACCTAAAAAATTTTACCAATTGGACTAGAAAAACAAATTTTAAAACGTAACACCAAATATTTTGCGATACTTTTAACATTATATTTTGAAATATATTTGACTAACTACATAAATACCTATTATTTGCAACACACGTTGATTCTTTTGTGTAATCTGCATGTCAAATATAGTCTTAATTAAAACTAATAAATTATGCACACTTACCCACTCAATATCACTTTAATTACTTTAAATATAAAAAAAATTAACTAAAAACAGTACGATTTTTAAATCTGGTACTTTCGTTTCGTCATCCGCTTAGATTTTTTTATTAAAAACTGCCTGCTATTTCTGTATTAGGAATTTAACGATTAAAGTACTTTGTTGTTGTTTAAGCGATTTAAAAATAACAAATTTAAAAATTGCACATTAAAATTACAAAATAATAAATTGTGGAAATAACATCTTAAATATATCACATTGATTTTAAAATTTACTAGCACCGTCGAAGAAGGCCCCTTCTTTTGAGATATTTAAGTGCGCATTTTGCAGCAGTGCATTTAGCAATACGATAATTGCGCCCTATACCTTTGAAAACACCTTTACCAAATACTTCGACAGCAACCCGAACTCTTCGACCATCAGCCAACTTTTCCGGTTTACCAAACTTGGCAGTTTCGGGTTCTAATTCCAAGAGTTCGCGAATTGGGGATTTTGGAACGTTGTCACTAAACCTTTCAATTTCAAGACACATCATCTCATAATATACTTTCCACACCGCATCTAAAGACATCCCAGAATCTAAAAATATGGCACCAGCTACAGATTCAAATACATCGCCTAGAGCTTTAGGAACTTCAACATCTTCAACCTCTTCGGTATCGTCTTCAGCCACCAAGTACAATTCTTCAACCAGAGCATGACCACTTTCTTCTTGGATTCTAACAAATCTTTCGATAACTTCGTTAAGTCCTGGCGATAAATGACGAAAATAACGATGGAAACCATGCCTCACAGCTAAAGAAGCAAAAATTGTATTATTAACCAAAGCAGATCGTAGATCGGTAAGTGCACCAGGTGAATGCATCCGTTTATCCTCATAAAGGTGACGAGTTATAAGGTAATCGAGAACTGCGTCACCTAAAAACTCTAATCTCTGGTAACAGTCAGTTAAAGTATTAGGCGAGTAAGATGCGTGAGTAAGAGCCTGTATCAAATAAGCTTTATCACGAAAATGATAACCGATACTCGATTCAAATTTATTATAACCGTCGAGTAAAATTTCTAGAGTTTCTTCCGGATTAAGTATGTTTCTTAAAAGCGGTGAACGAGGGAATTCTAATTCCTCGTAACTTCCATCTTCATTTTGAGGAAGAACTCTCATTCCCAACCATGCCATAAAAAGTAAAGCGCCTCTAGGACCGCAGTCTATTAAATAAGCACCGATTAAAGCTTCCACACAATCTGCTATACTTTTGTCGGGAATACTGTGTTGAGTCACTAAATTGTATGGTATAATGTTTGGAGTAGCTAAAGCCTCGCCTCGTTCTTTAACCATACGACAAATTTCGTCCAAAGTCATGTCTCTCGTTGCAGCTACATCAGCAGGCGACCAATGATTTGCAGGAACACGTGCGGCCATTAAAGCTTCTTCCAATTCTTTCGGAACGTAGTAACACGGTGGGAGCCAATTATCGTGTGGATCAAATTTTGAAGCGATCATACATTCACCCAACATTTTTTGTTTCCCTAATCTATACAAATTTAAATTGCTAACTTGTTTTGATCGCAAATGACTCAATTTTCCTTCATGAACATTCTCATATTTTAAATATAAGTAGTTTGTAATGGCATATTTTAAAAAGGAATCCCCAATTGTTTCTAATCTTTCTAAATTAATGCCATCATTTGCGTTAGACATCGTAAGAGCTTGTAATATCACACTCGGACTTGGTCCTGGATGTTCGCTCAAGTTTGGTTGGGCATCAAAGCTAAAGTTTATAACTTCAGTTTTTACACAACCTTGTGTCTCTGTGCTTACGTCACAGCGATTTGTTCTATTCGTATCAATTTTTATTTCACATATTTTATTCCAATCAATTTTTGTATTGCAAAGAGTGGGTTCTGTTGGTAACTCATTTGATTGTTGGTTCACTTTTTGATAATTTTCATCTTTACTAAACAAAAATTCTTTTGAAAGCAGGTACTTTTTGTTAGTTTCACACGCAATTCGAAAATTATCGGCCAATTCTTGACAGTGTTCGTAATTATTACTAGTCCAAGCATTAGTTAATGTGAGTTTATGATTATCTTCGTCTTCTTCTTCGTCATCGTCTACAGCTTCTGCGGTATTGTCACCCATAAACTCAATTTTTAAACCTCCACAATCAGAATCTTCATCCAATGAGTAACTGTCATCGGAATCTGAAAAATCGTCGTAAGTTGTAGAATCTACCCAGCCGGTAGGTGATCCATAACGTATTGCATTATTGGCATTAGGATCTCCAGTACCTATCATATCGTTTGACCATGTACCTATTTCTACCCAAACTTTAGATTCTACACCATCTTCACCTTCTATCGCATTTTCCGCTGATATTTCTTCGACAAGAGAAATATTTTCTATGGCCAACTCATCGACTTTATCATTGGCTGTTTCGATTGCTGCTACATCTCCATTTAACAATTCGGTAACCTTTTTAGTTTCTTGATTGGTTTTTCTTAATACATCGGCTAAATTCCAACCAAAGTTTAAAGCTGGCCAATTGAAATCTAAGGAATAATTCAAATAAAAATAAAAAAACTACTTCTGATCATTTGGCTGGAATATGCTAATAGTGATAACAAGCTTTATTTTATTGAAAAAAAAAAAATTTAATAATAAGTTTTTAATATTTCAAAATATATTTGAACAGGAGCTAACTCCGGAAGGCAAAAATTTACTTGTAACTCTAATCCGAGTTAACTCAGGTGAGTACATGGAGGGGTTAACGACAGTTCAAATTTAATAATCTTTTAAAAATGATTTAAGAATAAGAATTCAGACGTTACAATTCTATTTTGGAAAAAAGTTTTTATATCTTTTCATGGGATTATGAGGCCAGATGTAGGCGGTAAGTTGACTACTATAGAATCAACAATAAAATTGGACATATTGAAAAAGGAAAAATTACTTACCACTCGATAGATTAACCTTCCCCAATCCTAGTTCAACAGCAACTCTTCTTCGAATTTGATCGGCTAAGAGTAAGGCATTAATTCGATACAAAATACAAGGAAGACATACAGCTTTACGCCATAGCGATGCTGGAAATGGATGAATGGCGCATAATTCTGGAACCAAGATTTGCTTTTGCTCCAAATTTTCTCGTTTAGCCCGTTTAGTCTCTTCGCTACTGGTGGGTAATGCTACGCCCTTTCTATTAACATATCGTGGTGTCAAAAAATTGAGTCTTGCAGATGTATGATCAACATCTAAAAGATGCTGTTCTTTATTCTGAATTTGAATGGAGTATTTGCGCGAATAATATTCTTCAAATGTGGCATACTCTGAACCGGGAAAACTAGATTTTGGATTTAAGTGATTGCAAATTTCGGCAACATAAAAGTACTGGGGTTGATCTTGATTACGATACCAAGGCATTACCACCGCATCTTTGTAACAAGACGGATCAAATTTATAATCGACGCGATGTTTTTCTGGAACAATTTTCGGTAAATCGAAACGGCTTCTATAAATTAAATTTGTAAAATCCCAATCGACTACCGTCGTTCCATCTGACACTAAAATTACACACATTTATTTTAAATGGAATTAGTATTTTAAAATTTTCAACTTACTGTCACGAGTTGGAGCAATTAAATAGCAGTTGCTAGAAGCATTTGGATCAAATAGCATTAAATACCTTTGAAGTCGAAGAACACTCGAAAACGTGTAGTTCAAAAACTCGGAAATTCTGTGTATTTGTTTTGCCGTCATAACCAAAGAATCGGAACATAATTTAATGTCAACACTCACTTCTCCCGATCTTGTAAATATAGGAAAAGGGCATATCTAAAAGAAATTTAATTATTGCAAGAATAAATAAAGAAAAAAAGATATTTGGTTACCTTAGGAATGGGTTTCGATGTTAAAATTCCAAATCCTTGCACAAATTCTTCTGGTGGATAAATTCGTCGTCCTCTGGTATTTTGCTCCTCCGGCAATGGACATGTTAAAGTCAAAACAATCTTGTAAAAATAAGTCGGTTTATTTGGTTTAGGTAAACAATTCATCAAAGATTGTCCGATAAGCTTGTAATAATACTGACGACGTTTAGTAGTTCCTGGTCTAGGTTCGGCAGGATCTCTGGATAACGCTTCATCGGCTTCTTCTAATGCAAAATTATTCCAATCTTCATCATGCGCTTTGAAGTTTTCCTTGCTAATCGGCTGCAAGGTGTCGTCTAATTCGCCAACTTGATGTAAATATTTGCAAGTTTTAAATGCGGTAGAGCGACACGCCATCAAAGAATTAATGCTAGAATATCCAGCAATTGTTTGCTTTACTGGAGAATTAATTGGAAGCCTTAAAGTGCACTTGTAATTTCCATCCAATTGTGTAACACTCCAAAGAGGTGTTAAACGTGTAAACGTATCGCTAGGTAACTTGGCACAATAACGATTCACTAAAGCAATTGCAGTGGAAAACGTAACCGAAGGGGAATCTATCTCATCCATGGGTTTATAAACGGGTCCATCCTTACAATAATAATCTGCTTCCAATTCTTCTTGTTTACTTGGTTCGAACCCGCCGCATCTCTGCAATAGCGTCTTTTCGACTTCCATATACTCAGATAAATTATCGATGAAAGGCTCTAAATTGTTTTCGTTAACAAGTAACAAATAGTGAGCATCGACTGCTCGTGCCCTCGCTTTACTTTGAACGTAACTGTGAAAAGTTGTTGGAACATCAAAACGAACCACCAAATTACATTTTGGTAAATCGCAACCTTGTTCAAGAACTGACGTGGATACTAGAATATTACAATCATGCATACGATACTTTCGTAAAACATCCTCTTGTCTACGGTGTTCCGTTTCTGCCTCCTGTGATTCTTTTATAGGATCCGCTATTTTCTCGACGGTAAATAAAGCCGATATCCACCAAAAGTCAGGATCGTGTTGATTAATTGTCTAAAAATGAAGCAAAGGTTAACAAAACACACAATAGAGACGTACAAAGAAATACTTACATAAAGTAAAGTATAGATAACTTTGGCAGTGATTCGATTTTCAACAAACACGAGAGCACATATACCATCATCGAGCTGCAGTCTCGATTGTTTACGACGTCCCCCTCGAAAATTTTTACCTCTTCCACCTTTTGTAGATGCAGGAGAACTTTTAGTTTCCACAGTCAACGGACGTTCACCGGCAGGTTTGAACTGTAATAATATTTCTAAAAGGCGCAAAATTTTAGGGGAAGAGTATTTTGTAATGCGTTCCATATCGGTTAAGTCTTGAAACTCAGACTCACACACTGCCCGAATTTTAACCATTAATGAAGATACCAAACATAATAATAAATAATGACGCTCATAAGGAACTTTCACTTTCCACTTTTCTGTTAACGATAAAAGATTAAGCGATGCCTGATCTACAGCCCAAGGTCCTAAATCATTCAAAATTTTCAAAAGATTATTTAAAATTTCCAAGGGTTGCTCTCTAGGATCAGGAATTTGTTTCAATTCTTCGAGATATTCGTCCGTGTAAGTTTCGCTGAGATCAAAACGGTGATCCATTATAAATTCTTTGGCATCTAATATGATATTTGTTATGATTTCTTGTAAAGGAGTTGAAACGATGTTCTTGTATTCGATAATTCGTTCCCTTGGATGACAACAAAACCTTAACAACGTCACCAATTCGCTCGACGTATTTACAGAACAACATAATAACTTTTCCAACCTTTGAAGTTTATCTTCTAAACATTTAGGTTCCAATTGAACTCCCAATAAGCCTGCAGCGAGACCCAATATCCTAGGTTTTTCAGAAGATTGTGAAAGTTTACGATACTCGTTCATTAAATTTTCTATCAAATGTTGTTTCTCCCCATACAAGCAATCGTCAATCACAATTAAATTAAAGTTATTTATATCAAAATAGCCTGCCAAAATCAATATTTCGCAAATTTCTATAGTAGTTACTATAACAGAATGTTTGCTCATACAACTATCCCAAAATTTAGAATCAATTGGGTCATTCAAAACACTCACAACTTCAAGATCGGTGAGTAATTTAATATGAGATGTCATTATATTAACATTTGATAAGTCTAAAATAAAAATAGCACGCTTGTCTCCTTCTCTTCGCATCTTCCATGACAACTCTTGCAAAAGTTTTACCGCTATGAAAGTTTTAGACGAACTCGTGCTAGCACAAACCACCGTGTTTTCATCTTTAGCTGCATCCAAAACTTCAACCTGATATTCTCTTGGGGTGAATATTTGGGTATAAACATTGTCGCTAAAATGGCATGCCATTTACACTTGAAAACCTATCGTTAAAAAATACCATATCATTATTATTATTAGCAACAATTAAAATTTTGTATTTGCTCAAGTAAATAAAGCGTTATTTTAATAACCTCAAAAATTGATAATCCAACGTTCTTTATTTAAACTTAAATAACTACCGTAACCGGAATATAATGAAATCCAAATGTAAACACTATCCAAAGAAAATTAAAAGTTTCTAACCTCTCAAATCAACAACTAATTTCAAACATTTACATAGTAATAAAATATACTTACAAATTACTCGAATTATGTATATACACAAATGCACCCAAACGACACTCGCGATTTAAAATGTTAAATCTTCTTATTTGTTTAGTTCATTCTATAAAATAACTTTCAAAATTGTTAGGTTACAATAAAACAAAACGTTAGAGATTCATTACAAGGTGATTCCGAATAAAGTGTCCAACAACTGTCCAAGTTCCAACTCGATCAATAGTTACAAAGTGTTGCAAAAATAAATGTACTAAATTCACTCATCAGTCAGAGCGAGGTAACGTTGCATTTGATAAAATTTATCAAATATATTTATCACTATTTAATAGTGCAGGCGCTGAGAGACATCCCGTATGAAAAAATCTATAACAGTTTTCTTGTGGACAAAATAACAAGATCCAGAAAGTCTTAATATTTTATCAGTAAAATTAATTTTTTAGTTTGTAAGTTTTCGTGGTTACTTTATTAATATTTATTTTTACACATTTAATTTGTCCGCGGATAACTACTCAGGCTAGTATAAAAATATACTCCAAAATTAGAAAAAAAAAACACAGAATAAATGAACAAATCGCTATATTTTTTGCTTCTTTTTAAGCGCCTGTACATCCGCGAGAGGAGGAAATCCATCAAAGGACTTCGAAGTTTTTTATAGTTAAGGGTAAGAAATATGTATACTGTAGTTTTCAAATTTTTATCTTTTATCAAACATGTCCAAATTGTAACCTGAAATATACAATTTTATAAAATTTCAAACAATTTCAAAAGAAAAATTTTTTTCATAACGAGTTGATTGAACCAAACTATTTTAATTTGCTATTCTCTTACGATATGTGCACTTTGATATCTGAGAATGGTTAAAACTTTACATTCAACAGCGCAGACACTGGAGCCAATTGAAAATCATTAGAAATCGATAAAATACACGTATTTTCAATACCATGTTCAGGTATATAAATTATGAAAATATTTATATTTTTATTAGAAACTACCGTCTTTCAGCTTTAAAATACAACATATTGGTCACGTGGATATCTATAATAGACAAATTTTTATAGCTAAAACCGCAAAGCACTAAAATACGACTTTTCAATTGTTTGATTTTGCGTGGAGCGGAAATGGCGCGTACTAAAATTAAATCCTTATGGATTTTGGCATTGCCTCAATTGGCATTGAGGCAATTATTTTGGTCGTTGGAAGCAAAAAGAAAACATTTCCACAAAGTTTGAGCAAGATTTAAAACAGTAAAAAACAATTTTTATTGTTTTTCGATGATTATGCGCAATAGTAACCGCTCCATTGGGTATTAGGGTAATCCAGTAGCGTAGCTAATGGGGGCGTCCGCCCTGGGCGGCACATTTTTAGGGGCGGCATTAATAGGAAATTGAGTTAAAAGAAGGTAATTCAAAAATTTTTGAGGGCGGCATTAAGGGCGGCAAAAGAATTTTTTTTGGAAATTTCATCAATTAGGAAGTAGGATTCAAAAAAATCTCATTCAAAAACATTTTTGTTGCCCAAAACATGTTCAAGAACTTATAAGAGAAAAGCGAAGACTAAGGAAAAAGTGGCATATATTTCGAGCACCTGACGATAGAACTAACTTTAACAGAGCAGTCCGGGAACTAAAGATTTTACTGAAGGACAACAAAAATCAAGAGATTCAAAATTACCTAAATGGATTGACAGCAACTGAGGCAACGGAATACTCACTGTGGAAAGCAACCCGGAAAATCAAAAGACCTCAACAGGCAATCCCACCAATCAGAACCTCCACAAATCAATGGGCACGAAGCAATAAAGAAAAGGCAGACACTTTTTCCGCTCACTTGGTGGAAGTTTTTAAACCATTCCCATCAGAAGTTCCCTACGAAGATAAACCAATCCACGACTTTCTCGACACTCCATTTCAAATGGAAATGCCAATCAAGAAAATCAAAAAAAGAGAAGTCATATCACACTTCAAAAAGGAACTAAATATCAAAAAATCCCCAGGAGCAGATCTGATAACTGCGAGAGTTCTAAAGGAACTACCAGACAATGCTATCAAACTTATTACCATGATTTTCAACTCGATTCTGAGAACGGGATATTTTCCTTTGCAGTGGAAAGTTGCCCAAATAATCTTAATACTTAAGCCGGGAAAACCCCCAACGGAACCTGGCTCCTACAGACCTATCAGCCTGCTGCCTGTTCTGTCAAAGGTGTTCGAAAGATTGTTTCTGAGAAGAATGATGCCAATCATAGAAAAGCAGAAAATAATACCCAAATACCAATTCGGATTTCGAAAACAGCATTCAACAATCGAACAAGTTCATAGAATCGTCAACAAAATCAGGCAAGACATGGAAAACAAAAGATATTGTACAGCTGCGTTCCTCGATATAACTCATGCCTTTGATAAGGTTTGGACTCCTGGTCTCCTCTTCAAAATTAAGAAATACTTACCACATACCTACTACGAAGTACTCAAGTCATACCTTACAGATAGGCATTTCTTTGTGAAAGTTCAGGACGAGGTCTCTTCACTCTTGCCCATCGAATCTGGAGTCCCACAGGGCAGTGTGCTTGGTCCGATCCTCTACCTAATCTTTACAGCTGATCTACCAACAACCCGAGACACAGTCGTGGCGACCTTTGCAGATGACACCGCAATCTTGGCGTCTCATTCCGATCCATTAACAGCGTCCGCTCTATTACAAATATATCTAGACAAGCTGGAAAAGTGGTTAAAGAAATGGCGCATTAAAGCGAATGAACAAAAGTCAGTACACGTAACCTTTACAAATAGAAGAGCCACTTGTCCTCCTGTAAAGCTCAATGGAAATTCTTTGCCGCAGAAAGAAGAAGTCAGATACCTGGGTATACACCTGGACAGAGGTTTAACATGGAGTAAACATATCTGGAATAAAAGATTACAACTGGGTCACACATTTAGAAAACACTATTGGCTATTACATCGTCAATCCCAATTATCACTCGAAAGCAAAGTGCTCATATATAAAGTTATCATGAAGCCGATATGGACATATGGTGTCCAGCTCTGGGGAGCCACGAGTAATTCCAACATAGCTAAAATCCAGCGCTTTCAATCGAAAATTCTAAGAACCATAACTGATGCTCCATGGTTCGTACCTAACCAAGTAATCCATCGTGACCTTGAAATCCCTACCATCGAAGAATGTATCACTTCACACAGTACCAGGTACTATGATCGTGTACAAAATCACCCCAACTCTCTTGCAGTAGACCTGCTGACAGCCAATCGAACCAGGAGACTGAAATGTAACGACCCAATGGATCTGCGGCATCGATTTTGAGGTGATTCAATCAAGGACCTGACATAGCACACACGTGTATTGAATGTTAAGGGGGCGAGCCACTGGGCAAACTCCTTCTATGCCATTTATTTATTGTCAAATCATTTACTAATTGTCAATAGACAGATTGTAATATATTAGAGGAAGTCAATAAAAAAAAAAAAAAAGATTATGACACACGGGTTGATATTTGTTCGGCCTTTGGCCTCAGTCAGGAGAATATTGAGCATTCTTGCAGAGACCCATTTTGATTTTTATTAGATTTAAATTTTGTTACCACCTTTAAAACTAAATTTGTTATTTGGTTCTTGTAGCTAAATTTTAAGTCATTTCCACCTACCTATACTTATTTCCAAATTCTTTTAGAAAAAATTACTACAAATGCAAAGAAGAGAAAACTGGATGATCAGAATCCATCTTCTAGTGAAATATTCGATGTAAGTCATACAGTTCTAGATGAAATTGAATTTGAAGATGGAAATGGTACCTAGATTTTGTTTGTCAGCATCTGAGGGTTATTACTGATTATTACATTTTAGCAGATGAAATTCCAAAAAGAAAGTTCATTAATAAAGGTCGAGGATGGGCAATGTTTAAGCCTACCAAGAAACATTATTTGTATTTCAAAATTATTCAAGATTTAGAGAACGTGCAAGAGATAGTTGAGGATTGGATCAGCATTTATAAAACCGATTACCGGAAAGCTGTTTATCAAATTTTACAGTTTACAATTGATATATGTGGATATCAAAAGTTTGATATTACAACGACATTTTCATTAGAAGTTGAAAATTACGCAGATATCGTTACAGCTTTAAGGGAAAACTTAACAACAGCACAAAAAGTAAGTTAATTGTTTCACCCTTTTGTTTTTTTATTTTTTTATATCCATCCATTTATTTTATTTTATAATATATTTATTTATTTTCTGTCACCTGATACGAATAAAATTTTATTAATAATTTTTAGGAAGGGAAATGTTTATTTAAAGCAAAATCTTTTCGACGAATGCTCATGTATTTCGATGATAAAAATCGACTGGCGCAGTTGGTTCCTTCCTAGCTATGATATTTAGCATTTTATGGCCGATTTAATTCGATATTTCTCTTGAACGATTTTGAGTTACTTACTACCCAGTTAACGTTTTTCGCACTATACACCCCGAAATCGGTCATCTGGACCAATAAGACGCTGATGTAGTTTATACCTTATATTTGATAACAAGCATTAATATAGCAAAATTGTTGTAATATTTGGACACAAAATTTAATTCTTACTTTTTTCTTAGTGGTTGGCACGTGACTTGGGCTTGCGCAGAAAATGTGGAGGGAGAACCCGGCGTGACATCCAATTCCACCAATTGACATAAACATAGAACCGAAATTACGAATATTCGTTTCTGCACATTAGCCACTCCCAACCACTAAGGAAAAAATTAACTCTGCAATATCAGAAGCATTGGCCTATTACTTTCAAAGTTTCCATGAACTATTTTATATGATACAATTTTCTTTTATTAGGATGGACGATAACTTTTTGATGGGGATGAAACTTGCGGTTCTCAAAAATATGGGCAAATGGTTTGAACGAAATTTGTCTGTTGTAAAAAATCATATTTCCAAGTTACTGTTTTTTCTGGAGGATTCACTTGTTTCTAGGGTAAATTGTCAAAATGTGAGTCATTGGAATAATTTTTTAAATTTTTAGCTCCCACAAATACGCATCACTGCATTGGGGACATGTGAACAACTAATATCGTTAAAAAATTTCAATGATTGTGTTGGACGATTAATGCCCGATTTTATAGCTGTTATTGCGGACAGAATTGATGACATTGATTATATTGCTGCGATAACAGCAGTACAACTTCTAATTAAAATGTGCGATTGTGGAAAATTTGGAAAATTAAAATTAATCTTTATCTTTATAGAGATCCACTTCTGATCCCTGGAGATATTGGAAATAAAGTGAACTGTTTGGTGTATAATCAATTTTATCCGTTAGCAAAAATTTCTGGGAATTTCTTTTCCCATATTTTGAAGTCAATTCCGACTTTCAATTCATTTAGAGTACTGAAATATTTGGTTCAATTTCATCAATCAATAAATGTAAGTTACGGTTAGTACTGAGCTTTTCTTTAAATAAATTGGACGTGTCACGCGATGTATGGCATGTAACAATATCTTGTTGAAACCACATGTTGTATAGACCAAAATCATCTAATTCATTCCAGAAAAAACTCGTATTTCTATTTGTTCTCGTTGTTTCTTCCCTTAACATCCGGTTTTTGGAATATTTGGGAAGAGGCTGTGTAACAAATTTTTGTCTACGTTTCAAAATTATTTTGGAAAACAATTTTTTAGAATACACATGGATTAACACCGCTTTTGGTGGAATCGTTGTTTCCATGGCTCGATGAAATAAAAGACGTGAAACTTATGATACAGATCCTTTTAAACGATAAGTTCAAGGAACGAGATCAGATTGTTCTAATCGAAATCTTGAACAATTCAATGCGACAAATGATTACCAACAAATGCAAATTTGTTCGGATTAATCCTTTAACAGGTAGGCAACAAATTATCTTGCCTTGAATTTTACCACAGTAAATTTTTTTTTAAATAGATGAAGTTAATGAAACGGAAGTTCAAAATGCATTAGTTTGTTTTATATCCAAATATTTACCTTTGTACGACAAATTTTGCGCCCAAAAAGACAGTAAAATTCAATTGCTCGAAATTTTACAGTTTATTGATTACAAGAATCTCAATTCAAACATATTTCATGATGTAAGTCTTCTCCTTCACTGAATGGAATAAATTAAAACAATTTCGTTTTTTTTAGAATATATTTGAAATAACCAAGCGATTAATACTAAATTTTGATGGAATCAATAACGAAGAAACGTTGCTGATTGTTGGTCAATTTTTGGCAATCGTCAAAAATTTCAACTCGAACGATGTCGGTATTTGCAATGAAGTATTGACTCTAACACAAAAAACCACTAGAATATTCATAGAAATTCTTCTAAAAGCGAAACAAGTAAATGCTACATTATAATAAAATTTTGAAAAAAATTATTTTATATTTTAGAATTCAATCAGCAGCGAAGACAACTTGGCAATGGAATGCAATTTGCTACACTTTTCGGTTTTAATTCAATATCACGATTTAATCCCATCATTCAAGGCATCTTCACTTTTATTCAAACTTCTTTCTAAATTAATGAAATCCTTAGAAAGTAGGGCAACAATTTACATCATGAAAATTTGCTCTTATTATTTGATTTGGAAGTTAAAATCAGTGGTAACAAATGCCAAAACGTTGAATCCATTTCCAAAACAGGAATTGCAATCTCTCACCCAAAATGTGATTTCGCATTACTTTGCCGTACTAGGAGATAAAGCTAATACTTTAATTTATCAACCGGTAGAATCTTAGTAACAAAAGCAGATTTTATACTTACAATATTAATTTTTAGATTTTTGAAAGTTTAATAGAATTTGTATTGGAATTTAAAAAAGTAATTGGGAATTTAGAAAATATATCAAATGATGATAATATAGAAATTGTGTTTGATAAGGGCCAAAATGTATTGTTTATGGAAAACGCCATAAAGATTCTTTTCACAGATCAGCTTGGTAAGTTTCGAGAATTGTTAAGATCTAGTGCCCTTTTACACCCTTTTTTTACCACCCTTTTTTACCCTTTTTGGTTATTTTTTGCATTTGTTAACTAAAGCTCTTATAAGTTTTTGGTAACTTATTTTATTATATGGGAAACATTTCTCTGGAAGGAAAGTAATTTCAAATTTAATGAAAATGATAATTGAAATTTTAGCAAATACATTGGTAAAAAGGAAACAAATTTTCCACAACATTTTAACATTGGTCCATTTTAAAATTGTCGGCCTCGGAGAAGTTGCAAAGTTGCTTCAGTATTATTTTGAAGTAAAATTTTACTTACTAACTTTTGCAAAGCGATACAATATTGTGTTTCAGTGTTACTCAGCCTATGGTGAAATTTTGGATGCGTATTTAAAAGCTCTACGCGATGTGGGAAGCACTGTTGTTTCTGGAATGATTGTGCACACACTAATATATTTTTATTCCAATAATGTAATCAAAGGAGGTGTGATGAAATATGATAAATATCCTTTATTTATGGTAAAGAAAATAAAAGTTTAAAAATTCATTAATCTAAAGGATTTGAATTTTAGAATTTATTGGAACATTTTCGAAAATTTGTTGGGCGTCACAAGAAAGAAGTAATTGAAATATTAAAATTGGCAATAATATTTATTTCTCAGTCTGTTGACCGTTACCCATTTCTTTTTTACATAAAACGATTTACTTTGGGGTTAGCAATTATGGTTAAAAGGCGACTGTAAGTATGCGCATACTATTAATAATTTATTAATTATACCAAAATAAAATATTTTAGTGTATTATTTTTGTTTGCTAAAATACCAAAACAAGATGAAGACAACGTACATGTTGTAGATTTTATGAATTTTTGTAAGATAAAAATTGTTGCTGAACCAAATTCGATTACCGAAAATTCTAGTAGAAATGAAGAAAACAAATAATTGATTGTTAAAATTAAAATAAAATAATTTAAAATGCTTTGTTGAAATTTATTGATCTAGAAACATTTAGTTATTGCCAGTTTTTCTGTAGGGGATATTTTGGGAAAGATGAAAACTGTTCTCTATAAAGAGGTGACTTTTGGAGTTCCCCAAGGAATCCATTGGAGTCCTTAACTCTTTACGTTTTTTATTGATGACATTAGCGGGGCTTTGGGAGTGGGTGTTTGATTTTTGTTGATCTAAAATTCTTGTAGAGTGAATTTCTCCTTAGTGGTTGGAACGTGATTTGGGCTTGTGGGGCAAATGTGCAACCAATTCCACCAATTGACACAAACATAGAACCAAAATGATGAATATTCGTTTCTGCACATTAGCCACACCCAACGATTATGAATAAAATTACCTTTACTAATAATTGCACTAGCAAAAACAGAAAAGATACCGAAAAAAATTCTAATGGTCAATGCGGGGTGGTTTGAAGGAAATTGAAATATCCAATTTAATTAATTAGTATACAAATCAGCAAATTATCATTAATTTTCTCAAAAAGTTTACAAATTACACTGAATTTTCTGAATTTAATACTTGAAAGATAAATCAAGCTTACGGAAAACATTTGCCCCAAATTAAAAATAAATTGATTTAATTTTGCTTTTTATTGAACTTGTTTAATAAAAAATAAAAACATTTTGTTCAAAAATTTTGAAAATTTGTAATTTTACTACCAAAAATTGTAAATATAATAAATAAATTGTAACTGTTAGTGGGGTGGTTTTCAGGAGGTTGAAGGTTACATGTTTGTTAATGTAAACAAACAAATTAACAAATTATTATTAATTTTCTCAGAAAGTTTGCTAATTAACCGGCATCGGCAGTGTGGTGATACTGATGGCAGGCTAGGGAGCTGAATTACGCGGTTCTATTCCTAGTCGCATCACAGACACTGTCTCCTTTTTATGTGGTGGATTCGAGTTTTGTTGAGAGGATTCAGAATAAGTTTTTGTACCTTCTTGGGTATATAATCCTCCACTGATGCAATATATTACGACTCATATAGCATCTAGCAGAGCCAGAAACTTGCACTATGTACAAATTTGATTCCATAATAATTTATGAGCCTACCTTTTTTCGCAGATACGCTTTTTTATTTACCTTGGTTCTTAAGGGGGTATTCTAGTCAAGACTAGGAATTTTAAGGTGACTTTTATGAATTTTTGTTCTGACTGAAAACTGGGTGTCCCAAGTTATCTCACGGGTGTTTCAACTTGGGACAGTTATTGAAATTGTAGTAACCCGCCTTTAACCGTTAATTTAGAAATATAATTATTTTTGCATATAAATTAAATATTGATATAAATAATTATCAATTGTCAAAAGTTTTAAATTTAGTTATTATAAAAATTATATTTCTAAAGCCAACCCTGTATAATTTTATATTGTTATCACATTATTGAAATGATATAAATTTTAAGTTGGTAAATTTGAATGAAAAGAAATTTAATTTGAAACTCAAATTAAACTTCTTACTTAATTATAATTGTATTTTAAATTATAATATTATGTTAACAAAAATATTTAACTAAATTATTAGTTATTTAAATTATAGTTTTATCAATTCAAATTATTTTCACATGTTAAATATTTTTGAGAACCTTACATAGTAATTTTAAAGATAAGGGTAATAATTTTGAAGTCGTTGAAAGAAATATGTAGAGCTTGCGTAACTTTTAGTCATTTTTAAGAATAACAAGGCCATAAATTTCAATTATAGATTTTGAAACCATGTAGGATATTTAATATTACAAAATACTGGAAATTTTCCATAATTAAGTGAAATGATAAGATATATTTTAAGGGAAGAGAGTAACTTAATGTATTTTAGAAAATCAGTTGTGTCTTGCCTTTGAACCAGAGGAGTTCAAATTTTTCCGTTTTAAAGTAAATTCAGTGCTGTTTGTTTTTCAACATATTTGTAAGTAAATTTTTTAAATGTTTTTATTCTTCAAATTCTTTTTATATTAACAATTTTTAACTTTTTCAAACTTTTATATTTTAACGAAGATAAAATTAAATAAATAAGAATTATTTAATTTTATTCAGTTACAATTTATTTTATTTAACTTTGTAAATAAATGTGAACTGGATTTATTTTGTTTTGTTTGTGTATGTCTTAAATTAATTGTTTTGTTTTAAATAAATTGAGTAAATTAAATTTCAATTCTTTTATTCATAAAAGTTTATAGTGACAAATTATAAGTTAAATTTCCTACGCTTCTGAACAAACACGTCTACTAATAAATAAATAAACTTGATGGAGTTTGTTAGAATCTCGAATAAAATTCTAACTGGTGGTAGCGAAAATCGATTTAATATTAAAGAAGATTAGTAAGTATTTCAAATTCAAAGGACGAGAAAATAATCAAAGACAACCCTAAAGTACCAGGGTCTTACAAAATAACCTAAAGTTGTTTGAGCCTTTCACACCATGGGGCAAGTGTATTCTTTTTATAAAGTTGTAAACGCAGGGAGTTTAAAAAAAAACAAATTAATAAAAATAGGGGTTTTAAATATAAATTTTAATTTGCATATTGCAAAGATGCAATAATTTTGCATCTAGTTTATTATTACTTATTTACAATTTTAGTTATTTTATTGGTCATAAATCTAGATATTTGACAAATATTGTTCCACTGTTTAGACTTTTTTATTTAACCATAAATTAATTATTAGATACTACTGAAGTCGAAGCGTATCAAATATGATACGCTCGATTACAGTTGCCCAGTTGTGCTTCCAAATTAACACAACCTTGACAATTTTATAAGTCTCAACAAAATACTTATCGGACATGTTATTAAGACCTTTATAGTCAGTGGCGGTTTTAGAACTTATGAGACCCCAGGCTCAATTCAACTTTGAAGCCCCCTCTAAGTAATTTCTCTAATCCTACACTCCCTAAAGCAATTGCTTTTTTTTATCAAAAAATTTAAATCAAAATAACTGTAAATCTAATGCATCTTAGGGTTTAGAATTCTTTCGTTATTTTTCCTGTGTTTATATCTGTGGGGGAAATCTATGAATAGCTCTATTCGCGGAGAAAATCCCGGTTACGTTCTACCCTAATACTGCGCGTGCGGATTTATAATAAAATTGTCATTAAAGCTCAAATTAGATGATAAAAAGTATAAATATAACATAAAATAAAACGTAACCAGGATTGTCTGCGCGAATAGAGCTATTGTTACTTATTATTTTTATCAGCCGTTATAAAATTATTTTATCAAATGCAACGTTACTTTCTCTAATATCAAACTTATGTCTTGGCCTAAACTGGACCGTTCTATTTATCAACTTAATTAAAACGATTGTTAGCTTCCAACAATCTTGAAATAACTATTATTTATATTTCATTTGCAGTTTGGGAATCCCCGAATCAGGGCCGTATATTCGGGGGTGGTTTTGGATGGTTTAACATGTAGGTTCCTATAGGAGAGCGAGAGATTTAAAAAATATTTATATTTATTAATAAAATTTATTACAATAAAGTATTTGCTATCGGGAAACCGTTTGAAAATGGTTTTGGTTACTGTAGAAACACAAAACTATTAGTCATAGTTTAAGGTTTTCAAAAAAGTGGCGTTTTCAAAAAAGATTTTGGTGCCTTGTCAACTTGACAAATACATTTATTAGCTGGATTATAGCATAGCGCCATCTACACAATAAATATATAATAATTTTGGATGAAGAGAACCGGAAGAGCAGATAAAGTAAGATAGGTAATGATTTGCTCTCCTCTTTCCGCTACTGACTCACTCACAATCCCATATTTTGACAGTTTGTCTAACATACTACCGCGCCTACCTATTATATTATTATCATTTAATTTTTATTATTGATAGGTAGTAAAACTTCCTTATAGTGAAAGAAAATAATACCCATTTTTTTGAAAATAGGTCATCGGTATCCAAATGTAAATAATTGGAAAGAAAATAGGTAAAAATTTGTGTAGGTTAGTTAACTCTTGTTGCCGTATGAAGAAGAGATAAATATAATGACTACTACAGATAGAGTGTCTTTGACAGACGCTTTATCAAATGTGGACGTCTTGGATGAATTACCTTTGCCGGACGAGCAACCTTGTATAGAAGCTCAACCGTGTTCGGTTGTTTATCAAGCAAATTTTGACACCAATTTTGAAGATCGTAATGGATTTGTTACCGGAATTGCTAAGTACATTGAAGAAGCAACAGTTCACGCCAGTTTAGTAAGTCGAGTGTGTGCAAATTATAGTGGTTATTTCATTCTATTCTTACTATTTACAGAACGAACTGTTGGACGAGGGGCAAGAACATGCGGTTATGTTGTACACTTGGCGGTGTTGCTCTCGAGCAATTCCGCAGCCCAAGTCTAATGAACAACCTAATCGAGTGGAAATCTACGATAAGACTGTGGAAGTTTTAGTACCAGAAGTGAATAAACTGTTAAATTTTATGTATTTTCAAGTAGGTTGAATCCTCTTCAAAATATCAATTTATTTTCAAATACATTCATGTTTTTTTTAGAGGAAAGCCATCGATAGATTCTCACAGGAAGTTAAAAGATTGTGTCACACAGAGAAAAGAAAAGATTTTGTATCGGAGGCTTACCTTTTAACTCTTGGAAAGTTTATTAATATGTTTGCTGTTTTGGATGAATTAAAAAATATGAAATCAAGCGTTAAGAACGATTATTCGACATATCGCAGGTAATAAATTATTGAATTATATAAGTTTTTTGTTATAACCTTACATGGATGTCAATTTTCTCTTTTAGAGCGGCTCAGTTTTTAAAAGTGATGTCCGATTCACAAACGCTACAAGAATCGCAGAATTTGTCTATGTTTCTAGCCACTCAAAATAAAATTCGGGATACGGTTAAAGAAAATCTCGAGAAAATTAGTGGATACGAAGATCTTTTAGCAGATGTTGTGAATATTTGCGTGCATATGTTCGAAACAAAAATGTATCTTACACCTAGCGAAAAGCACATGCTTGTTAAAGTGATGGGTTTTGGATTATTTTTAATGGACAGCGAACTTTGCAATATAAATAAATTGGATCAAAAAAAAAAGTTACGTTTGGATAGAATCGACAGAATTTTTAAGGTTTTTGGCTTTGGAATTTATTAGGTGTGAATTATTTTTGTAAATAAAATTTTAGAATTTGGAAGTGGTGCCATTATTTGGAGACATGCAAATTGCTCCATTTAATTATATAAAACGCAGTAAACATTTTGATCCAAGTAAATGGCCTTTATCAAATTCAAACACTCCATCTCCGCAAGCAGATTTAATGGTTCATTTGCCCCAAATTAGAGACGATCATGTGAAGTATATTAGTGAGCTTGCCCGTTATAGTAACGAAGTAAGTGGTTAAAATTTCATATTTTGTATCGTAAGCATTTCAATTTCTTTTAACAAGGTTACAACTACGTACAAAGAAAGCGGAAGTGATGCCGAAAATCGTGACACTGCTGATTTGGCTCTTAGAGGTTTGCAATTATTATCAGAATGGACCAGCGTGGTTACCGAACTTTATTCCTGGAAGTTGTTACACCCGACGGATCATCACCAAAACAAGGAATGTCCACCCGAAGCTGAAGAATACGAAAGGGTAAGTAAATCTCGTTTATTTTTCTCTTCTTTTCTTTACAAATTTTAGGCCACGAGATATAATTATACAGAGGAAGAAAAATTTGCGCTCATCGAAGTAATAGCCATGATTAAAGGTTTGCAAGTTTTAATGGCGCGAATGGAAACCGTTTTTACAGATGCAATTAGAAGAAATATATTTGCCGAACTGCAAGATTTTGTGCAATTAATGTTGAGGGAGCCACTTAGAAAAGCAATAAAAAATAAAAAGGATCTTATTCGGAGCATTATTATGTCTGTTCGAGAAACTTGTGCAGATTGGCAAAAAGGTGTGGAACCGCTACAAGATCCTGCATTGAAGGGAAAAAAGGATCCCGATAATGGATTTGGGATCAAAGTACCTAGAAGAAATGTCGGTAAGAATTTATTTAGTAAACTAAGTGACCTTACTTCTTACATGCCGTCATTATGTAGGACCATCTTCTACGCAATTGTATATGGTTCGCACCATGTTGGAATCATTAATTGCTGATAAATCGGGTGGGAAGAGAACATTACGAAAGGATATTGACGGTCAATACCTTATGCAGATTGATCAATTTCATAAAACCTCGTTTTATTGGAGTTATCTCCTAAATTTTAGTGGTTTGTTATTACCTTTTTGCATTCACTAAGATTTCGTTTCATTTTTTTCGTTACAGAATCTTTGCAAAACTGTTGCGATTTATCCCAATTGTGGTATAGAGAATTTTATTTAGAAATGACAATGGGAAGACGTATTAATGTAAGTTTATAATTATTTATAGGTCTATCCTATGTTGTAAGTGAGGTTGTTGTACTCAATTCCTTAAAAACAGGAATTACTAGTTTAAAGCTTTTTTAATGAAATAAATTTTATCTAGAAATGTACTGTTCGACATCATCATAATGAAGAATGCAACGATCTGGTTACGATGGAAAAACGAATTCAATTTCCAATTGAAATGTCAATGCCGTGGATTTTAACAGATCATATTTTAAAAACTAAAGAACCCTCGATGATGGAGTAAGTTAAATTATTTAAATTAAGAAATGAATTTATTGAACGATGATAACTTGCAGATATGTTTTGTATCCACTAGATTTATATAACGACAGTGCTTTATATGCTTTAACAATTTTTCGTAAGCAATTTTTATACGATGAAGTAGAAGCTGAAGTAAATTTATGCTTCGATCAATTTGTTTATAAATTAAGTGAACAAATATTTGCTTATTATAAGCAATTAGCTGCCAGTATATTTTTGGATAAACGCTTTCGAGTCGAATGTGCCGCACTCGGTGCATATTTGCTACCTTATCCTAGAGCAAATCGTTACGAAACATTATTGAAACAACGTCACGTGCAACTCTTGGGAAGGTCTATTGATTTAAATAAACTCATAACTCAACGAATTAATGCCGATATGCAGAAATCATTGGATTTTGCTATAAGCAAATTCGAAGCAGGCGATATTACCGGAGTTGTTGAATTAGAAGGCCTGTTAGAAGTAAATATTGCAAGTAGTTGATGTCGATATTAAAAAATATAAAATAAATTGTTTTAGGTCAACAGGTTATGTCACAAGCTGCTTAGTAAATGGTTAGCTTTAGATGATTACGATTCGATGTATCGAGAAGCAAATCATAACGTTTTAGCACCTTACGGAAGAATTACCTTGCATGTTTTTTGGGAGCTTAATTATGATTTTCTTCCAAATTATGTTTATAATGCTGCTACAAATCGGTAATTTGTTGCTTATGTCGTATGTTCTAAACAAATAGTTGTTCTAAAATTCGAGATTATTGTTTTTAGATTTACAAAATACAAGGGGCAAATTGCATTCACGGCACCGGTGCACAGAGATAAGCCACCACAAATGGCACATCACTATCTGTGGGGAACAAAGCATGTCAATATGGCATACACAACACAATATGCACAGTATGCAGGATTTGTAGGCCCTCATCATTTTCATGCCATGTGTAAACTTCTTGGATATCAGGGAATTGCAGTTGTAATGGAAGAATTGTTAAAAATTGTTAAAAGTTTAATACAAGGAAATTTGTTGCAATTTACGAAAACTTTAATGGAAGCCATGCCTAAAGTTTGTAAACTTCCGAGATATGATTACGGTTCACCTGGTGTTTTAGGCTATTACCATGCTCAATTAAACGACATCGTTCAGTATCCCGATGCAAGAACAGAGTTGTTTCACAATTTCAGAGAATTTGGTAACACGATTTTATTTTGTTTGTTAATGGAACAAGCTTTGTCCCAAGAAGAAGTGTGCGATCTTTTACAAGCTGCACCATTCCAGAACATTTTGCCTAGACCGTTCTGCAAAGAAGGTGAAAAACCAGAAACTAAGCAAAAGAGACTGGAAACCAAATATTCCGCGTTACAAATCGTACCCAACATAGAAAAACTGGGAACTGCAAAAGTAAATAATTTATTTACGATTTAAAAAGAAGTTTTAAAAAATTAATTTCTAGCAATCGATGATATCTCGTGAAGGTGACCTATTGACTAGGGAAAGATTATGTTGCGGTCTTTCGATATTTGAAGTAGTTTTGAATCGCCTACGCAGCTTCCTAGACGATCCCGTATGGGTAGGTCCACCTCCTGCAAATGGGGTTATGAATGTGGACGAGTGTACAGAATTTCATCGTTTGTGGTCGGCTTTACAGTTTGTATATTGTATTCCCGTTGGAGAAACGGAATATACTGTAGAGTAAGTCTCTACTTAAAAAGTAAAAATTTAAATTAATAAAATAATTGTTTTGCAGAGAACTTTTTGGAGAAGGTTTACATTGGGCCGGTTGCACAATGATTATGCTGCTAGGTCAACAGAGGAGGTTTGAAGCTCTGGATTTTTGTTATCATATTTTGAGAGTTCAGCGTGTTGATATGAAAGATGAAGTTGTTAAAGGCATCAGTTTGAAAAGAATGGTGGATAGAATAAGAAGATTTCAAGTATTAAATTCACAAATATTTGCAATTCTTAATAAGTTTTTAAAATCGGGTGAAAATGATGAAATGTCTGTGGAACATGTACGATGCTTTCCTCCACCTTTACATCCGTCGTTAACTCCTCAACAACATTATCATGCACCAGACCATTTGAGGCAGGCAATGTAAATTAAAGTTTTTATGGTTTAAAAAGTATAAAAATTATTTTACTAGTTAAAAGTTAAAGGAAGTTCAATTTTTTAATGCTTTGTGCTAACGTTGATAAAAGTATTGCTATTTAATAAACCGCTTTTCACTATTATTTTTGCTTAATATTTGAAAATTACTATAGTTTTTATTTAACACAAACGTGATGTACAGATCAAATAATTCCATACAATAACAATAATATTTGTACAAGTTTTAATTGTAATTTTATTTATATGTATTCTATTTATAAGCATTATATTGTCATGTAACATTTATCCCACATAATTTTTTTATACAATAAGTATTGATTAAACGTTTTCTTTATTTTTATTTTCTTGCGATAATTATATTATTTTTTTTACCAGCCTTCTACCGAAAAACTGCTTTTTGATGAAGGGCGCCAATCAGGTTTTCGTTTTTTTGCATTTTCAGAGGAAGAGGGGTAAATAATCGTCAATCTTTTTTTCGTTTTTTTAGTGACCAGTTTTGTATATTTGCTTATGGGCGAGCTACTCCTGCACCGCCGCTGGTTAGAACCAATATATTCATGCAGTTGCCGAATATTTCAATAAATAAACTTAAAAAAAAATTTAAATCAAAAATCGCTCCAAAAACCAATCATCGGAAATTAAAGACCACTTTTGGTTTAGAATTTTTTCATTATTTTTCCTGGCTTTACTAGGTTGTATCAATAGTTTTATGCAGTTGCAGAATATTTGAACAAACTTTATTTTTTATCCAAAAATTTAAATCAAAAATTGCTTCGAAATCAAATCATCGGAAATTAAAGACAACTTTTAGTTTAGAATTTTTTCATTATTTTTCCTGCCTTTACTAGGTTGTAATCAATAGTTTTATGTAGTTGCAGAATATTTGAACGAACTTTATTTTTTATCAAAAAAAAAAATCAAAAATCGCTCCGAAAACAATTCATCGGAAATTAAAGACAACTTTTGCTTTAGAATTTTTTCATTATTTTTCCTGGCTTTACTAGGTTGTAATCAATAGTTTTATGTAGTTGCAGAATATTTGAACGAACTTTATTTTTTATCAAAAAAAAAATCAAAAATCGCTCCGAAAACAATTCATCGGAAATTAAAGACAACTTTTGGTTTAGAATTTTTTCATTATTTTTCCTGGTTTTACTAGGTTGTATTCAATAGTTATATGTAGTTGCAGAATATTTGAACGAACTTTATTTTTTATCAAAAAAAAAAATCAAAAATCGCTCCGAAAACAATTCATCGGAAATTAAAGACAACTTTTGCTTTAGAATTTTTTCATTATTTTTCCTGGCTTTACTAGGTTGTAATCAATAGTTTTATGTAGTTGCAGAATATTTGAACGAACTTTATTTTTTATCAAAAAAAAAATCAAAAATCGCTCCGAAAACAATTCATCGGAAATTAAAGACAACTTTTGCTTTAGAATTTTTTCATTATTTTTCCTGGGTTTACTAGGTTGTATTCAATAGTTTTATGTAGTTGCAGAATATTTAAACGAACTTTATTTTTTATCAAAAAAAAAAAATCAAAAATCGCTCCGAAAACAATTCATCGGAAATTAAAGACAACTTTTGCTTTAGAATTTTTTCATTATTTTTCCAGGCTTTACTAGGTTGTAATCAATAGTTTTATGTAGTTGCAGAATATTTGAACAAACTTTATTTTTATCAAAAAAAAAAATCATAAATCGCTCCGAAAACAATTCATCGGAAATTAAAGACAACTTTTGGATTAGAATTTTTTCATTATTTTTCCTGGCTTTACTAGGTTGTAATCAATAGTTTTATGCAGTTGCAGAATATTTGAACAAACTTTATTTTTATCAAAAAAAAAAAATCAAAAATCGCTCCGAAAACAATTCATCGGAAATTAAAGACAACTTTTGGTTTAGAATTTTTTCATTATTTTTCCTGGTTTTACTAGGTTGTATTCAATAGTTATATGTAGTTGCAGAATATTTGAACGAACTTTATTTTTTATCAAAAAAAAAAATCAAAAATCGCTCCGAAAACAATTCATCGGAAATTAAAGACAACTTTTGCTTTAGAATTTTTTCATTATTTTTCCTGGCTTTACTAGGTTGTAATCAATAGTTTTATGTAGTTGCAGAATATTTGAACGAACTTTATTTTTTATCAAAAGAAAAATCAAAAATCGCTCCGAAAACAATTCATCGGAAATTAAAGACAACTTTTGCTTTAGAATTTTTTCATTATTTTTCCTGGCTTTACTAGGTTGTAATCAATAGTTTTATGTAGTTGCAGAATATTTGAACAAACTTTATTTTTATCAAAAAAAAAATCAAAAATCGCTCCGAAAACAATTCATCGGAAATTAAAGACAACTTTTGCTTTAGAATTTTTTCATTATTTTTCCTGGCTTTACTAGGTTGTAATCAATAGTTTTATGTAGTTGCAGAATATTTGAACAAACTTTATTTTTATCAAAAAAAAAAAATCAAAAATCGCTCCGAAAACAATTCATCGGAAATTAAAGACAACTTTTAGTTTAGAATTTTTTCATAATTTTTCCTGGCTTTACTAGGTTGTATTCAATAGTTTTATGTAGTTGTAGAATATTTGAACAAACTTAATTTTTATCCAAAAATTTAAATGAAAAATCGCACCTAAAACAAATCATCGGAAATTAAAGACAACTTTTAGTTTAGAATTTTTTCATAATTTTTCCTGGCTTTACTAGGTTGTAATCAATAGTTTTATGTAGATGCAGAATATTTGAACAAACTTTATTTTTTATCCAAAAATTTAAATGAAAAATCGCAACTAAAACAAATCAGCGGAAAATAAAGACAACTTTTAGTTTAGAATTTTTTCATAATTTTTCCTGGCTTTACTAGGTTGTCATCAATAGTTTTATGTAGTTGCAGAATATTTAAACGAACTTTATTTTTTATCAAAAAAAAAAAATCAAAAATCGCTCCGAAAACAATTCATCGGAAATTAAAGACAACTTTTGCTTTAGAATTTTTTCATTATTTTTCCTGGCTTTACTAGGTTGTAATCAATAGTTTTATGTAGTTGCAGAATATTTGAACAAACTTTATTTTTATCAAAAAAAAAAAATCAAAAATCGCTCCGAAAACAATTCATCGGAAATTAAAGACAACTTTTGGATTAGAATTTTTTCATTATTATTCCTGGCTTTACTAGGTTGTAATCAATAGTTTTATGCAGTTGCAGAATATTTGAACAAACTTTATTTTTATCAAAAAAAAAAATCAAAAATCGCTCCGAAAACAATTCATCGGAAATTAAAGACAACTTTTGCTTTAGAATTTTTTCATTATTTTTCCTGGCTTTACTAGGTTGTAATCAATAGTTTTATGTAGTTGCAGAATATTTGAACAAACTTTATTTTTATCAAAAAAAAAAAATCAAAAATCGCTCCGAAAACAATTCATCGGAAATTAAAGACAACTTTTGCTTTAGAATTTTTTCATTATTTTTCCTGGCTTTACTAGGTTGTAATCAATAGTTTTATGCAGTTGCAGAATATTTGAACAAACTTTATTTTTTATCCAAAAATTTAAATCAAAAATTGCTTCGAAATCAAATCATCGGAAATTAAAGACAACTTTTAGTTTAGAATTTTTTCATTATTTTTCCTGCCTTTACTAGGTTGTAATCAATAGTTTTATGTAGTTGCAGAATATTTGAACGAACTTTATTTTTTATCAAAAAAAAAAATCAAAAATCGCTCCGAAAACAATTCATCGGAAATTAAAGACAACTTTTGCTTTAGAATTTTTTCATTATTTTTCCTGGCTTTACTAGGTTGTAATCAATAGTTTTATGTAGATGCAGAATATTTGAACAAACTTTATTTTTTATCCAAAAATTTAAATGAAAAATCGTACCTAAAACAAATCATCGGAAATTAAAGACAACTTTTAGTTTAGAATTTTTTCATAATTTTTCCTGGCTTTACTAGGTTGTATTCAATAGTTTTATGTAGTTGTAGAATATTTGAACGAACTTTATTTTTTATCAAAAAAAAAAATCAAAAATCGCTCCGAAAACAATTCATCGGAAATTAAAGACAACTTTTGCTTTAGAATTTTTTCATTATTTTTCCTGGCTTTACTAGGTTGTAATCAATAGTTTTATGTAGTTGCAGAATATTTGAACAAACTTTATTTTTATCAAAAAAAAAATCAAAAATCGCTCCGAAAACAATTCATCGGAAATTAAAGACAACTTTTGCTTTAGAATTTTTTCATTATTTTTCCTGGCTTTACTAGGTTGTAATCAATAGTTTTATATAGTTGCAGAATATATGAACGAACTTTATTTTTTATCAAAAGAAAAATCAAAAATCGCTCCGAAAACAATTCATCGGAAATTAAAGACAACTTTTGCTTTAGAATTTTTTCATTATTTTTCCTGGCTTTACTAGGTTGTAATCAATAGTTTTATGTAGTTGCAGAATATTTGAACAAACTTTATTTTTATCAAAAAAAAAAAATCATAAATCGCTCCGAAAACAATTCATCGGAAATTAAAGACAACTTTTGGATTAGAATTTTTTCATTATTTTTCCTGGCTTTACTAGGTTGTAATCAATAGTTATATGTAGTTGCAGAATATTTGAACGAACTTTATTTTTTATCAAAAAAAAAAATCAAAAATCGCTCCGAAAACAATTCATCGGAAATTAAAGACAACTTTTGCTTTAGAATTTTTTCATTATTTTTCCTGGCTTTACTAGGTTGTAATCAATAGTTTTATGTAGTTGCAGAATATTTGAACGAACTTTATTTTTTATCAAAAGAAAAATCAAAAATCGCTCCGAAAACAATTCATCGGAAATTAAAGACAACTTTTGCTTTAGAATTTTTTCATTATTTTTCCTGGCTTTACTAGGTTGTAATCAATAGTTTTATGTAGTTGCAGAATATTTGAACAAACTTTATTTTTATCAAAAAAAAAATCAAAAATCGCTCCGAAAACAATTCATCGGAAATTAAAGACAACTTTTGCTTTAGAATTTTTTCATTATTTTTCCTGGCTTTACTAGGTTGTAATCAATAGTTTTATGTAGTTGCAGAATATTTGAACAAACTTTATTTTTATCAAAAAAAAAAAATCAAAAATCGCTCCGAAAACAATTCATCGGAAATTAAAGACAACTTTTAGTTTAGAATTTTTTCATAATTTTTCCTGGCTTTACTAGGTTGTATTCAATAGTTTTATGTAGTTGTAGAATATTTGAACAAACTTAATTTTTATCCAAAAATTTAAATGAAAAATCGCACCTAAAACAAATCATCGGAAATTAAAGACAACTTTTAGTTTAGAATTTTTTCATAATTTTTCCTGGCTTTACTAGGTTGTAATCAATAGTTTTATGTAGATGCAGAATATTTGAACAAACTTTATTTTTTATCCAAAAATTTAAATGAAAAATCGCAACTAAAACAAATCAGCGGAAAATAAAGACAACTTTTAGTTTAGAATTTTTTCATAATTTTTCCTGGCTTTACTAGGTTGTCATCAATAGTTTTATGTAGTTGCAGAATATTTAAACGAACTTTATTTTTTATCAAAAAAAAAAAATCAAAAATCGCTCCGAAAACAATTCATCGGAAATTAAAGACAACTTTTGCTTTAGAATTTTTTCATTATTTTTCCTGGCTTTACTAGGTTGTAATCAATAGTTTTATGTAGTTGCAGAATATTTGAACAAACTTTATTTTTATCAAAAAAAAAAAATCAAAAATCGCTCCGAAAACAATTCATCGGAAATTAAAGACAACTTTTGGATTAGAATTTTTTCATTATTATTCCTGGCTTTACTAGGTTGTAATCAATAGTTTTATGCAGTTGCAGAATATTTGAACAAACTTTATTTTTATCAAAAAAAAAAATCAAAAATCGCTCCGAAAACAATTCATCGGAAATTAAAGACAACTTTTGCTTTAGAATTTTTTCATTATTTTTCCTGGCTTTACTAGGTTGTAATCAATAGTTTTATGTAGTTGCAGAATATTTGAACAAACTTTATTTTTATCAAAAAAAAAAAATCAAAAATCGCTCCGAAAACAATTCATCGGAAATTAAAGACAACTTTTGCTTTAGAATTTTTTCATTATTTTTCCTGGCTTTACTAGGTTGTAATCAATAGTTTTATGCAGTTGCAGAATATTTGAACAAACTTTATTTTTTATCCAAAAATTTAAATCAAAAATTGCTTCGAAATCAAATCATCGGAAATTAAAGACAACTTTTAGTTTAGAATTTTTTCATTATTTTTCCTGCCTTTACTAGGTTGTAATCAATAGTTTTATGTAGTTGCAGAATATTTGAACGAACTTTATTTTTTATCAAAAAAAAAAATCAAAAATCGCTCCGAAAACAATTCATCGGAAATTAAAGACAACTTTTGCTTTAGAATTTTTTCATTATTTTTCCTGGCTTTACTAGGTTGTAATCAATAGTTTTATGTAGATGCAGAATATTTGAACAAACTTTATTTTTTATCCAAAAATTTAAATGAAAAATCGTACCTAAAACAAATCATCGGAAATTAAAGACAACTTTTAGTTTAGAATTTTTTCATAATTTTTCCTGGCTTTACTAGGTTGTATTCAATAGTTTTATGTAGTTGTAGAATATTTGAACGAACTTTATTTTTTATCAAAAAAAAAAATCAAAAATCGCTCCGAAAACAATTCATCGGAAATTAAAGACAACTTTTGCTTTAGAATTTTTTCATTATTTTTCCTGGCTTTACTAGGTTGTAATCAATAGTTTTATGTAGTTGCAGAATATTTGAACAAACTTTATTTTTATCAAAAAAAAAATCAAAAATCGCTCCGAAAACAATTCATCGGAAATTAAAGACAACTTTTGCTTTAGAATTTTTTCATTATTTTTCCTGGCTTTACTAGGTTGTAATCAATAGTTTTATATAGTTGCAGAATATATGAACGAACTTTATTTTTTATCAAAAGAAAAATCAAAAATCGCTCCGAAAACAATTCATCGGAAATTAAAGACAACTTTTGCTTTAGAATTTTTTCATTATTTTTCCTGGCTTTACTAGGTTGTAATCAATAGTTTTATGTAGTTGCAGAATATTTGAACAAACTTTATTTTTATCAAAAAAAAAAAATCATAAATCGCTCCGAAAACAATTCATCGGAAATTAAAGACAACTTTTGGATTAGAATTTTTTCATTATTTTTCCTGGCTTTACTAGGTTGTAATCAATAGTTATATGTAGTTGCAGAATATTTGAACGAACTTTATTTTTTATCAAAAAAAAAAATCAAAAATCGCTCCGAAAACAATTCATCGGAAATTAAAGACAACTTTTGCTTTAGAATTTTTTCATTATTTTTCCTGGCTTTACTAGGTTGTAATCAATAGTTTTATGTAGTTGCAGAATATTTGAACGAACTTTATTTTTTATCAAAAGAAAAATCAAAAATCGCTCCGAAAACAATTCATCGGAAATTAAAGACAACTTTTGCTTTAGAATTTTTTCATTATTTTTCCTGGCTTTACTAGGTTGTAATCAATAGTTTTATGTAGTTGCAGAATATTTGAACAAACTTTATTTTTATCAAAAAAAAAATCAAAAATCGCTCCGAAAACAATTCATCGGAAATTAAAGACAACTTTTGCTTTAGAATTTTTTCATTATTTTTCCTGGCTTTACTAGGTTGTAATCAATAGTTTTATGTAGTTGCAGAATATTTGAACAAACTTTATTTTTATCAAAAAAAAAAAATCAAAAATCGCTCCGAAAACAATTCATCGGAAATTAAAGACAACTTTTAGTTTAGAATTTTTTCATAATTTTTCCTGGCTTTACTAGGTTGTATTCAATAGTTTTATGTAGTTGTAGAATATTTGAACAAACTTAATTTTTATCCAAAAATTTAAATGAAAAATCGCACCTAAAACAAATCATCGGAAATTAAAGACAACTTTTAGTTTAGAATTTTTTCATAATTTTTCCTGGCTTTACTAGGTTGTAATCAATAGTTTTATGTAGATGCAGAATATTTGAACAAACTTTATTTTTTATCCAAAAATTTAAATGAAAAATCGCAACTAAAACAAATCAGCGGAAATTAAAGACAACTTTTAGTTTAGAATTTTTTCATAATTTTTCCTGGCTTTACTAGGTTGTCATCAATAGTTTTATGTAGTTGCAGAATATTTAAACGAACTTTATTTTTTATCAAAAAAAAAAAATCAAAAATCGCTCCGAAAACAATTCATCGGAAATTAAAGACAACTTTTGCTTTAGAATTTTTTCATTATTTTTCCTGGCTTTACTAGGTTGTAATCAATAGTTTTATGTAGTTGCAGAATATTTGAACAAACTTTATTTTTATCAAAAAAAAAAAATCAAAAATCGCTCCGAAAACAATTCATCGGAAATTAAAGACAACTTTTGGATTAGAATTTTTTCATTATTATTCCTGGCTTTACTAGGTTGTAATCAATAGTTTTATGCAGTTGCAGAATATTTGAACAAACTTTATTTTTATCAAAAAAAAAAATCAAAAATCGCTCCGAAAACAATTCATCGGAAATTAAAGACAACTTTTGGTTTAGAATTTTTTCATTATTTTTCCTGGTTTTACTAGGTTGTATTCAATAGTTATATGTAGTTGCAGAATATTTGAACGAACTTTATTTTTTATCAAAAAAAAAAATCAAAAATCGCTCCGAAAACAATTCATCGGAAATTAAAGACAACTTTTGCTTTAGAATTTTTTCATTATTTTTCCTGGCTTTACTAGGTTGTAATCAATAGTTTTATGTAGTTGCAGAATATTTGAACAAACTTTATTTTTATCAAAAAAAAAATCAAAAATCGCTCCGAAAACAATTCATCGGAAATTAAAGACAACTTTTGCTTTAGAATTTTTTCATTATTTTTCCTGGCTTTACTAGGTTGTAATCAATAGTTTTATGTAGTTGCAGAATATTTGAACAAACTTTATTTTTATCAAAAAAAAAAAATCAAAAATCGCTCCGAAAACAATTCATCGGAAATTAAAGACAACTTTTGGATTAGAATTTTTTCATTATTATTCCTGGCTTTACTAGGTTGTAATCAATAGTTTTATGCAGTTGCAGAATATTTGAACAAACTTTATTTTTATCAAAAAAAAAAATCAAAAATCGCTCCGAAAACAATTCATCGGAAATTAAAGACAACTTTTGGTTTAGAATTTTTTCATTATTTTTCCTGGTTTTACTAGGTTGTATTCAATAGTTATATGTAGTTGCAGAATATTTGAACGAACTTTATTTTTTATCAAAAAAAAAAATCAAAAATCGCTCCGAAAACAATTCATCGGAAATTAAAGACAACTTTTGCTTTAGAATTTTTTCATTATTTTTCCTGGCTTTACTAGGTTGTAATCAATAGTTTTATGTAGTTGCAGAATATTTGAACAAACTTTATTTTTATCAAAAAAAAAATCAAAAATCGCTCCGAAAACAATTCATCGGAAATTAAAGACAACTTTTGCTTTAGAATTTTTTCATTATTTTTCCTGGCTTTACTAGGTTGTAATCAATAGTTTTATGTAGTTGCAGAATATTTGAACAAACTTTATTTTTATCAAAAAAAAAAAATCAAAAATCGCTCCGAAAACAATTCATCGGAAATTAAAGACAACTTTTAGTTTAGAATTTTTTCATAATTTTTCCTGGCTTTACTAGGTTGTATTCAATAGTTTTATGTAGTTGTAGAATATTTGAACAAACTTAATTTTTATCCAAAAATTTAAATGAAAAATCGCACCTAAAACAAATCATCGGAAATTAAAGACAACTTTTAGTTTAGAATTTTTTCATAATTTTTCCTGGCTTTACTAGGTTGTAATCAATAGTTTTATGTAGATGCAGAATATTTGAACAAACTTTATTTTTTATCCAAAAATTTAAATGAAAAATCGCAACTAAAACAAATCAGCGGAAATTAAAGACAACTTTTAGTTTAGAATTTTTTCATAATTTTTCCTGGCTTTACTAGGTTGTCATCAATAGTTTTATGTAGTTGCAGAATATTTAAACGAACTTTATTTTTTATCAAAAAAAAAAAATCAAAAATCGCTCCGAAAACAATTCATCGGAAATTAAAGACAACTTTTGCTTTAGAATTTTTTCATTATTTTTCCTGGCTTTACTAGGTTGTAATCAATAGTTTTATGTAGTTGCAGAATATTTGAACAAACTTTATTTTTATCAAAAAAAAAAAATCAAAAATCGCTCCGAAAACAATTCATCGGAAATTAAAGACAACTTTTGGATTAGAATTTTTTCATTATTATTCCTGGCTTTACTAGGTTGTAATCAATAGTTTTATGCAGTTGCAGAATATTTGAACAAACTTTATTTTTATCAAAAAAAAAAATCAAAAATCGCTCCGAAAACAATTCATCGGAAATTAAAGACAACTTTTGGTTTAGAATTTTTTCATTATTTTTCCTGGTTTTACTAGGTTGTATTCAATAGTTATATGTAGTTGCAGAATATTTGAACGAACTTTATTTTTTATCAAAAAAAAAAATCAAAAATCGCTCCGAAAACAATTCATCGGAAATTAAAGACAACTTTTGCTTTAGAATTTTTTCATTATTTTTCCTGGCTTTACTAGGTTGTAATCAATAGTTTTATGTAGTTGCAGAATATTTGAACGAACTTTATTTTTTATCAAAAAAAAAATCAAAAATCGCTCCGAAAACAATTCATCGGAAATTAAAGACAACTTTTGGTTTAGAATTTTTTCATTATTTTTCCTGGTTTTACTAGGTTGTATTCAATAGTTATATGTAGTTGCAGAATATTTGAACGAACTTTATTTTTTATCAAAAAAAAAAAATCAAAAATCGCTCCGAAAACAATTCATCGGAAATTAAAGACAACTTTTGCTTTAGAATTTTTTCATTATTTTTCCTGGCTTTACTAGGTTGTAATCAATAGTTTTATGTAGTTGCAGAATATTTGAACGAACTTTATTTTTTATCAAAAAAAAAATCAAAAATCGCTCCGAAAACAATTCATCGGAAATTAAAGACAACTTTTGCTTTAGAATTTTTTCATTATTTTTCCTGGGTTTACTAGGTTGTATTCAATAGTTTTATGTAGTTGCAGAATATTTAAACGAACTTTATTTTTTATCAAAAAAAAAAAATCAAAAATCGCTCCGAAAACAATTCATCGGAAATTAAAGACAACTTTTGCTTTAGAATTTTTTCATTATTTTTCCTGGCTTTACTAGGTTGTAATCAATAGTTTTATGTAGTTGCAGAATATTTGAACAAACTTTATTTTTATCAAAAAAAAAAAATCATAAATCGCTCCGAAAACAATTCATCGGAAATTAAAGACAACTTTTGGATTAGAATTTTTTCATTATTTTTCCTGGCTTTACTAGGTTGTAATCAATAGTTTTATGCAGTTGCAGAATATTTGAACAAACTTTATTTTTATCAAAAAAAAAAATCAAAAATCGCTCCGAAAACAATTCATCGGAAATTAAAGACAACTTTTGGTTTAGAATTTTTTCATTATTTTTCCTGGTTTTACTAGGTTGTATTCAATAGTTATATGTAGTTGCAGAATATTTGAACGAACTTTATTTTTTATCAAAAAAAAAAATCAAAAATCGCTCCGAAAACAATTCATCGGAAATTAAAGACAACTTTTGCTTTAGAATTTTTTCATTATTTTTCCTGGCTTTACTAGGTTGTAATCAATAGTTTTATGTAGTTGCAGAATATTTGAACGAACTTTATTTTTTATCAAAAGAAAAATCAAAAATCGCTCCGAAAACAATTCATCGGAAATTAAAGACAACTTTTGCTTTAGAATTTTTTCATTATTTTTCCTGGCTTTACTAGGTTGTAATCAATAGTTTTATGTAGTTGCAGAATATTTGAACAAACTTTATTTTTATCAAAAAAAAAAAATCATAAATCGCTCCGAAAACAATTCATCGGAAATTAAAGACAACTTTTGGATTAGAATTTTTTCATTATTTTTCCTGGCTTTACTAGGTTGTAATCAATAGTTTTATGCAGTTGCAGAATATTTGAACAAACTTTATTTTTATCAAAAAAAAAAATCAAAAATCGCTCCGAAAACAATTCATCGGAAATTAAAGACAACTTTTGGTTTAGAATTTTTTCATTATTTGTCCTGGTTTTACTAGGTTGTATTCAATAGTTATATGTAGTTGCAGAATATTTGAACGAACTTTATTTTTTATCAAAAAAAAAAATCAAAAATCGCTCCGAAAACAATTCATCGGAAATTAAAGACAACTTTTGCTTTAGAATTTTTTCATTATTTTTCCTGGCTTTACTAGGTTGTAATCAATAGTTTTATGTAGTTGCAGAATATTTGAACGAACTTTATTTTTTATCAAAAGAAAAATCAAAAATCGCTCCGAAAACAATTCATCGGAAATTAAAGACAACTTTTGCTTTAGAATTTTTTCATTATTTTTCCTGGCTTTACTAGGTTGTAATCAATAGTTTTATGTAGTTGCAGAATATTTGAACAAACTTTATTTTTATCAAAAAAAAAATCAAAAATCGCTCCGAAAACAATTCATCGGAAATTAAAGACAACTTTTGCTTTAGAATTTTTTCATTATTTTTCCTGGCTTTACTAGGTTGTAATCAATAGTTTTATATAGTTGCAGAATATATGAACGAACTTTATTTTTTATCAAAAAAAAAAAGCAAAAATCGCTCCGAAAAAAAATCGGAAATTAAAGACAACTTTTGCTTTAGAATTTTTTCATTATTTTTCCCGGCTTTACTAGGTTGTAATCAATAGTTTTATGCAGTTGCAGAATATTTGAACAAACTTTATTTTTTATCCAAAAATTTAAAGCAAAAATCGCTCCGAAACCAAATCATCGGAAATTAAAGACAACTTTTGCTTTAGAATTTTTTAATTATTTTTCCTAGCTTTACTAAATTATAATCAATAGTTTTATGTAGTTGCAGAATATTTGAACAAACTTTATTTTTTATCAAAAAAAAAATCAAAAATCACACCGAAAACACATCATCGGAAATTAAAAACAACGTTAGAATCTTTTCATTATTTCTCCAGGCTTTACTGGGTTAGAAGTAGAAAACTTACGAACTTACTTTTCCCAGGGTATTTTGTTACAAATTATTTCACATAACTGCCACATTCGTGATTTTTTTTGCATGATTCAATTTAGTGAAAAATTACCTTTATTACCACTTCATATAACTCGTTTATCACTCACGAGATGACATTACAGTCAGTATATCTCAATATTGTGAGATCACAATTTTTTAGTGATTCTAGGAGCTCAAAAAATTATTACTTTCTCGGCGTTTTGGTTTAGTCCATTGGCCCTTAGTTTTGAGCTATGAATTTTTGAAAATACTATGGTGGTTTAACTATACTATTTGCTATTCTTACAAGATACTGTGGTGGTCTAGCGGTTAAGTATTTGGAATGGTAAGTATATCGTTAAATTTTTAATTTCGATAATAAATTACATAATTAAAAAAAGAGTTAGCTTGTACTTGGATAGAACTGATGACCTACGCATTCCAACTCCCATAATGTTAAACCTATAGTAAAACCTGTCTATTTTCAAAAATTCATAACTCAAAAACTAAGGGGCAATGGACTAAACACCGAGAAAATGATAATTTTTTAGCTCCAATAATCATCAAAAAAATTTGGATCTCGATTAATGATGATCGCTATACTCACTGTGATGTCCACTTGTCAGTCCAAGTAACAATTTTTACACCACTATAGCTAAAACACAGTTTGCTTTTACTTAAAAACAATTAGACACACTTTGACTGACTGACCAGGACATTCAAAAAAGGGGCGTGATTCAATCCATTAAAAAATTCTATTATTATTTTTGCCTATTTATTAATTTTGTAAAATTGAGATCTCGTAATAACTTGCATTTTTTTAAAAACAGGAATCCCTCGGTAGGTTATTGTTACAAAACGATATATTTTTTTAAATAATATTTATCATCGCAACATAAAATTTAGTAATAGCGGGGTGTAAACTGTCCTAATACCATTCCAACTTTTATTGCGGCAGTTTACATGCTGGAAAAATGGCTATGGAAAATTTTATCGGAATTTTCAAAAATGATAGATTTGAATATTTTCACCTCAAAATGGCTAGTTGGAAAACCATCGCTTTCTTGACAGATTCTAATGTATTTTGACGAGAAAATTCCACTGATTCAGTTAATTTCACTATAATTATTAAAATTAAACTTTTACGGTCGATTGAAGTTCAAATTAATATTCGATTTACAATTTTTCAGCTTTAAAAGTGATTTTCACCTACTTTACAGCATTTCCGCCAGCTAAAAACCAATTTTTCTGATACTACGCATCCAAATACGTCATATACAATCATAAACAGGACATGGAAAATTTTATCGGATTTTACAAAGAGGATGGAATAACCCCTTTGAATTTTTTTCATCCGAAAAAATCAAAGTTGGCAAACAATCGCTCTCTCGATTATAAATATTGATAACATTTTTCCAAAATGTAATATTTAAATTAATCTTTGTGTAACAGGTGTATGTCATATTGTTTTTAAAATATTTATTTTTACATTTATTTTTTTTAAATTTTTTGTGGGTTTTTGGGTGAATATGGCCTTTCTCTTCACCCCCCTCTTAAATATTTAAATTTTATGACGGACCCATCTAATAGTAGGTACATATTAAATTTTGTATTAAATATGAGTTAAAGAGATAGTAGGCCATGCAAGGAAGTAATTATTTTATTTTAAAGCTAATTAGCCACCGCCTGATGGGTTTCCAAAGATTTGTGTCCGTCACATCATGTTGTAATCCACTCTCCCCTACAGTGGCGGCGTAACCTAATTTTGCAGTGTACGCAAAATAAATTGGCGATGCCCTTTCCCCTATATTATGTATGGTTGAAGGATCGGACACGAGGTTGGTTGGAGGGCGAGGGATCCGGAGGTGATTCCCCGGAATTTTTGCTGAAACTTCGTTGTAAAATGAATATTTTCAGGGCTAGAAAACTTTTTATTAGATATGTATAATTTTGCGAAGCTCGAAAACCAGCGCGAGGCCGTATGCGGTCGCGTATATCGCTTAGGCCTTACACCGCCACTGCTCCTCTAGAAGAGCGTTATGATCGTTAGTGTGGGATTATTCTTAATAAATTGGTTTATGTTTAAATATCGTACAATTGAAAAAACGATTAAATACTATCATTTATTAATTTCTTGTGATTTGGAACAAAAAAGTGGAATGGAAACTATTATAATTTATAACATTTTCCCAAAGTATTATTTGCATACATTTTAGGTCCGGTCCTGCTTTTATCTTGATTTAATTTTAAGTTTTATTATAGCTGAATCTATAATTTATTGTAAGTTACAATAATTGCAATTTTAATTTTTGCTGTAAAATAAAATAAGTAAGTAGATAAAATTAAAACAATGCAATATAATAATGTAGGTATGCGAGCAGCATTATTTCATCACAGTAAATTGTACTTATATTAGCCAGTAGTGCATCGTAGTATAGATTATAAAAGTTGAAAGTACAGAGGTCTTTGTGGCCCCGTAGTTTGGGAGTGCTCCATTTAGGTCATAGCGAGCAAGTAAAGTACGCGGACAATGACCAAGCACTGTAATAACAGGTTTTGCTTAGGTGCGGGTGGATGCTGTACTGGACCATGTTGAAATGCGGTCACAGCGCTCGAGATATTATGATCATCCCTCCGCCTACACTATTCTTCTTTCTATTCGCCAAGTTATATCGATAATTTATTTATAACTTGAAGATTTTGTTTAAAATTTAATTTTTTCACTGATCAATAATTTTAGTATGTAGGTTACCTATAAGTAGTACTAGCTATAATATTTCAATATGATAAAAATGAAAGAAATTCTTTAGAGAAGGTAGGTACATATTTACGTATGACTGTAAAGTTAGTTGGGTAAAGTTTGAATCGACCAACTAGTAAATTAATTAAGGTAATTTAAACCGGCAATGATTATTGTTATTGGTGTTAATTAATCAGACGATAACTTTTGCAGTTAATTTCACAATTTGAAGTACCTACACCATTAATAAGATAAAAAAAAAGAGACTAGAGCCAAGTAAGTATTAGTGGAGTTGGAATAATTAATTATTCATTGTAAAAATAAAATTAATTATTAAGTTATTTAGTATAGGTACTTTTACAAGTAAGTGTAATAATAGTACCCAATATAACTATGTGTGTTTAGATAGGTACCTATGTACCTACACAATATATATTACTGTGAATGGAAATTTGAGAGAAGAGTTTGATCTTTATTAATTCGCTATAGTGATCAAATTATAAAATTGTACGAATCATATCTCCCAATTGAGTAAGACCCCGCGAGTTGGCTTGGAGGAAGGGTACCGTAGCTGAAGATACGAAATACCTTTTAGAAGTCTTGATACTCGGTACCGTGCTCGAACGTCCTGTGTGCTGTGCGGTTCACGTGCTTACCCGCGCTTTATTGTGATTACAATGTGTGTTGTAAATGTGTAACCTATATGACGTATTAATTAATCAGAACATTTACAAAACACCATGTTTACACGGTAATTTACTTTTTCATTATCACCAATCATTTATTTTACGATCTCTTTAAAATCTTTTAAATGCCTACCTACCTATCTATCTTATTCTCTGGTAGATATTAATTAACATTTATTACCTACATAATATCATAAGTATTGTATCCATTCCATATACCTATGCATACACTTCCTTAAAGTGGGCAAATAAACAATAACATTATCTTCCATTAACTTTACCAATTCCATCAGATATTGCACATTATCAGTACATTATTTTTCCCTCACAGTAAAACGCGCAACTTAGAAAATATTCCACATAAAATTTTAACATTGCACATTATTGCGGTGATTTCAACGCGACGGTAAGACACCAACTCGTATATTCAGGAATTTCATTATGCAAGTTCAAGAAAACCTTTATTTTCAAAATTTTTCTCTTATATTAACCATCGCGCGAGTGAGATGCAAACACACACTCCAAACAAAAAAAAACAAATCAGTAATGGTACTTGTATATATGTAATTATCGGTTTTTTATAATTTTAAAGATCAATGATGAGATAAAAGTTGTAACCATATAATAACAACAACTTACCTAATAAATATTTAGTCTCCACCTACAATATAATTTAAGGACAGGTTTTAAGGAACCACCCTTTCAAAATTGCGTTTTTATAAATTGTTGTATATACCTTACTTAGAAAATAAATGAGGAGGTTGAAAGTAATTAAAATATTTTTATGGTACTAACATTATACCTACAATTATTTATTATTAATTAAATTAACAATTATCAATCATGTAATATCACACTCAATTTCTACAAGTAATTTCCACCAAAATAAATATACCTTAGTTCTACTTATAATAATAGTAGGTACATCGATTCAGTTTTTCTATGATTAACAAGAGGGTATTCTGGTGTAAAGGCATAAATTATGGGCGATATGTCAAGCTCGATAAAAAAAACATTTTTACCACTCATTATTTTACAACATATTTATTGATATTTTAAGTAGACAAAAAAAAATTTGAAAAAAAAAATTAAAATTAAATAAGTTATAAGCTGGTAAAGTTGGGGGTAAAAAGAAAAGGGTTGTGCTGGTTGACTTGATTGAAATCGTTTTGGTCATCTGAAATAAAATGTAGAAAAAAATTCTTAATTAATTAGTAAGAATGTAGTTATAAAAACGGAAAAAAATATATTCTTAAAGTCTAAACTTTAATAATATGCAAATTGTAAAATAAAAAATTTATATTTCCAAAATTCTAGACTAGCATAATCAGGGAGAAAATATGTGATGATACAATAGATATCATAGTGAATTGTCCATTAAAGTAAATACTTTTCATTGTATTTGATAATAAAATAAAATAATTATGAAAGAAATTATAATTAGAATAAAAATAATAGGTATTATAAAGTATAACAAAAATTCTAGCGTTTTTGGCTAGAAATTTAATTAATATTTTGTAAAGAAATTATTATTTATTTTATAATCAAGTACTATAATAAAATATTCCTTTGTTAATCATTATCAATTGGATACCTAACTTTCCGTATATGTATTCCTATTTTTATTGTCGTCATCTTGGCGTTTTTATTAATTGTTTTTCCACAAATTTGCAGAAATTGTTTAATTTACTATTATTATAAAAGCATGCGGCGGTTATCCCAACAAAATGGGAAAGAAGCCGCATTTCTAGTCAGGATAGTTTTTACACTTTTCAGTCCCCACACAGCACATTTTCTTCCCTCCCTCACTACAGTTTTCTGTAATTTTTGGGTAATTACTGCTTTTTTAAAACACCAATTTTTGGTAATTACCGAAAATTACAATAAAAGTGGTAAGGGAGTAAAAGGTGGTGGGGGTACTGTCAATATTTTACTACTTATGAGATTATGTGCGTGAAATTTATTGTACTTTATATTAACCCTGTAAGGTACGCCGTATCCATATGGATACAAATTGCGTTCCTATGTTTCTATACTGTATCCATATGGATACAGTGCACCTTACAGGGTTAAGTAGATATATATTTTTGTAAGACCAGTTCATGCCACCAAAATTGTCAAAAATATTAGCTATACGACAAGTACACTATGGATCGAGAAACATGCAACATTATTATGTTCTTGAAAAATATTTCAACAAAAAATGCTACCTTTTAGCCTTTTAGCCTTAAAAATAAATTTTATAAATGCGGCGTCGTCCATTTTTTAACGAGGCGTCTCACCCAACCGTAAAGGAGAAAAGCCTTATTGTAGATGTAAAAAGAAATGTTTTTAAATTGTTAACTATTTAGAATTACACATTTATCTTTTCAAATATTTAAACTATAACGTTTACCTATGTTTATCGTTTATAAAAATTTATCCAAATAAATATATATTTAGAGAACCTACAATTTTTTTTAAAACATGGGGCAATTCTCCGTAATTTACCCTATTAGTGAGTTTTTTATAATAATTATATACCTAATAATTGTAAGTATGTAGCTATCTCATATTTCAGTGGATTATAAATTTTTTGTTTTTTGTTCAATTTCAATATATGCAATAAGCATATAGGTAATAATACCTATATAATAATGTACCTTTATATTTATGTATAAAATTTAAACTATGTATTGTCATTATAAAGACGCGATTTCATGTTTGATCGCAAATATTTTATTCCTTTTTACACTTCTTAACAAAATTTATATTCTGATAACAGATCAATCTTTTAACAATTTTTATTAAACAATATTTAAGCGTTACATCCGAATATTAGCACTTTTATCTCCCCTTATTACAATTCCTTAAAAAAAACATGTCCTTCACTCGCTGCCACATTTACCAGCCTCCTTTTTATTTTTCTCCCCTCACAAAATCCAAATTTTCGTATCATTCTTGATTATTCTACTTTTTTTTGAAATTGACCCAAATATTCAAATTAAATAAATTCAAACAAAACAACAAATTTATGATATCAACACACAACAGTACATAAAAATCAATGGGATCAGACAGTTGTGTACGGATAGGTGATATTTTCTCTCTCGTTCATTGATATGAAATTTATACTGGAATGCAGCTTAAATAATTCTTTTTGTTATTTATTAACAAATATTGCCTAAAATAATATATAAGGTAGTTCTATAAGAATATAATATAATATCCGGTTTATACTGCAATACGCGGCTTCCCGTTCTCGAACTTCAATTTGAGTTTTTGTTAGCATTTTACATTTTTTACCTACGACGAGGAGCAAGCCCGACGTAGAACCCCCCAACCTGGACGACCAGAGAAACGGCCAGAATAAAGTTCTTACTTCACCTGGATTCGAACCAGGCATTTAGCGTTCATAGTCAACTTACTCGACCACTATGCCTCGACCGTCTCTATAAGAATATTGTCATAAATTCACCGCAACGCACTTTTTTCTCCCTAATTCTGAACCGTTATGGTCCCTAAAAGAGATCCTATAATGTTATCACATAGCCTGAACGTAAAACAGTTTCTCACATGAGAAATCATAGAGTGTGAACCGGGTTTAAGAAAATAGCCTTGGCGGTCAACTTGTCAATAAACATAATACACTTTTTGCGTAGTATACTTTTGCTAAAAATCACAGAAAATGTTATAATATAATAAGCATCTTGTTTAAAATTATAGGGCGAAATAGCCCACGGTATTACACAATTTTATTTTATTTATAAGAATGCTACAATACAATAAAGTCTCTATGTATAATAAATATTTAAGGGGTTAAACCACTCTAGAACGTCGAAAAGTAACATAATTTTAAGAATTTTTTCCGGGAAACTTTATTGCCTAATATACTTTAAAAAGTAAAATATTTTTTTTTAAATTAATTTAAAAAAAAAATGGCAGTTGTACAGGTGCTTGACCAGAACTCTTTCTAATGGGAAGTGCTCCGCGATCGAATAGCTTTCTGTTACAATTTTTAACTTAGAACAACGGCAAAAAGTTTTTGTTTTCACATCTCAAAAGCTAAAGAAAGACGCACGGACATATTTTTACGTCACTTTTTGCAAAAATGGAGGACATTTGAAATTTTGTCTAAAAAATAGGTACTAAATTGTTTATAACTAAAGAAATATGCATCACATAAAAATCCATACGTCTATCTCTAGATAATGCGATTTAGAAGGTAGATACAGTTAAAATTTCAAGTTAATTGGTAAAGATTTTTATGAGTTATGTTTCCGGTTTCGAGAAGACCGTGTTTAAATTTTCACAATTTTTTTTTAATTTCTAAAAAAAAGCTCTTTTTAGTGGATTTTCCAAGAGTTGCGGCCCGCACTAATCTTAAAGTAAAATATTTGGCCCCCGTACAACAAAAGGTTGCGACCCCTACCCTAAAGTATTGTTTAACCCCCCAAAAAAAATCGAGTTTTCTAAAATTCTAGAGTGGTGTTAGGCCTTAAGAACTTGATCGGGATTTGTACAAATTTTTACCGATATCAAACGGTCCAAAGAGCAATTATAAAAAAATTGCGGATCATTGCAAATTGGCCCTAAAATTTGCCAAAAGCTGAAAAATATAGTAGAAATAGTAAAAAAAAGTAAAAATGCCTACCTACTTTAATCAAGTGTAATTTTTCGCTTAGGGATATGGTAAAAATTTAATTTTCAAAATTGTCTACATAAACCTAGCTAATGTATCTTCAAATTCTGCTACCTACACGAATTGAATTTAAATTAAAATAACAATGCATTTACGGTATCGAATTGTTCAATATAAACAATAATCACAAATTGTAACCAAACAAAACTGATTAATTACATGGTTATTAGTTGAATTATTAATTATTATGAATTCACATTTTCATACATGTCAAATTTTTATTTACTGTTGGTGTAGGTATAATTATTATTATTATATTAGGTATTAATATATAATATAATTATTTTATAAGTATCTATGTATGTAATATACCTACCTAATAAAATTCGAAAGCACTTGAACTGTTCATACTGTCCAATAAATGAAACGAAGAACTGTCGTAACGACAGTATCAGAAAACTACACTGGACAAACATAATTATTTTGGTAGAGGTAATTTTATTCATAGCGGTTGGGAGTGGCTAATATGCAGAAACGAATATTCTTCATTTTGGTTCTATCTTTGTGTCAATTGGTGAAATTGGGTGTCAAACGTTCTCCTTCCACATTTGTCGTGCAAGCCAAAGTGCCAACCACTATGAATAAAATTACATCTACATACCTGGGGTTAGTAACAAGATAAGGGCACGTTTGAACAAGTTGGGGCTAAAAACCACTGACGTGAACAGAGTCAGCGTTGGAACCTTGTTATCCACTAACAAGGGAAAAAGAGACCGACTCTCTAACAGTGGGATTTACCAACTCAACTGTAACTCGTGCAACACGATCTATATTGGCCAAAGCGGAAGATCTATCCATACACGTATGAAGGAACACATGGCGGATATACACTTAAAAGTAAAATCACTTGAAAATTGTTTATTATTGTCTAATTTCTGTAAATTGAAAATTATGGTCGTTCTTAATTTACACCATTTATTTTTGCATTAAATATTGTAAAAATTCCTTAATTTAGCTTTAAGGCAGATTTTTAACACAAAAATCATTAACATTGAAAATGTTTATTAATCAAATCTTTTAAATTAAATTAAAATTGTACCATGTCTTAAAATCTTTGTTAAAATGCTTACTTAATTAGATTTAAAAATTTTCGCTCCTTCCTTTAGATTTTATAACCGAAAAGAAATTAAACTAAATAACTTAAATAATTTGAGTTACCATTATTATCACTCGAAATGATTCACGACTTTATATCAAGATAACACTAAGAATTTTTCCGTATAAACTATAACTTAACAATAAACAAATTGGGAAATTTAAAAAAAAATTTGATTACTCTACACAAACTATAATAATCAATTAACAATTAGTAAATTTTAAAAGTGATATAATTGGACCAATTCTTACAAGATCCTCCACAGAACTGATTCTTCACAAACAGAAGACAGATTCTTCTTTTTCTTCCTTTTCTAGAAGTAATTCGCTAGAGAATTCTTTTCTAGTAGGCCTTAAGGCCTGTTATTTCCCAACGTTTGCGTCGTTTCCTTGACAGAAACTTTGAGCAAATAAATATTTTACATCCATCAGATAGCTTGCAAGATTTGCCTTCAGATGTGCCTGTATCCTGCTTTTTTTATGTTAATCGTGGCAATTCACTAACCCAGGAGACCACCGACACCGGCTTCACGTGCCTTCCGAAGCACGGAGACTAGTATAAGAAAGTTGACTTTCCCCAGGTTTGAACCCGGTACACCGCATTCGCATCCAACTGCGTGAGCTGCAAGGAAATGACCGCCATTGCTGTCAAAATCAGCCTTACTTTTCCCCAAATTTGAAAAATAAAGACGCTCTTTATTGGTTAATTTGCCTTAATATACACATTGGAGGTGATAGATTCTCACGGCTTGCTTCTTTACAAAAAGCCGCTTTGCGTTAAACGCCGACAAAGAATTAACTAAATGGTGGTGAAACTTGAAATTTGCAAATACTCTAGCTGGACTATAATTTTTATGTATCCTGTATCTATAACATTAATATTTTTGTAACTTGACCAATATCTGAAATTCCATATGAAACATAATATTATCTAAAGGAAACTTTAAAATTGAAATATAGTAATACTTTGAGCTATTTAATTCTACTTCTACTGCATTTATATTTTTCATGGAAATTTTGAACGACTTAACAATTTTTTGAAAAAACCGCCTTTGTTTAAAAAATGCCAGATGGTTTCATGAGAGACAAATGGAAATTTTTTCACTAATAAATCGGGGCGTAACCAAAACTCAATTGAAAATCTCTCAACAGCCTTAGCATGATGTGCAGTTCAAAAATACGAATTAAATATTTTTTAATTTTTAAAGAACTATAATTTAGTAGTCTATAATGTATTGGTGTCAACGTAAAAATTTATTCATGACATTTTATTACCTTTTTTCTAAGTTTTAATATTATATTACTGAACTACAGCTTGCGAAAATAGTTGGGCAAGAGGAGAAGGTGATTAGGGAAGAAATCTACGTTGGTGGAACACCCTGTGTAATTTGAAAGGGGAAATTTATAAAAAGTAAAAGTACAGCTGGTTTATCATTAATCAAAAATTTCTTTAAAGAATTGAATCGCGATACATCTCGAACCCAATTAAAAGCCTACGCAAGACTCGATACGATGTAATAAAACAACTTTTAAGTTTTAGATCGAATTAAATATATATAATTTTTGTTTTTATGTTTTATATAACAATAATTTGTACTTTTAAGTCAACCTAATTAATTTTTCTTTCTTTCTTGAAAATTTGATCAATTTGTTATAAATAATTACTTTTAGTACCTGTAATAATATCATAAAAGAGCAATAATTAAGAGATTTCCAAATTTTAATTAAATTCATTTTGAACAAATCACGGAAATAAGTTCTTGATAAATTAGAGATAAATTACGGGTCTATAGGACAAAATGATGCGATCAAAAGGACGCGAGCGTTAGGACGCAGATCCAAATGGATGCAGACCCAAAAGGACGCATACCATAAAGACGCAAACCCACGACGCGGGCCTTTTGGTCGCGTCCATTTGTCGGGGCATCGTAAATTACTAGGTAGACATTAATCGTTGTTAATGAAATAAATATGACTTTGATAAATTAGTTAATTTTCCACCTAATGTGATTTTTCAAAAAAGAAAAAATAATATTTGTTATTAATATTGCTTAAAAACGAATTGATTAATTTTATTGATAGAATTTATTAAAATAGAGATCAATCGCCCAATTATAATATAGTAGTAGTACTAAAGTAAAACCACAATTTGAAATAAATTTTAGAGAAGACTGACCTAAAATGACATACCCGGGTAAAACGACATAGTGGCGGGGAAGAACTCGCCATGGAACAACTCGTCGCAGTCAATTAAAAAGAGTTTGCATTTTATGATTAATATCTGAGTAGCTGGGCGGAAAATCACTTTACAAATAATATAGGGTATCTGAAAACCAACCATTTTATAAACAAACGCATTTTCTAAATAAATTGCATTTTGTAGTATTTCGTATGTATGTTAGTTAGTCATTTGTTGGCCTTGGTGTATATTTCTAATGAGTTCAACTGTCTCAGAGACCCACATTTTTTAAAATTCCGGTCGAGGAGTTCCGTCGGCCTAGAGGAATATTTGTAATGAGTGGACTATCTCAGAGATCCCGGTTAATTAGTTCCGTGCATTAAAAGGATTGCAACATAACTAAAAATTACTTGAACGATGAATTTCGATGAACGAATGAATGCAATGATCTGCAAAATTTTTTTATAATTGTTTTTTGGACCGTTTACCTGGGAAATTTTTTAATTCACGGTCAGCGTTACCGTCGTATCCCCAAAACTTCTTTTAATTGATGGCGGTGAGCAGATTTTGCGGCGAGTTGGTCCGCGCTCGTTATTTGCCAAAAAACGACCGACACCAAATCAATGTATAATCGCATCAACGGATAAACACGAACATAAAGTCGAAAGGAGTAATTTTCGTTCCTGCATATTAGCTCCGCCTTTTTTTCTTTCAGTAATGGAACTATACTATCGTAAACAAGAGTCAAATTGAATTTGATTTTGAATCATTTGAAACATATTTAGCAAAGTAATTAAATTGGTTAAAATGTGAATAAATGTAAGTGACATCAAAAGAGATGATAAAAAATAATATAGAGAGAGTGAGAGAGGTTTTAGCGTGTAAAGAGAATAGAACTGAAAAACTGGTGTTGACTAAGAACGCAGCAATAAACTGCATGTAAACATACGATATACGATCCTAGTAATTAACAAGCAGATTTATTAGAGTCTCGTTAAGATTGGCCACATGTGCTGCTAGCATAACACAATATAGTCTACCGTTACATTTGCAAACACCTAACTTAACGGACTTCCAAGTCACGAAAAGCTCTGGAAGCAATCAATTTTCACAAATAAATACTTTCTGCCTATTTTCAGTAAAAATTTTAAAATTATAACCAACATACTACCTACCAAACAAATTTTTTGTTGCCATATTATGCGACAAATTAATATTAAGTGGAAATGCTGTGACGGGAAAGTTTTTCATCAGAGAGTAGTAGTTGTAGTAGGTACATATTTTATGTATATTATGTAGATACGTAGTAAATAAATACAGCAAAATTAAAAAAAAATTAGCAATAAATATTAACTATTTAATAATTTAATGACATAATTTTTAGAAAAAAGAAGTTAAATATTTTAATTTTACAATAAACAATGCAGTATTGGAAAGAAATATGACGTTTGAGATTTGTGTAACCATTATTTAGCAGTTGATTTGACAATGATAAATGAACAGATTAGCTCGTTGTTTCTACTCTTTAATCTAGTTTTAGAATCTTTACCTTGATTTAGAACTGAACAATGAATATTCTTCATTTTCATCTCTACATCTATAGTGCCGCAAATGCTTTCTTTAATGTTATAATCGACATTTACAATCAACTATGGGAATTTAAGTAATTATTATAGATGTAAAGAAAATAATATAATTTATAATATTTATTGTATAAAATAAATGTGTGCAATAAAAATTTAACACATTTAAGATTTTTCCAACATTTACCATCAATTTGCTTTGTTCTTCTTTACTTGTAGCGTAATTTTTTGTTTTTCCCTTGTTGATTTATATTTTATTACTAATAGAATAATACTTTACTATTCAGGTTTGACGCAAATAAATCTACAAAAGGAGCAAGCAAATTAAGAAGAGATCTAATCAACGCCGAAATAGCAAATTTACGTGAATTATTACCACTTCCACCTTCTACACGTCAAAGGTTGTCACAATTGCAGCTTATGGCTTTAGTGTGTGTTTATGTCCGGAAATCAAATTATTTTCAACAAGGTAAAGTCGCTTTATATTTAAATTAATTTTTTTTTTATTCAACTCGATATTTTATGTTATTTTCCCAAATTAAGCCATGCGCACATCGATGGCGTTACGTAATTTTGCAATAATCTTTAAAAAAAAACATTTATAACGTATTTTAATAAAACTCCGAATTGAGAGAATACCCCATTGCATAACGTTAAAACAAACAGGTAGTTGGTTTAAAATTTGGTTATTACGAACGGTAGGTGAGTAGTTAATTAGGTAGAATAATAATAGCCGACAATTATTTTAGTTTAAACAAAACAATACTTAAGTTAAACAGTGTCGCTGAACAAATAATATGTATATCTGTAACGGATTTTTTAATGTAATGTTTATGCAGATTTTAATAGCCACTATTATAATTATCATAGTTAGGTACTCCACTTACTTCGACAAGCTTTTTAAAATTTGTCATTATACAATTTTCTTTAGGTTTACTGTTATAAAACTGCCATCGTAAGATTTATAAAATTTTAATTTTTCACAAATTTGTGTATATTTTTAATAAAATTTGTGGCTACTTTGAACAAAATTTCAAATTTTCATAAATTCTTTAATTCTAGAACAAAAGGTTTAAACGTACCAGATATTTCTTCCGTTAAAAACTAAATGGCAAAACCGGCAAAATTATCATTTATCGAGGTAATATTCAAGAATTAATGAAAGTTTGAATTTTGTTCAAAGTAGCTACGATGTTTAAAGTAGCCAAGGTTTACGGAACTTCATTTTGCTATAATAATAATATTTACAAAAATCTTATCGAGAAGATAAACTACACCCTTTTTTTAACTTTTATTTCAGAAAGCGTTAATTGTATTTCAGAAAGCTACTAATCCCCACCACCAGCATCCCGCTCTGACATTCCGTTCGATCGCAATGAAGTTTTAAAGTAGGAACTTCTTTATGGCCCACCCTGTAGATAATACTCCAGACGTATTTGTTTTCTAGCTGGTAGCAGGTAAACGAAAATCTTACGGTGTTGCAATGTTTTTACAGAAACTTTGAAAGTTTGAAACTTTATCGGACCAAAAGACGTAATTTATCATTAAATTGTTAATATAGGTAACTGCGCCATCTATTTAAAAAGGTTCTCGTCCTAATGATAAATCGGGCCCTTAACGTGTGAAATAACGTCTGTTGCGTTCGTTAAACTAACGATACGATTTATTTTCTCACGTGTGGTTATACCGGGTAATACTCGACACTTAATTATTGTTGAAAATGAGAAAGTAAAATAATATAAGATAAAAGTGATTATTAAAAATTTAGACCTGCTTTAGAAAACAACCGTCGAACAATTATTTAAATATGGTTAGTTCCGTTCAATCTGTCAATGGTAGGTGTTGATTTTTCCAAATTAAGTCTGATTTCAGAAAATATGCTTCAAAACAGGTCTGATGATCTGAAAATAGCTAAACTAAAGAGCAAATATCAACTATTGGATGTTTTCTTTCGATTGATACACATCTCCCCATTTATTTTTAATACCCAATCTACGTACTACATGCAAAATCTCAGCTCAGTGATTCCGTTTATTTCGACTGTGAATTTTTCCTCTTGTGCGCAGCGCCCAATTTGCTTTTATTTGTAAAAAATTTTCGTATCAATTTAATTATTAGGACTACTTATTCTGAAATTTCCTTCATATAATTTGCAAACCTTTTTTTATTAATTTTAAGTAATAGTTCACATTTTTTAGGGTAATAAATTTTTACTGCCTTTTAAATTTTAAACCTTTTTTATGCAATAGATGCTTCAGAATCTTTAAAAATTTTATTTGGAATCGAAAATTTTTAAATCGTAACATAAGCTTTAACATTCAAAGATCTTTCTATTTTCTTATTTTTGTTTTTAACTTTTTGAGAATATTTTGTTGGGTAGAGCTTTCAGTTGGCTCCAAGTATGTTTCATGCCATTCTGCTGGATAGTTTCTAATTTAAAAAAAATTGTTTAAAATTATATACAATTTTACTATTCAAATATTTTTCAGATAATATTAAAATTTATTTATAAACCAAGTACTTATCTATATTGACGATTAATTTATAAAAGATTCAAAATTCTCAAAAATAAATTCATATTTATTTTCAATTTCTAAATACGGATCATAATTAGTTGATCTTAACTAATAATTACTAAGTATAATAATTATTGTAGTTGAAAAATATGTAGATTCTGTGACTTGGACAAAGAAGATCCAATGTCGCACTTTTAATGATTTGTAAATTGGATGGCCAAGATACTTTTTGTGGATGATGTTCGTCATTGGTATTTGGTTAAAGAGATAAAAGTCGTATATGTCAGGGCGACTAATAGTATAATAGACTTTTTATTTTGTAGAATAGCACTATCAATAAATGCGGCATTTTAAAATAATTTGAAAGTTTAAACATTCATTTCGAAAGAGAGAAATTAAACCTAATTAATTAACAGATTGAAATTTAAAAAAATCTTTGTGCAACATAACTGAAAACTACCGTTTCTAACATAGGCTTTTCTCGATCCAAACCACAAATAATCTTATTTTAAAATTTTTATTTAATTTTAAAATTAAGAGTTTGATCCCAAAACTTTTAGTTTAAAATAAATACTTACCTATACGTGAATTGCCTTAAAAGTATACGTAATCTTTAATCGTTTCTCTAAACAATAAAATTTATGACCCAATCGTTTTAGCTAGTTTATGGTATCATTCAAAGATGTTAAATTAAGTCGAATGGCAGTGTATAGAAACGAAATTACCCATTGTTTATTGAAATTAAATGTCGGAATATTAAGTCAATCAATGCCTTTTGGACTAAAGTGACAAAATTCTCCATTGATTGGCCTGTCAATTAACTCTTTGTCAGACATGTATACGTGCGTACAAACGTGTCTTATCTGATGCCTCCGTCACTGTTGTTGTTTATTGAATGTTGAAAAATACGTTCAATTGCTGTCACTATTTTTAATTATTACGTTATTGTTATATTATTATTTATTTATTTATTAATATTTACTATATAAAATTAATATTCAATTCTTTTATGTTAAAGTTACCAATTGAATTATTTTAATTAATTTACTTATAGGACCTTGCGTCATCTAAATAGTTAAAAATATATTAATGAAAAGCTAAAGTAATTCAAGATAAAATAAGGGCATCATCAGTTGGTTATTCATTATATGTAATTATTAGGTATTATCAAAAGCAGTAATAATTTAAATTAAACAATCGATTTAAGATAAGAATAACATAATATAAATTATTATAGATTGTGAAATTAATTTCTAATACTTAAATTAAATTAAGTATTAGAACCCAGCAGGGTGGCTCGTAGTGAAATATATGCGATTTCAAATAAATAGTTGCTGGTTCGAATTTCCAATTTTCTTTTCCCGTTTGCCATTCAAGGTTCAAATATTTTTATGATTTTACCTATTTGCTTAACCGATATATTGTGTCAAACCGAATTATGACAAACTGAAAATTATTAGGGATCAGATCAATGACAATTAAAAAAAGCGGATTAAAAAAATTCGGCAAACGAATTCTGCCGTCCTTAGTTAAAACGTCATATCTACAAATTTTTCGATTTTGAGTTAGCAGCATTTCTTGGTAGACCATACCCATATCTATATAATACACCAACTTATAGAATGCCTAATTTTCCAGTTTGGGCCGGAAATTCGCTAATAAAAATTGTCCTATCTCCAGAAGTGATAGGTATCTAATACTATAGTTTAAAATGTCCTATATAACTGAGATAGGACATCTCATAGGACAGATAGGACGTCTATCTATCCGTATAAGGATGGCTTTATAATATTTATTAAAATCACACCCTATTCTTGAAATTTTCTTTTTTAAGATTTTATCCTATTTACTAAAAGCCATTTTCATCTAAAGTATCAAATTGGTAGTTAGGACGTTTTAACTAAGGATGGCAGTATTGATCTAGGACCTTAACGTTTTTTAAATCAGATCATGAATAATTTAATTAAATATAATATTAAAATGGTAATTTGTGATAAGTGTATCTAGTTAGTGAAATTCCGCCTAAAAGAGTAATTAATGATTATTAACTTGGCAGTATGTCGAAGATTTTACACCATTATTATATCCTTATTATTATAAAAATTATAATATTTGTACTTTTAAGGATTCTTTCAAATAAAATTTTATGAATTGGGTAATAGTACTCAAATTTCTAATTAATTTTATTGTTTAATCAATTATTATTTAAGCTATTTAATGAATTAGAAACATTAGTAAAAAAGTTAATGTAGTTATTAATTTTTAATGTCGATGGTATTAAACTTATATAAGGTAGTATTGGAAAAAAGTGCTCGTTGCAATGTACGAGTTTCTGCACAGCGCTTTTAAGGTTTTAGTACTGCTGTTTTTTCCAAATGTTGCATTATTTGATCTTTCCTAATATGCATTACGGAGGTGGCGTCATCATGAAGTATCCCTCTGAGAGAAATTCAAATTTAAATTATATTAATCGCGCAACTTCATTTTCAAATATTACACAATAGTTAATACTGCCGTGCTAAGAAAGAGAGTCCTATCTGCAAAATTTTCGGTTTCACAATTTTTCGCTGAAAAACAGCTTGCTGAATTTATATCCTTTACTTTATTTTCATTGTAAATATTGTATATAAACAAATAAATAATAATAATAATAATTACTACGTAAATGGAAATATCTCAGAATTGGTATTTTGCAGATAGGACTCTCTTCCTTGGCACGGCAGAATAATAGTAATCGGTTGCTGTGATAAAAAAATGTATTATTAAATAATTTATGTTACAGCATTTAAATGCCACGATTCTGGATTGCATCAGCAACCTACCCCAAATATTGGATTTTCAAAGGTGAGTTTCTAATTTTTTTAAAACTTATTAGTTATTACTAGGTAGGTACTTAACAAAAATAGTCTCGAATGTCGTATGAAATAAAATGGAACGACTAAAAGACAGTTAATCAAAAATGTGTATGATGAAGATGAATTAACATTCCTTCTTTACTTTACAAGTTTTTTGGATCATCCAAATAACGTTAGGTATTTACATTTTTATTTATACGATTACTATTATTAATTCATAACAATTTGTGTGAGTCAAATCATAGACGCGTCTGCGTGCTGTTGGTAAATTTGTTTAAAAAGTAATTTTTCTTTCTTAAATTACGTATTCAGCAGTTAATGTAATTGCTATTTGACCGTGCGTCGAGAGTCTATCGTGGGAATCTATGTAAACCCATGTTCTTAAATAAAACAATTACTTAGTTGCGTGTTTGTATCGCATTATTGAACCCTTCTCTCAAACGATTTGCTTTATTTTTATTTACTTCATAAATTAATATTTAGGGCATCGATCTTGATTTTCACACGATTTTGTTATCTACAAGTTTTTGCAATGATTAAAATACTTTCTGGAAACCCCCAGTAGTTAACATATTTTATACTTTCTCGATTCAAACGTAATTTAAAAATTGTATTCTTAGACAAAGAACTTATTGAGCAACTTATTGTAGGTGTGTATCAGAAAATGTAAAATACAGAATTATCTAATAATAATAATAATAATAGATCGCTGTGATGACACAATATCTATTACAAATAATAGAATCTAATAGTGAGATAATAACAAATTTAAACAGGATATTTTAGGCCTTGATAAATCCATAATTTTACTTTCAGTCATAAATCTACATACTTGAGGCTGGACGTGAAACCTATTGTTTAGTAAAAATGTTATTACCCACGGTATATTCTACAAAAACTTAAAATATCATGTTATTTTTTATAATACCGCGAATCTTCGCTTTTATGTTACATGTCAGCATTTTTCAAACTCAAAGTCCTCGAAAATCTCTCACAGGATCCCCAAACCTTTTGGTTTCATTTTCATTTTCTTCAAATGAAATGCATTACCAACATAAAAACGTATGAAAACAACAAGAAGTATGTAAGTTCATTTTGTTATCTAAATTTAACATTACATTTTTTCAAAAAGTGTTTTGCGAAAATTTTTCTTTTTTTCAAATTTTAAAATTTACGAGCAAATGATTTATTGATAAATAAATAAAAAAACTGCTCTATGTTATGAATTTGGCGACAAACCTTACTAATCATCAGTTCATTATAAATAGTAATTGATTCTGTTCTTGCAACTATAGGGTGTTTTTTTAGCTGCATGAGAACTTTCAATAGGGATAACAATTGAATCAAGATTGCTATGGAAACAGTTTTTTGACATTTGTGTTTAGCAAGGTTTGGCATTTGATAATGCATAGATTGACCATTGAACAACGCTACCAAATTGGGCTCACAACCAATTGGAAGTGGATCCATTTTTTTACCGTAAAATTTTGTTCAGTGACGAGGCACATTTCTGGTTAAATGGGTGTGTGAACAAACAAAATTGCCGTATATGGAGTGAGACCAATCCGGGACATTATCTTGAGACTCCATTGCATCCATTAAAATTGACTGTTTGGTGTGGAATACACGCCAACGGCATCATTGGTCCACATGTCTTTCGAAATGAGGAAGGAGCTACCGTTACGGTGAATGGTGTGAGATATCGACACATGCTCAATACATTTTTGTTTCCAAAACTTCAAGAGCTAAACATTGACAACTTATGGTTCCAACAGGATGGTGCTACGTGCCACACAGCCAACGAAACCATCAATTTATTGAAAGGACAATTTGGTGACAACATTATTTCAAAACGTGGTCCTATCAATTGGCCTCCAAGATCGTGTGATTTGACACCTCCAGAGTATTTTCTGTGGGGGTATGTTAAATCCATGGTTTATGCTAACAAACCAACAACTCTAGAAGCCTTGGAGGCTAATATTCAGCAAGCCATTTATGAAATAAAGCCAGAAATATTGGAAAAAGTGGTCAAAAATTGGACTGAACGGATGCGCTTCGTAACCATTAGTCGTGGTGGTCACATGCCGGAAGTCATGTTCAAATCATAAATGCCTTTAACTGTACTTTCATAAAAAAATTATAACCAAAACATTCCGTCAGGTTTTTAATGTTTTATTTCATTTTGAAGTTCTCATGCAGCTAAAAAAACACCCTATACCTATACATAATATACAACAACCCTCAGTTTAAGAAACTCTCTCTAAGTCTGTGAAGTACTGTTGATTAAATACATCTTTTACCCTTTTTTATGCAGTACTATATAATCTAACCCGCAAATTATATCAGTAACTACTAGTAATTTTCTTTTCTTTGCAAGAAATTCTACTTTCCTTCAACATCAACTCAGCGTCACTTGTTGCTTTGTGCATCTCTGCTCCTTATAAGACCTCGGTACAAATTCTCAGTACAATTTCATCTGCACGACCTGGAAGTTAATAAGGGTAGTTGCGTGCCGTCTATCCTCCTAATATTCTGCTCCATTTTGGATCCATCCATTGATCTATTCATCAAATGGTGTCATATCGAACCTTTTAAGTTCCTGTTGCTTTTTCCCCAGTTTCCTTCAAGCATGGTTACTCTGAAGGACTTTCGAACGTCAGCTACAGATTGGGTCTATCCGCCTGCACGCATAACATGGAGGTTCTCTTCATGGAATGAATTTTCCCATGCAGTAAGTGTTTTCTTTTATATGAGATTCATCACTGGGTTTCCTCTTTATCCCATAGAACACATTCATGCCTCCACTGAAGTTTTACCGTACAAAGACTATTTGCGTATTGCTTTTTCCGCTGCAAATACGTAAATTTATATACGCTACCTCTATTTATAACAGTGTGAAGACGGTCATATACTAGATGAGATTTAAACTGACTTTACGATCATTAATTGTAATAAATGCTAACTAAATACTTATTAGTTTAATGGTATAATAATCTAATAATAAAGTTATAACGTAATTTTAATTACATTTATTTAACAACTTTGATTTTAATCTCATGTGGTTCTTTTATAAAGAGCTTTATGACATTTTCTTCATTTAATTTCAAGGAATTTGAAACTAAACTTTAATTAAAACAAGAAAATTGGTGGGGGAAAATTAAATAATAATGAAAATAATATAAAAAATTTCCCTTCATAAATATTTCAATCTTTTTGGATCTTATTAAAACAAATAAGAAATTGCTAATTTCAAAATTTGAAAAAATAAATTATTTTAACATTTCAGTTTTCAGTTATCATTTTTATTAAAATTCTACGCGAAAGATATAACCAATCTAAACGTAAGTCTAATTTTACGATTTTTACCTTCCGGTTGGCACGTGAGGTCTTTTGAGACTCCAGGGTGTTATTTTTGCACATAATTTTAAAATAAAAAAATTTTTCAAGTTGAAATTTTAGGAGATCTCTTTTGAATGTTTATCTAATATAAATAATAATCTAATAACGTTGAGCTAAGATCATTAAAACACGTTAGAAAAATAGAAGAATAAATTTTTTACATTATTTATACTGCAACATGGGATAAACCCACTAATAGACTAAATACCATAAGGAATAAGGATGATAGATTAACGTGTACAAATAAATTTGGGAGCAACCGGGATTTGAACCTATGACTTTAGGTCTATAATTCAACTCTCTAACCACTACGCGGAAAAAATTTTCCAAAGTTAAAACAGCCTTTTAAATAAAATTTTTTTTTTGGAAGTCAAATTTTTAACCTTCTAGTAAGCACGTTAAAAAGGTTACACGGATGGGCACTGAGGTCTTTGAAGACCCCATGAATAATTATTGGTAATATAGTAACAATATTGCACCAATAGTAATATCCGCATTATATTCAGCCTATTAATTGAACAAATATTGATAATCTATATTGCCCCATTATTACGCCAATAAAAAGTTGTACTTCTTAAAAAGTCTTGGTACGTATTATTTTACTTCATTTGTTAATGTATTTTAAAGTTTTATATAGACAACTAATTTATTTCGTTACTAGTATGTGTCGAAATGATAAGGTATCGACGCTCGACACATTTTTATTTCGTTTTTTATTATGTATTGTGTATGAATGTCACAATTAGAGGTAAACCTAAACTTGTTCTTGTTTTCGTGCACATTATAGAACACAGTACTTCACCACAGGGTTTGTTTCCCTATATGACTATGCCATACTGCAGTGCTTCTCAAAGTTTAGGGCTCGACCTACTGGGAGGTCTCTGAAGATGTCCAGGGCGATAGCTGAATAAATGAAGAAGGCATAACAATTAATTTTTTACATTTTTATTTATTTTTATAATACTTTTTATGTGAAATGCGATGATAAAAGTATTTGCGAGTGTAATAATTGTAGTAAAAAAGGTCATTCTTGTTCAAGCGGGGCTGGGTAGAATTTTTCTATGTGAAAAAGGGGAGCGCTAAAAAAAAGTTTGAGAAGCGTTGCCATACTGTATTATACTGTGAAAATTGTTGTAGTATACTGGTGGTGAATATTGTCTCCTTGATACCAACTTCCATCATTCTTTGTGTGATGAACGGTGGTCCTATAAACTCAAAAACTTTATGACCTATTCATATTCTACTTAGTTTCTTTGTTGCTACAGAAACATTTTTTTGCATTTTATATGGAGTGCGAATCCTCTAATAACTTTTCCGTTGTTTACGTCACATTATAATGTCATCTGCAAACAAACACCCCGTATCGTTCTTTAAAATCAGGAACAATACTGACCTCATATTGAAACCTAAGGCACGCTAAGTTCACATTTCCTGTGATAACTTCTATAAGAGTTTAATTTGGTAAATTAGTGGTTTTAGGTTCATGTTTCCTGTAATGGATAAAAATGAAAATGGAAAATTTTTTTTTCGCGTTTGAAAATATCTATAATACTACTTTCTATGGACCTTCTATGAAAAACAGCCGTCGAAAAATTACATTAATATTAGGGTTATTTATTTTCTATCAAAGTAATTTGTTCAGTAAGTCATAGAAGTTTTCCAAAGAAAATGTGACTTTTAAAAAATTGATTATTTTACTTTAGAATCTTTAATAATAATTAAATAGCAAATATCAAGTCTTGGGTATCTTCAGATGCAGAAATTAAATAAATATCTTTAAGTTGAGACCGTTATCATTCTTATCCATCACAAAAGGGAGCAGGATTCTTAAAAACACTAAGTTACCATTATTATGTTTGGGTGTAAGGTGGGCTACCCGGTATATTTGTGAATTATATATTTTTATATAACTAGTAACTGTCGCGTAGGATTTTAACAAATGGTACGATGTCTAATTTTTGTGTATATATCATTGGTATAACCTACAATCCGTAGTTTAAAAAAATGGAATAACTACTTTTAATCATCATAGGCTTTTCCATTCCTGTCGGAATATTGCCACTTCTATTGAAATCTTTACAATCCATTTCACGAGGTGGATTAATCCTCTTGTGCTACTCTTTTTACTACAACTTTTCACCACAGCGTGTGGATGTCCACCGGAAGGCTGGGCTAAGAAATTCTGCGAAGTCTTGAACTTGAACCTAGAATTTCCGCTCCGTAACTCAACCAGCGATCACATCACTCCACACCGTGGTCTAATATTATTAGATTTTAATACTATTAAATAATTCAAAGTTATTTAGTTTAGTAACACAATTGCGGCATTCCTATATTTTTATCGCACATTTCCGGAATTACTGTAGATGACTTATTATACAGGGTGGCCCTTTGAAAACGAAACAGACGGGATTGTGGCTAGCAGAATTTTTTTTTCAAGAAATGTAAAAACACGTCAATTTTATTATCGAGGGAGACAACTTTTGCGACCAATGTCACTCCCGTATTGTTTCATCCCTTCGCGCTGTGATGTCAACCCCTGAAATGTCAACCCCTGAAATGTTAATAGGGATGATATAGCAAGTGACACCTCATTTGAAAGGTCTTGCTTCCCTGAATTCAGCGCTATAATTTTTTTGAAGTTTTATCAATTATTCAACATAAAAATTGAAGCTGCAAAAATGCGAAATAAATCCGATATTTCAAGACATTTAAGAATAAAAAAGTGAAAAACGCTTGATCAGGTTGATTTTAATTTCACGGGAGCTACTTTTACTGCTATTCATAAACATTGATAGTTCAACCCTTAAGGTAAAGGGCAAACCACCCTTAGAATTTTGAATGAAAATATGGGTCTGATAAAAAGATCAGTTTAATCAAATTATAGTTCAAATTGTTCACCAACAGCTTCTTCAATGGAAGGATTGTATCAATTCCTCATTGCATTCAAGACTGTAAGGGTGGTTTGCCCTTTACCTTCAGGGTTGAACTGTCAATGTTTATGAATAGCAGTAAAAGTAGTCCCCTTGAAATTAAAATCAACCTGTCCAAGCGTTTTTCACTTTTTTGTTCTAAATGTCTTGAAATATCGGATTTATTTCGCATTTGCAGCTTCAATTTTTTTGTTGAATAATTAAACTTCACAAAAATTATTTTGCTAAATTTAGGGAAGCAAGACCTTTCACATGAGGTGTCACTTGACATATCATCCCTATTAACATTTCAGGGGTTGTTATCAAAGCGCGAAGGGATGAAACAATATGGGAGTGACATTGGTCGGAAAAGTTGTCCCCCTCGATGATAAAATTGACGTGTTTCTGCATTTCTTGAAAAAAACATTCTGCTGGCCACAATCCAGTCTGTTTCGTTTTCAAAGGGCCACCCTGTATAGAAAGCAGCCGAATCCCTGTGTGGCCCCCGGGGAATACAGCAAATTCTTTATACTACTCATAGTTTAGAGTCCGGATTTGTAGCTATTATGCTTTTTCTGAAAATTCGAAGTAGCTGAAAATTTTTAGAAAAATTTTGTGTTTTAACTGAAAAGAAGTCATTTGGTATCAAGTTTTATATGCTTTTTTTTGGCTTTTTGTGCTTTTCGTGCTTTTTTTTTTACTTTTTGTGCTTTTCGTGCTCTTTTATACTTCATTAATGCTTATTTTACAAAATATTTCAAAGTTTGATATTTTAAACACATCTTTCTCTTTTAAAATGCAGAAAATTTTAAAAATGTTGCTTATGAATTAGAAAATTCGGATAGCAAATCTATAAAAGATTGCCAAAATGTATTAAAGAATCCAGAACTTAAAGCAAATTTAGCGTTTATTAAATGCCACTGTAACTTTGTTACTGATGTTAATAAAATCTTTCGAAAAGCAGCAAATGCGACAACATAAAAAAGAAATTGAAAGATGTGTTAGAGAAAAATGAAGGATTAAAAATCTTAAATAATATAGCTAAAACAATAGCTGGAGAAACTATTGAAGATTTTGAAATGGAACCCCACTTGTAGCAAAATTCAAATTTGCACCTATTACTAGTGTAGATGTCGAAAGAAGTTTTTCTGCCTACAAAAATCTATTAAGTGACAGAAGGATGAATTTTACTAAAAAAAATTTGGAAAAATTCTCAATTGTTTCAAAAATTAAATTAATAGGTACTTTTGTTTATGCTTTTTTTTAAATAAAATTTGTGCTTTTTTTGACAAAGTTATTGATGCTTTTTTAAGCACTTTTTTTCTAATTTTTTATGCTTTTTTATCCGGACTCTACTCATAGTAGAATATTAAACTTAAACTACTTTTTAAATAATTAGACTATATTTACATTAAAATATAACGCGACGCAAATATGACGATGGTGTTCATATAATTCGATGGTCGGTGCACCGCGATTGGGACGGCGCGACGCGACGCAAGACGTAACGACGACGCCTTACCTCGAATTGTTACTTATTTAATTTGCAATTTCAACCCTTGGAGTTTTATAAATGGGTTCCGGGTTATCGAGTAAACAAATATTGCTTGGATGCTTTGAGTTTGGTTGAAAAATAAGACGGAAAATGTGAAATTGAATAAAATAAAGGGATTTAAAGGAAAGTAGGTACTAGGTGTATAAAAATGTGAAACGTACATTTTTTATTGCACGGTTTGATACATCATTAACATCTATTAAAATGGTATAAACAATATTGATTAAGCATTTGGCTTGGGTATAATCCATAAAGAATGGCAATTACAGTGGACATAGACAGTAAAAAGAATTGTTAAAATTTTCAATTACAGTTATTGAATGGATATAAAAATACTAGTTGGGTTCTAACGTTTTTCATAAATTGGTTTACTTATACAAATACAGAGCAAAGGCATTATACGGTTCATCACCCTCGAAGTCAGAGCAGGGCTATGCGAGGGCACTTGGGTGGATCTATATCACAAGCTAGGCGGGATGAAGAGGCAATCTCGCGGGGTCAGCGCGTGACCTCAAGCCGAGGGGTACACGGCTACTTTCCCACGGACCCGCCCGCAATATCTACCGCTCTTCATCCGAGCATTCTAGTCTATCATTAAATATGGCAATATGTGGTTAAGCAATCCAGATCTACATGCACAACTGTATCGGTTCTACTTAAAGATTAAGCAATATAACATGGACACATACATTTGAAAAGGAATTGGCACTTTTTTGCAAATCAGCGAGGTAAAAGGTTTAATCGGAGTATTCCAACACTACACTTTGACCTGGTGTATAATTTTAATGCGATAGTCTAGCACACCTCTTAAGGTGCAGAAAAAAGAGCGCAAATAACTTGGTAATATGTACTCGCAGCTATTAATTCTAATGTCATGTTTTAATAGCCAACACTGAAACAACTTGTCAAAATCGCTTATTAAGAAACTTCAACAAATATTGCTCTATGTAACTATGTCTATACAGGACCGCATTTAAGATTAAGTTAAATTCATTCAAATCAGATAACAATCGCATAAACCATCATAAAAGATTAACTATTTTGATATTTGTATGTATCTATCACATAGGTAAATTATGGCAAATATGACAAAAGATGCCATGTATGTGCATTATAAGTATAATAAGTTCCAGAAACAGTTGAAATGAAGAAATTTAGAAGGTGAAAATACCATATTTTATCTAACATATATGTAGAACCTACATACTTACGAAGTATGTACATCATATTATATAGTTATATACATACTATGTATTTATATTCACGTAGCTAGCTATACCTAACTATGTACCTACTGATAAATTGCTATTTGCAAAAAATGGAATTAAAAAAATTCACCTCTAATAGAAAGTTGCATATTCTGCTTTTTATTAATACTATTATTACTTGTCAGTTTTTACGATATCTATAAAACTATAAATCTCTTGATATAGCGTTAAGGTTTGATGCTTATTATAGCGTTGAAGTTACCAGAACTGTAATGACACCTACATGTTATAGTACTTGACATTTATTCATCCGAATTTTTTCTATCAAATATTATGTAACGATACCTAACTTTCTGCCATATTTTCCAGGTCCCGTTATTATTTTTGATTGAAATCTAATAAAAAGTATTAGGTGGGACCCAGCGAGCTAAAATAATAAATAAATTCAGTAGAGAAATCTGAAAAATACACATTGGGAAAAAGATCATTTTTTACCTCGTTTTTAATGTTAAAAAATAAATCAACGTTTTAAAAAATTCTACTTTAACAAATCTACAGTATCCTTGGTAGAAAAACTAAGACAAAAAATTTGATTTGCTAAAATTGAAAAAGTAACTGTTCGCGCCGGTTATTTGAAATTAGCTGTTATTTTTGAAGACTGGAGAGAAGGTCCAACGACCTTGTCTCAAAGTGTTTTTTTTTAATTACTTTAGTATACTATACATAAGTACGTGTACCTATAGGTTTTTATTTATGTTTTATTAATAACGAGTAATTTACGTAACGAGCAGTGTAACTTATGTCCAACTATTTCGCATTAAAAAATTGTTTGGATATGCGCATAGAAATTTTGGACGAACGAAGTGGAGGTGTGTGTACTACATATAATTTTCGGCAAAAAATGTATTTAAAGACGTTTTCGAATACTATATTAGCAAGAAACAAATTGAAAAAAATGATGCATCCATTTGGTAAAAATCATTTAGATAGCAAAATCACATAGAACAACGGTTGTTTATAATAAACAACACCAAAATTTATCGTGAACATTAAAAACCACTATATTATGTTTTTAATCCGCTTTTAAAGTGATACAGAATACATTAAAATCAAAATAACATACCTACTTGCATTTGAAAAACGTGTTTTTAATGCTTTTATGATTATTAGACTAATTTTTTATTCTGCGGTTTTATTTCAAATTACAACATTTTAAAATCTTAAATTGATTTTAGTAATTTTAAATCTACCAACACCCATTAACACTATAATCACAGAATTAATCTTGCTTCTTATTTTAGAGAATTTATGAAATTCCACCGGATAAGGTAGTACCTGATACATCATTGCATACATTCATCAGGCATACAATGAAGCATTAGAGCTACCGAAATGAGCAATGACAATTTCATATAAGTCGTAAAGAAAATATTTTCTACTATTAATATTGCATGGTGTTTAATAGTTTAATCAACTGCCAATAATACAAAATTTCATATATTTTTATCTATCCAAGTGTAAAACACCGCTACTGCTAAATGTATTCTATATTTTGAGTAAGATATGTTAAAAGTTATTTTATCAAAAATAAGAATAAATGTTCGTGTTAAATAGATAATGTTATATTAAAATATTTATGACACATTAAAATGATAAATTTTATGTTAACATAAAAGCTTTACTGTCGAGCTACCATAAAATGAAAATATATTATATTAGGTAGGTAATATAATGTAATATCACAATTTACTAACAATACTTTACAATTTTTTTAAAAGCTTCAATAATAACAAAATATTCATTATTTTCAAAATTATAAGATTTTAATTTTAAATAAAAAATTAAGGAAAAGTTACTCCAATTTTCACATAATTAACGTTTAAATTGAGAACGTGTTAGTGCCGTCGTGCAAACGGGCCTGACGGATTTTCGTTTCTGCACATTAGCTCCGCTCAGTTTTCTTACTTTGAATAAATTCTATTAGGTTATAATCGGATCGTTAGGTCTGTTTTCTGTTGACTGTTTAGTCACCTGATGATGTTGTTGTATACGAAAACGTTTGTGAATAAAATTATGCTTTCAGTATTTATATTTTACATTGTGACAACTTTATATTTTTATTTCTAACAGTGTTTAACACAATAATTTTAGTTAGTCTAAAGGTTATGATATGAAATTAATTACATTAATCAATTTTTTTAAACAATTTAAAGGCGTTCAAAATTTTTTATGTTTGTACTCATTTTTCCATAATTGATCAAGTTGAATCTATATATTATAATTATTATAACGTATAGTTCATAGTTATGATGATTTATCATATTCGATAAAATTGATCGTAACACTTTTTGTGCAGAGCATGATAAATTGAAAATTAAAATTTTCACGCAGAAGAGGTATTTTTAAAATAAATCAATAAATTTTGATTTTCAATGGTGAATTATGGATTTAATTGTAGAGGCTTATGTCTATTCGTATAGATAATAATTTTCAACAATTAGCTTTGTTTTAATTTTAATTACTATTCTACTACCTACATTTTTTTTCAAGAATTCCAATTTGTAACTTACTTCAAATTGGTACTTAAACAAGGAATTATATTCAAATTTTTTGAGAGTAAAGTAGACTTGATTCTAAAGGCGCAATTCCACTGAGGCAACACTGAACGACATGAGGCATGCTACTTGTTTTCTGGTGTTGCCAATGGGGTGAAATAATGAGATAACAGCTTCATTTATAGAAGAATTTCATAATTTACCCGTTTTATGGAACAACAGAATAAGTATTTATAAAGATAATCGAATAAATAATGAGAAATAGTGTTGCCTCAGTGGAATTCCGGCTTAAGACTAAAAACACAAAAGTTCTAGGTCTATTGTTATTTGATTCGAAGTTGTTAAGGCCTATAAAATTGAGGGATAATAAATTAACAAAATTGAATTGAGGGTCCTAGAATAAAAGGGGTATAAGTGCATTTTGTAACTTTCTGAGATATTCATCCTCAAAGTTCTGTTATAATTCAAAATTCCAAGAAAAAGTTCGAGCAATTTTCTAAATGCACTATAAGTTCGAATATCACTTTTACCTATCTATTTTTCACCAAATAAATATGATGGGTTTTAAATAGTAGAAAGTGCACTTATATCAAAATTTGTAAAACGTGCACTTATTATTTTAGGACCCTCAATTCACATGTGTATTAAATAATATTATTTAGTTTACGAATTGAATTTTGGGTTTGAGTATTATTAAAAAACAATAATAACATAATTATTAAAAAAAAACTCCAGGGGATGTGATAGATAACATTAGAAATTCGAAATATTGATTAGTTTTGCCAAAAATCGATTTTAAAGTTCCCATTATTTATGTATAGCATAGAATATCATAATATCTTGTGTAAGGAGTACATCGCGAACGAAGCTCTCCTTTGTCACCTCATTTGTCGTAACAATGATCTAGCGGTTAGGAAAATGCTTAAAGGGGATAGTTTGTTAACCTTGACCGCGAATTTAAAAGTTTCCGATGTAAAGAATGATAGGAAACGGTCCAAAAAGCAATTATAAAACAAAAATTTTGCGAATCATTGCAAATAGGGCCTAAATTTTGTTAAAATCTGAAAAATTATATGAACTGGCATTGTTAGCCTTGCCTTAGTAATGCCTCTTGCAAAATATATGGTAGTACCCGGGTACTACGTATGGCCGATATAAGGTGTAAATATGTATGGCTCCATGAGGGTTAATAACATTAAAATTATATTGGAGACCTTGATTAATAATTATCAACAAGATATTTGCAGGTTATCGTTTTAAAATTTTTTGAGTAATAAGTACTCTTGACCCGCTTTGACCTAATTTACCATCAGTGGAACTTACATATAGAATAATAGTGACCCAAAACAGACTGGTGAAACTTACATGTCGGATTAAAAATGATTTGACTCATCGGTAGAACTTACAATCGCCCAGTTTAAATTCTTAATTTGGCAATCTAGCAAATCTGCAATCCCCCCTTAAAAACGTAAAATGCATGTACTAAAATCAATGTTTTTTACTAGTTTCAGAGCGGAAATTCTGAATGTCGATCCTTAAAATTAAGAACGATCTGGTTCTGTTCTTGCTTTCATCAATACTTGAAAAAAATGGTATTTTCCATTTCGATTTCTAAGATCCTCTTCTTTTGGATAATAATGTTCAAAAGACTCTTTGAGTGACTGCAAGTGTTGTTGGACAAGATGTATTATTATCTGTCGGTTGAAGTCTTTTTTTATATATTCATCCAGATTTACAAACTTAATACTTGGAAATATTGAGAATCTATTAGTTACAATAGTTCGTTAAAATGTTTTAATTGTAGTATACTTTTTACGGTTTTGTATTAGCGGTTTATAAACTCATGACGTCACACTATATTACATGTGTAGAAATATACCTATTGAAGTTGTTATTAGTAGTTTTGATTAGATTATATCTAATTTAGATACACAAAGGTCCAATAAACGTATTTTATGTACATATAAATTTGAAAATATTTGTCCAAATCGTCTTGGACCAGTCTCATTTAGAAGATGAAGAGGAAAAGAAATTATTGAATCACATTCTTAAGTTACAGAAACATGGATTTTCACCACATTAGAGACAGCGTTAGAAAAATGGCCTATGAACTAGCATAAAAACTTAAAATAAACCATACCTTTAATATGTTTATAAGGTCTGGATAAAAATGGTCCATCTCACCAGAAGTGGTCCATCTAACCCAAGAATTTAATTTTTAGTTTTTTTCAATTAATCTTTTTTGATACTGATATCTTTGAGTTTTGTAGTTACCAATACTTTTTTACAATAAATGTTCTGACTTTTGCTAAAATTTTGAATGAGTTGCATGAGCTTTTATAAAAGTGGTCCAACTATACCAGACTTACAATAAAACATAATAATAAAATAAAAGTTAATAACAAGTAACACTACAATTTTCACTTGAAATCCATTAATTAAAAACATTATATTCCTATACATTTTCCCCAATCAATATTATGTTTCAGAAAATAATCATTCAATACAGTGAAAATTTCAGATAGTTGTTCTACCCCATGGGTCTCCAAAATTTGTAGCCCGCGGGCCACACTGACTCCTCTACTAAGTGCAGCGGGCCAAAACTTGGTAAGCTCATCATACCAACAAACTGAACCTCCCTACTCCTCTTTCATTTTTTGTGACTATAATTTCTTAGCAGTGGCTAAGCTCCGCGCGCCGCGTTAGCATGCAATTTGGTTAATATTTTTCTGATTTCATAGCGAGTGACTTTTATTTAAAACCTGATACTGTTAGTTTTTAATTTTTTCCAAAAATCTATTTGAATGATCCTTTTTTAAATCCCATTTCATAATTGAACTCATTAAACGTTATCATAATTTTTAGACCAACTAAAACTTTGTTAAACACTTTTAGAACTAAAAATATAAACTTATCACAAATGTAAAATAATATACTGAAAGTATAATTTTATTCACAAACGTTTTCGTTATACAGTAATATCGTCAGGTGACTAAATAGAAAGTGACAAGAGAATTTTGGTTAAACATACCCGCAAAACGGGGGGCTTGGAAGGAGAGGGTTTGTGGATTTTTAAATTTCCATTTTTGAATTTAGGGGAATTTTTGGAAAAATATTTCAAGGTCGTTACAGGTATTATAATATTTTTAAAAAATGTAATGAACTATATAGGAAGGGGTAGGGTGATTAAAGCATAAAAGGTTTAGGTCGAGGTTGGGTTTATACATGATTGAAAGTAATTATCTTTGGGGTTTAGAAGGGGAATCGTGAGTTGGGGAGGGGGATATTTATTGAAGATATTTAACAATGGCGCGTTATTCAAATCAGATTAACTATTTAATAAAGTAGATTGATGTTTTAATTTTAATCTATTGATTTCTGTAGCTTCCAAAAACTCTAATTTTTTACTTTTTGACTCGATATAAAAGATTTTTGACTGAGTTGTTTGTGGTTATTATCTGTAAGGTGCTTCGTGAAAGTGGATTTACCGTCATTTAATCGTTAAAATATAGAGTGTTCTTTGAATCGCGTTTGGAAAGCTCTGGCCGTATGTCCAAAATATTTTTGAGAACTTTCACATGTAAGTTCGTATACGCCAGATTTTGTTAAAGTATCCGATTTTGATTTCACGTTATTAATGCATTTGTTAAGTCCGTTCTAAAAGCGATATTTTATTCGAAATTGAATAAAATAGAAATATTAAGATAATTATTGGTTTCCATTCAGCGGCGGTGCAAGAGTAGCTATTAGGGCCCGTAAGCAAATATACATAACGGGCCTCTAAAAAAAAAAAAGTTCGTAAGTTTTCTACTTCTAACCTAGTAAAGCAAGCAAAAATAATGTAAAAATTCTAAACCAAAAGTTATCTTTAATTTCCGATGATTTGTTTTCGAAGCGATTTTTGATTTTTGGATAAAAAATAAAGTTTGTTCAAATATTCTGCAACTGCATAAAACTATTGATTACAACCTAGTAAAGCCAGGAAAAATAATGAAAAAATTCTAAACTAAAAGTTGTCTTTAATTTCCGATGATTTGTTTTCGACGCGATTTTTGATTTTTGGATAAAAAATAAAGTTTGTTCAAATATTCTGCAACTACATAAAACTATTGATTACAACCTAGTAAATCCAGGAAAAATAATGAAAAAATTATAAACTATAAGTTGTCTTTAATTTCCGATGATTTGTTTTCGAAGCGATTTTTGATTTTTGGATAAAAAATAAAGTTTGTTCAAATATTCTGCAACTACATAAAACTATTGATTACAACCTAGTAAATCCAGGAAAAATAATGAAAAAATTATAAACTATAAGTTGTCTTTAATTTCCGATGATTTGTTTTCGAAGCGATTTTTGATTTTTGGATAAAAAATAAAGTTTGTTCAAATATTCTGCAACTACATAAAACTATTGATTACAACTTAGTAAATCCAGGAAAAATAATGAAAAAATTATAAACTATAAGTTGTCTTTAATTTCCGATGATTTGTTTTCGAAGCGATTTTTGATTTTTGGATAAAAAATAAAGTTTGTTCAAATATTCTGCAACTGCATAAAACTATTGATTACAACCTAGTGAAGCCAGGAAAAATAATGAAAAAATTCTAAACTAAAGTTGTCTTTAATTTCCGATGATTTGTTTTCGAAGCGATTTTTGATTTTTGGATAAAAAATAAAGTTTGTTCAAATATTCTGCAACTGCATAAAACTATTGATTACAACCTAGTAAAGCCAGGAAAAATAATGAAAAAATTCTAAACTAAAAGTTGTCTTTAATTTCCGATGATTTGTTTTCGACGCGATTTTTGATTTTTGGATAAAAAATAAAGTTTGTTCAAATATTCTGCAACTACATAAAACTATTGATTACAACCTAGTAAATCCAGGAAAAATAATGAAAAAATTATAAACTATAAGTTGTCTTTAATTTCCGATGATTTGTTTTCGAAGCGATTTTTGATTTTTGGATAAAAAATAAAGTTTGTTCAAATATTCTGCAACTACATAAAACTATTGATTACAACCTAGTAAATCCAGGAAAAATAATGAAAAAATTATAAACTATAAGTTGTCTTTAATTTCCGATGATTTGTTTTCGAAGCGATTTTTGATTTTTGGATAAAAAATAAAGTTTGTTCAAATATTCTGCAACTACATAAAACTATTGATTACAACCTAGTAAACCAGGAAAAATAATGAAAAAATTATAAACTATAAGTTGTCTTTAATTTCCGATGATTTGTTTTCGAAGCGATTTTTGATTTTTGGATAAAAAATAAAGTTTGTTCAAATATTCTGCAACTACATAAAACTATTGATTACAACTTAGTAAATCCAGGAAAAATAATGAAAAAATTATAAACTATAAGTTGTCTTTAATTTCCGATGATTTGTTTTCGAAGCGATTTTTGATTTTTGGATAAAAAATAAAGTTTGTTCAAATATTCTGCAACTACATAAAACTATTGATTACAACTTAGTAAATCCAGGAAAAATAATGAAAAAATTATAAACTATAAGTTGTCTTTAATTTCCGATGATTTGTTTTCGAAGCGATTTTTGATTTTTGGATAAAAAATAAAGTTTCTTCAAATATTCTGCAACTGCATAAAACTATTGATTACAACCTAGTGAAGCCAGGAAAAATAATGAAAAAATTCTAAACTAAAGTTGTCTTTAATTTCCGATGATTTGTTTTCGAAGCGATTTTTGATTTTTGGATAAAAAATAAAGTTTGTTCAAATATTCTGCAACTGCATAAAACTATTGATTACAACCTAGTAAAGCCAGGAAAAATAATGAAAAAATTCTAAACTAAAAGTTGTCTTTAATTTCCGATGATTTGTTTTCGACGCGATTTTTGATTTTTGGATAAAAAATAAAGTTTGTTCAAATATTTTGCAACTACATAAAACTATTGATTACAACTTAGTAAATCCAGGAAAAATAATGAAAAAATTATAAACTATAAGTTGTCTTTAATTTCCGATGATTTGTTTTCGAAGCGATTTTTGATTTTTGGATAAAAAATAAAGTTTGTTCAAATATTCTGCAACTGCATAAAACTATTGATTACAACCTAGTGAAGCCAGGAAAAATAATGAAAAAATTCTAAACTAAAGTTGTCTTTAATTTCCGATGATTTGTTTTCGAAGCGATTTTTGATTTTTGGATAAAAAATAAAGTTTGTTCAAATATTCTGCAACTGCATAAAACTATTGATTACAACCTAGTAAAGCCAGGAAAAATAATGAAAAAATTCTAAACTAAAAGTTGTCTTTAATTTCCGATGATTTGTTTTCGACGCGATTTTTGATTTTTGGATAAAAAATAAAGTTTGTTCAAATATTCTGCAACTACATAAAACTATTGATTACAACCTAGTAAATCCAGGAAAAATAATGAAAAAATTATAAACTATAAGTTGTCTTTAATTTCCGATGATTTGTTTTCGAAGCGATTTTTGATTTTTGGATAAAAAATAAAGTTTGTTCAAATATTCTGCAACTACATAAAACTATTGATTACAACCTAGTAAATCCAGGAAAAATAATGAAAAAATTATAAACTATAAGTTGTCTTTAATTTCCGATGATTTGTTTTCGAAGCGATTTTTGATTTTTGGATAAAAAATAAAGTTTGTTCAAATATTCTGCAACTACATAAAACTATTGATTACAACTTAGTAAATCCAGGAAAAATAATGAAAAAATTATAAACTATAAGTTGTCTTTAATTTCCGATGATTTGTTTTCGAAGCGATTTTTGATTTTTGGATAAAAAATAAAGTTTGTTCAAATATTCTGCAACTACATAAAACTATTGATTACAACCTAGTAAATCCAGGAAAAATAATGAAAAAATTATAAACTATAAGTTGTCTTTAATTTCCGATGATTTGTTTTCGAAGCGATTTTTGATTTTTGGATAAAAAATAAAGTTTGTTCAAATATTCTGCAACTACATAAAACTATTGATTACAACTTAGTAAATCCAGGAAAAATAATGAAAAAATTATAAACTATAAGTTGTCTTTAATTTCCGATGATTTGTTTTCGAAGCGATTTTTGATTTTTGGATAAAAAATAAAGTTTGTTCAAATATTCTGCAACTGCATAAAACTATTGATTACAACCTAGTGAAGCCAGGAAAAATAATGAAAAAATTCTAAACTAAAGTTGTCTTTAATTTCCGATGATTTGTTTTCGAAGCGATTTTTGATTTTTGGATAAAAAATAAAGTTTGTTCAAATATTCTGCAACTGCATAAAACTATTGATTACAACCTAGTAAAGCCAGGAAAAATAATGAAAAAATTCTAAACTAAAAGTTGTCCTTAATTTCCGATGATTTGTTTTCGACGCGATTTTTGATTTTTGGATAAAAATAAAGTTTGTTCAAATATTCTGCAACTACATAAAACTATTGATTACAACCTAGTAAATCCAGGAAAAATAATGAAAACTATAAGTTGTCTTTAATTTCCGATGATTTGTTTTCGAAGCGATTTTTGATTTTTGGATAAAAAATAAAGTTTGTTCAAATATTCTGCAACTACATAAAACTATTGATTACAACCTAGTAAATCCAGGAAAAATAATGAAAAAATTATAAACTATAAGTTGTCTTTAATTTCCGATGATTTGTTTTCGAAGCGATTTTTGATTTTTGGATAAAAAATAAAGTTTGTTCAAATATTCTGCAACTGCATAAAACTATTGATTACAACCTAGTAAAGCCAGGAAAAATAATGAAAAAATTCTAAACTAAAAGTTGTCCTTAATTTCCGATGATTTGTTTTCGACGCGATTTTTGATTTTTGGATAAAAATAAAGTTTGTTCAAATATTCTGCAACTACATAAAACTATTGATTACAACCTAGTAAATCCAGGAAAAATAATGAAAAAATTATAAACTATAAGTTGTCTTTAATTTCCGATGATTTGTTTTCGAAGCGATTTTTGATTTTTGGATAAAAAATAAAGTTTGTTCAAATATTCTGCAACTACATAAAACTATTGATTACAACCTAGTAAATCCAGGAAAAATAATGAAAAAATTATAAACTATAAGTTGTCTTTAATTTCCGATGATTTGTTTTCGAAGCGATTTTTGATTTTTGGATAAAAAATAAAGTTTGTTCAAATATTCTGCAACTACATAAAACTATTGATTACAACCTAGTAAAGCCAGGAAAAATAATGAAAAAATTCTAAACTAAAAGTTGTCTTTAATTTCCGATGATTTGTTTTCGACGCGATTTTTGATTTTTGGATAAAAAATAAAGTTTGTTCAAATATTCTGCAACTGCATAAAACTATTGATTACAACCTAGTGAAGCCAGGAAAAATAATGAAAAAATTCTAAACTAAAGTTGTCTTTAATTTCCGATGATTTGTTTTCGAAGCGATTTTTGATTTTTGGATAAAAAATAAAGTTTGTTCAAATATTCTGCAACTGCATAAAACTATTGATTACAACCTAGTAAAGCCAGGAAAAATAATGAAAAAATTCTAAACTAAAAGTTGTCTTTAATTTCCGATGATTTGTTTTCGACGCGATTTTTGATTTTTAGATAAAAAATAAAGTTTGTTCAAATATTCTGCAACTGCATAAAACTATTGATTACAACCTAGTGAAGCCAGGAAAACTAATGAAAAAATTCTAAACTAAAGTTGTCTTTAATTTCCGATGATTTGTTTTCGAAGCGATTTTTGATTTTTGGATAAAAAATAAAGTTTGTTCAAATATTCTGCAACTACATAAAACTATTGATTACAACCTAGTAAATCCAGGAAAAATAATGAAAAAATTATAAACTATAAGTTGTCTTTAATTTCCGATGATTTGTTTTCGAAGCGATTTTTGATTTTTGGATAAAAAATAAAGTTTGTTCAAATATTCTGCAACTACATATAACTATTGATTACAACCTAGTAAATCCAGGAAAAATAATGAAAAAATTATAAACTATAAGTTGTCTTTAATTTCCGATGATTTGTTTTCGAAACGATTTTTGATTTTTGGATAAAAAATAAAGTTAGTTCAAATATTCTGCAACTGCATAAAACTATTGATTACAACCTAGTAAAGCCAGGAAAAATAATGAAAAAATTCTAAACTAAAAGTTGTCTTTAATTTCCGATGATTTGTTTTCGACGCGATTTTTGATTTTTGGATAAAAAATAAAGTTTGTTCAAATATTCTGCAACTGCATAAAACTATTGATTACAACCTAGTGAAGCCAGAAAAAATAATGAAAAAATTCTAAACTAAAGTTGTCTTTAATTTCCGATAATTTGTTTTCGAAGCGATTTTTGAATTTTGGATAAAAAATAAAGTTTGTTCAAATATTCTGCAACTACATAAAACTATTGATTACAACCTAGTAAATCCAGGAAAAATAATGAAAAAATTATAAACTATAAGTTGTCTTTAATTTCCGATGATTTGTTTTCGAAGCGATTTTTGATTTTTGGATAAAAAATAAAGTTTGTTAAAATATTCTGCAACTGCATAAAACTATTGATTACAACCTAGTAAAGCCAGGAAAAATAATGAAAAAATTCTAAACTAAAAGTTGTCTTTAATTTCCGATGATTTGTTTTCTAAGCGATTTTTGAATTTTGGATAAAAAATAAAGTTTGTTCAAATATTCTGCAACTACATAAAACTATTGATTACAACCTAGTGAAGCCAGGAAAAATAATGAAAAAATTCTAAACTAAAAGTTATCTTTAATTTCCGATGATTTGTTTTCAAAGCGATTTTTGATTTTTGGATAAAAAATAAAGGTTGTTCAAATATTCTGCAACTGCATAAAACTATTGATTACAACCTAGTAAAGCCAGGAAAAATAATGAAAAAATTCTAAACTAAAAGTTGTCTTTAATTTCCGATGATTTGTTTTCTAAGCGATTTTTGATTTTTGGATAAAAAATAAAGGTTGTTCAAATATTCTGCAACTGCATAAAACTATTAATTACAACCTAGTAAAGCCAGGAAAAATAATGAAAAAATTCTAAACCAAAAGTTGTCTTGAATTTCCGACGATTTGGTTTCGAAGCGATTTTTGATTTAAATTTTTGGATTTTTGTTATTGGGTATTGAGTATTGGTTATTGTCTATTTCTTTTGGGTGGTTGGCGGTAGGGCCTCTTATGATCCCGGGCCCCTAAGCATAGCTTACATTCGCTTAATCAAATCACCGCCACTGTTTCCATATCTTAGTAAATTTAATATTAGATTAGATTAATAATCCCTTTAAATGAGATTTGGTGAGATTTTGCCGGATTTTGAGTTCATGTAATTAACGGACGGCCCCTAATGAATTGGTTCCGGGGCTTGTGCTTGTGATATTTCACCAGTAATAGTAATATTTTAAAAAATTTTTAACTTTTCTACGGTTTGTAATCAAAGTTTGAAAATAGGTAGTTGTATTTATACAGAACGACCAATTAAAAATTTTTAGATGGCGCCTGTTTAGCGTCCCTGGTAAGCCGGCGCTGCGTTGCAAGAGTTCGCTTGTGTGGTTTACACCTTCTGCCGGCCCTGAATGCAAGTCACTTTTAATTTAATACAAAATATCACTGTCGATCTTTTAAAAGTAAAGATATTATTTTATTTAAATTGTGTGTCACGTGATCTATAACTAAAAGATATCCTGTCGCGAGAAAGGATGTGTCTACTATAGGCATTTGTTAATAATTGAGTTATATATACATAATGTACATAATAATAATATATTACATATAGTACATACATACATCCATAATGTAATTATGTAGTAAATACGTAAGAAAACTAACATTACGATTTTTAGGCATTAAGTGGCTTCCTCATGATGATGACGCAAAATGGAAAACTTTTGTACATATCCGATAACGCTGCAGAATACCTGGGACATTCGATGGTGAGTACATAATAATATTATATAGGTATAAGAGTTAACTATGAAAGCTCGAGAAAATTATTTATAATTAATAGAAAATTATCTTCTAATCAGTACAAAAGCCTTAACTTTTATATTCACAATAAATGTTTTATCAATGAAGACTTAATCAACGATGATTTTAAATTTTTTAAGTTTTTAAATATGCCTATCTAAATCGACTTTTGATTACATTCATAACAAGCAACGTTTTGGATTAATCTCTAGTTAAACAATTGTGACAGCTGACCGAATTTGTGCCATCAACGTGAGTGATGCAGCATTTTATTCTCAATAAATATGATGATTCTCTACCTGCTTTTAAAACCATAATCTATCCGCTATCGTAAAAAATCTTACATTTTTTAAACAACGGCACTCCATACAGTCAAGGTTCAAAAAGTTTAACGAAAATTTGACGGTTATTAAAAATTAATATTTCTTTGCTTTTTTTGTAGATAAACTGTAACAAAATTAAAATTCTTATTTCAGGAAGATCTACTGATTCATGGTGATAGTGTGTACGATATAATAGATAAACAAGATCATCAAACAATTCAATGCGAACTCGGGAGACCCATAAATTCCAGCAGTAATGGCATTTCTAATGATGAAATTCGTGTATTTTTGTGTAGAATGAACGTTTCTCGAAATGCGCGACGCCAAATGCGATTTGGTGATCAAAAGGTAATACATTTAATCAAATAGCTTATTAATTTTGAACGAAAAGCATTATAAGGTAAATAAAGGAGGATAAATAGGATACGTCAATATAGAATAGTAATTAATTTTTTACAAATACATAAGCGGATACTTTGTGTTCTTGAATGTAACGATGCCGGATCTGCCTTTCACTATGCAATAACCTCAGCAGTCTTGCCCCTTTACTCCATTCCATCATCGGTGGCTAAAATGATTCCACCCACACCTCAAGTAGGTACACTTACCATAGCATAGATGTTGCAAGAAACCATCTGCATACAAGATATCTACACATTTGCAATGCAACACGTATTACAGCATATTGCATCGTTATTTACTCTCGTTGACATTATTTTCTTTGAATATAAGTAATGCTTAGATTCGACATTATGTATTTAAATTTATTTGCATAACATTTTTTTCTTAAATTTTAACATTTTTCTAGCAAATTTTTACGTCGTTAGATTATTTTAGGTAGTAATAGGTATTATAGTACTCACCAAATAAATTTGCCGGTTCGTAATAGTTTAAAATTACTTTTTAAAATCTTTTCTTTTTATTTTAATGTAACTTTCTCTTTTCACCACAATTTGAAATAAAATGAAACGACTACGCGAATCCAAAGTTAAAATTTTTTTTTTTTTAATATATTAATAGTAGTTAGGATATTATATCTACTAATTCTTCATTGTATGTAGTATTAATTTATAATGATCAATATTGGCAACGTACGACTTTTATCGGTTTCGGACAGCAAATTATATTTGTACTCTTTTAAATAAAGCTGAACCACATCATAAATTACATTCAGTATGTTATTTCTTAATTACAATTTCGTGACGTAGAAGCAAATTTATTTGCAATGAACTGTACCTAGCTACTATTTATTAGTTTTATTTTTATTATTTAAAAAATATATGTAAAGTTACAGTATGCTACGACGCCCACTCTTTGACACAACGCGAGCTTATGGAAATAGTCTTATTGGTATACCAAACCACCACTGTTTATACTTATCTTGCAGGTAGTGCTGGTACAGGGCCGATACTTGTCCTTCTTACCACTATGTAGCCGCAACGAACCTGTCTTCTTGGCCACCTGCACTCCCGTAGCAATGCCGGAGACCCGCGAGTGTGTAGTCCAAGGTGCAACCAACGTCTTTACATCTATCCATTCTATGGATATGCGCTTCATCCACATCGACAATAAGTGAGTGTGCAGCTTTGTTTTACCCTGCAATAAATCAACGATCGCTCGTGATAGCGGAGCGGTTTAGGTCACCGGGTCAACGAAGAACCGGTGACATTATTGGTAATAAATCATAGCAACTGTTATACTTGTGTTCCAGTGGCGAATTCTACTTAGGCTTTCCGCGCAGTGATCTACAGGGGGTGTCTTGGTATCGGTTGCTGCACTGGGAATGTATGCGAGAAGCACAAACAAAGCACAGATTAAGTAAGTATTCTTTAGACAATTTTCAATATTGCAGCATTCCAAAATATTACCTTTCTTCTGTTAAGTTACTCAATCGGAACAAGATCGCTCCTGCATATTATTAGCTCAATTTCAACGACGTTCGGGAGAATGGTTATGGATGCACTGCGTTCTACAGGTTAAGGAAAGTTCCGAAAGCAATCAACAGCCTGTCATTGTATGCACTAATCAAGTTCTTAGTGATTTAGAAGCTTCCGTAATGAGAAGCAACAGTTGGCTTTATCATTACTATTCGGTACAAAATAAGTTGCAATATGGTTTGGCGTACGATATAGCACCTTCCACTAGATTACTTTATTATCCAGAGCATTCTCAAGGATCTGAATTTGGGACGACTCACGAATCAACGGGATATTCCCACTTGACTCCAATGCCTACCAATTTACAACCCCATTTGTCTAATCACGGAACTTCTCCGCATCAGCAACATAATCAACATCATCATCATCATCATCGAAGAGCAGATTCGGAGCCAGTAGACTATTCTTACAGCAAAAGAAAACCCAAAGATCTTCAAAATCTCGAATTAGAAGTGGCCAACATCGATGCTGAAGTTGACGATGGTGGTGGTGGACTTTTAATTGTTACGCACACGACGGAAAGATCGAGATCTCTATTAAAAGTTGATTCTAATAGTGATATTATGGAGCAATGGAATCCTAGTCCACCGTGGTCAGATACTTTACAAAAGGTGCCCGACTTATGTCATCAGGAATTAAGCCCCTACATCGGAAGTGCACCACCCACACCAACGACCACCCCTAGTACACATTCCGGTAGCGCATTTTCTTTCGACTGGATGCCAGAACAATCTGTTCCAAGCATGACAATTATAGCGACATCCATTGAAGACTCGGAACGTCAAAGCTATTGGCAAAGTGAACATCGTCTTTTTCCATTACAACCTCCTCCTAAAAGAAACCATTCCACACCCAACAAATCTAACTCGACAAATCGCGACACTCCTTAGTAATAAAAAAAAAATTATAGAATACCATAAGTGCAATACTGTATGAGACACAATATTAAAACGATAAAGGGTCCACTTCAACATAGCTACCAATGATACCTATTATGTGTTCAATACAGTGGCCAATACGAATAGTTTAGCAATTAACAAAAGGTTCCTGAAAGTATTATTGTATATTTATTTAATGATTTAATGTTGGAATGGCAAAGCAGAAAAAAATTTGTTTTGTTCTCAAAAATCAAAATGGTATTGATGGAAAAAGTAATCGTCGATATCCGAGAACTACCGAACAGTAACATATTATGTACAATTTCACTTTTACTCGAATGTAAGAGAAAGGATTGATTCAGCTTTGTATCCAACAGGAAATTGCGAATGTGATAAATTTTGAAATCTCGTTATCATATTACACACTTTACTTGTTTTTTATAATTTTCACGCAAAATAGTATTATTTAAAATAAATTTAATTATAGAGGCGGATCTAGAAATTAACAAGAGGCCAGTAGCGTACCTAGGGGAGCGGATGGCCCCGGGCGGCACATTTGTAGGGGCGGCGCGATCGACCGGTTACTCGGAGAAAATGTAGGCGAGGGATTCAATAAGTTCAATTATAAAATATTAGGGTTAAAAAAAAAGTCACTACAAAAAAATTTCGGGAAGGTCGACAAATTTTCAAAGGCACAAGTTCTAGGTAGAGCTGCAGTACTGGTAGAAAGAAAGGCATAGCCAAAATCCGGCGCAGTAGCGACCGCGTGACACCCAATACACCAACATAAACACGACTGTATGAGTTTTCGTTACTGCACATTAGCTTCGCCTTTCTTTCCTTCAGTACCGCTACTCTACGCCGTACGTACGGTCAGGGAACGTGGAAAATATGAAATTACTTTGACTGTGATTGTATTTTGAGTGATTCTACTTTGTAGAAACGAATATTCGTCCAGTCGGGTCCATGTTGGTGGAATCTTGAGCAGAAATTTGGCTCCGCCCAGTCAAAGTAATTTCACTATACTAATATACTTGCTGATTTTATTCAAAACAATGAGCTCGCATAGTACCTAATGTATAACTACCCCAATTACTTCTTGTTAATTGCTTCCTTCTTTATGGATCCGCGTCTGTAACTTTAGACACCAATCAAAAACTCGAAAACAACAGTATTAGTTTTGTCTACTTTGGTCGTCTATAATGAATGAATGGTTTTACTAGACAATTATCTATTTTACGAAAGTAAACGTGATGTAGTCTTATTTCCAAGTTCCTAGATTGAATGGTATTAGGCATACTTAACAATTAAATAGAAGAAATTTAAAAAATATGAAAAATGTTTTTAAGATAACATTTTCGAATGCGTAAAGACATTAGTTTTTGTCTTTTTTGTGAGATAATAATAGCTACGTATTTAATAGGTTACCTGCTTGAAATTGCCAGTATACTTCAAAAACAAATGTCTTTGAATGAGTGCTGTAGGTATCCAAAATTCTATTTGTGAAGTTTGTAGCACAAAATGTTACAGGCACTAATCAACAGATTTTATTTTTTATTATAAACGAACGACCAATACGGCGCTAACCATATATAACCATATCATGGAAATAAAATTAAAGTTGATTAGTGTTATTGTAAAGCAAATAATAGACCAACTTTCCAGTGTAGGACAAATAAAATTCAAGATTAATTTTTCAATAAACAAAATAATTTTTTCAAAAAATTAGGTAAGATCACTTACGTCCAGCCACATCTAGAGGTCAGCCACCTTTACATTAAATTCATTGCAGCAAGATTGCCTCTAATATTTAGCTCATGTATTTGTAATTCTAGTAATTGGCTACTTTTTGCCACTAATTATGAAGGTTACAAATTTGTTAGTTATTAAGTTACAAAAACATATTTTATAAGTGGCTGACTATGGAACATCTTTTCAAAGAAAGTGAGCACTGACAAATGTAAATCATAATCAGTGTGATGAAATTAGTAATCAAATTACATCTTTTTGGAAGAAAGTAAACCAATAAGAAAATTAAAATTTTTGATTTTGTACAAGTTTGCTTAAAAGGGTAAACACAAAATTGTGAAATTTGATTCTTATTCGTTTACAATAATAAATAATGAATTTGTGTAAAAGCTTTAACATTAGAATGATTTTATTTTTGTGTAAAATTTTTATATGTATTTATGTTGCACCCACAATGAATTTATTTTAGTTAATTTATTAAAAGTTAAAATCATAATTTACGTATAATGTATTTACAAATTGCATTTTCAAAAATGAATTTGTAGAAGTATCAGTATTATTCTTTTCAAATAAGGTAAACTATTTTGTATAGAAAAATAATTTTATTGTTTAAAAATATGTAGATATAAAATAATTTGTTTTATTTTTTGTCCTAAAAAAGAAGTAATAAAGTAAACCACTTAAAAAAAAATAAAAACTACTAAACTTACTAATGAACGAATAGCAGTTTCAACATAATTTAAATCATCTTGTTCCAGCTTTGTGTCCTGTTTATAGTTCCAAAGAGCGCTCCTATTTTTTTGGACAAGGTAAGAATCTATGATAAATTTATGACAAGACATTTTGAGAGCAAAACTTAGAGCAAGGTCAAAATTATCCACATGGGTTAAAAATTGTTCTAAAATTTGTTTGGGTGCCTCATGGTTACACAAAGTTGACATAAATAATTCGGAATCGATACAAGTTTTAAGTGAATTTTTCTTTGATAACCAATTCTGAAATATATAATTAGGGAAATATCTTTAAAACAAGAAAATATTTACAGGCTTGATGAAAATGTTGGTTAACTTCTTCCACATTTTTAAAGCACAAACGGTATTTAACATAATCCATTCGTACTGAAAATTGTTAATTTTGAATAAATCCTTCAATTCCTGGGAGGATTTGTTATTACTGCTTATATTTTCGCATTCATTTTTACACAAAACTGTTAACTGTTCCATAACAGAATCTAATTTCATTTTCTTCTCCATTTGCCAATCTAGATGAATAAAAATTTTATTAACATTAATGGTAGATATGCAACCAAATTAACAAAAGGAAATGAAATCGACAAACACAAACTTACTGAGAAATTTCTTATAATCCAAAAACATATTCCTTTGATTATGATTCAATTTTGATTCGTGTTCCATGAGAAAACGATTTAATTTGGTCAGATTGTATTCTTTATTTGCCATATGTTTATATCCAGCATAGAATAGTAAACCCTAAAAATGTATAATTTTCATAGTTCCACATTTAATTTACAAAATAGGTAGGTACATACAATATCATTAACATTTCCCGTAGCCCTAAAAACAAAATAAATCACAAAATAAGTGAGGGAACAATTAATTGCATATTTACATATAAAGATTTGCTAATTCATCTAGATTTAATTGCTTTAACAAGTAATTGCTGTAGTGCTGCAATGCAATTTTCCTCTTTGCAAGGTGGTGAAACAAAATTGTAGACTTGAGGGTTTTTTCTAAATGTAGTAAAACCTACAAAATGTATAACAAGCATGCAAGCAATGCAAACTTTTCTTGTAAATAAATATCCTACCGACAGTATGACATTCCCATCTTGAGTGCCCACTGCTTCGTCGAGAAGTTCAAGCTTTAAATTGATACTACGATACACATGCAAGTTATGAGGCATCCCCAAAAACATTTTCAGAATTGTTTCTTGAATTAATGGTATTGAAGTAACAGAATGTAAACTAACGTCATCCAAAACTGGTGAATAAAGTAAGCATTTTTTAATATTCATTATTAATTGCATTGAAATTTGTATAATAATTTTCCGTTTTAAACAGGTTCCGGCTTACGTAGATACTTCTACGTTACTTTTATACATGTAAAGTTACTGTATTAGTAAGTATTATGATTACCTGAATTAAAATTTTTCTTCGAAATTATAGAATGCACAGGTAACGAAACATAAGAGTTGTCATTTGTATCGGCGCCAAATATTAAATCGGTGTTAGCACAATCGAGTACATCATCTGTATTATTAGGATCTTCTGGTTCCTGTAAGGTCTAAGAATTAGCAAGTTGGACATGAACACTTCAATTTTTGTACTATTTACATCTTCGTCATCAAAATTGTAACTAAGGTTAGAGCTAGTATTCCAATAAGCTTCCACACCGGGATTGGACATTTTTAATAATTTTTATTTCATACTTCAGGAACAAATTAATGTGTTGAATAAAATACTTAACCTACAAATAATGACGTTTAACATTTAATGTAAATAACCTTTCCTAGCAGTGGCGTAACTACCAGTGTGAGTGGTGTGGGAATGAATCCGTAAAATCATTGTAAAATCCTAGGGGCCCGAAGAAACGAAAAAATGTAAAGTAAAAAATAATGGCGTCACGCCAAACTTCTTTAGGAGCTATCGTCCGGTCGACGTACATTGCTCGGAGCAAATTTAGGCGAGGGATTAAATTAGTTAAGTTCAATTATGAAGTAGGGTTAAAAAAGTCATTAAAACAATTTTTACCGCAAAATTATTAGGTTTTGAAACAAAAATGTTAAGTATTGCACGCCAGCGCCAAGCCGTCTTGTAACGCCACTGTTTCCAAAGCTTTGTTTTTGTTTGGTTCATATCTTCGCTAGCATTTTGTTTTGTTGCAGCTTTTGAAAATTGTATTCTGCAATTTACTAAAAAGTGCAGTTTTGCTATTCATAACAAAACCACCTGTTGTTTTATCGCTGTTTGAAGAAAAATAAAGTTTCTTTCAAAGTAACAATGTTGGTTTTGCTTTAATTCTTGAAATATTGGAAAAATTTTCATTTCATGTAGATTTTCTTTTCATCAAACATTAATCAACGCATTTATTCTATTTTGAAAGATCTGTGGCGTGCTGGAGAAACAACAGAACTCGAAGATAGCACTTTTTGTACCATTTGTGTAACTTAGCAGGGCTCATAAAATGCTGACGAGTGCTGTAAATTATTTTAAAATGCTGGGTTTGTTAATTTTTTTATTATCAAATAACCATTTTTAACCGAAGGGTGGGTAACTTGACGCCTACCCTCCCACCACTTTGGAATTTTTTATTTATTATTATTTATTTGTTATTTATTGTTAACAATTGTATTGTTGTATTGGATTGTATTGTTGTATTGTATTGTTGCATTATATTATATTGTATTGTATGTATTTTTAATAATATTGTTATTATTTATTTATTATTTGAAAGTTCTTTCGAAATTCTGGCAAATAGCTGGGTCAGTTAAATTTTTATTAAAATATTATTAACCCTGGAACAGTGGCGGTGTAATGAGTAAGCAAATGTAATCTATGCTTAGGGGCCCGGGATCATAAGGGGCCCTACCGCCAACCACCCAAAAGAAATAGACAATACTCAATACCCAATTCGCTCCGAAACCAAATCATCGGAAATTAAAGACAACTTGTGGTTTAGAATTTTTTCATTATTTTTCCTGGCTTTACTAGGTTGTAATTAATAGTTTTATGCAGTTGCAAAATATTTGAACAAACTTGATTTTTTATCCAAAAATCAAATATCGCTTCGAAACCAAATCATCGGAAATTAAAGACAACTTTTGGTTTACAATTTTTTCATTATTTTTCCTGGCTTTACTAGGTTGTAATCAATAGTTTTATGCAGTTGCAGAATATTTGCACAAACTTTATTTTTTATCCAAAAATTGTAATCAAAAATGGCTCCGAAAACAAATCATCGGAAATTAAAGACAAATTTTGGTTTAGAATTTTTTCATTATTTTTCCTGGTTTTACTAGGATGTAATCAATAGTTTTATGCAGTTGCAGAATATTTGAACAAACTTTATTTTTTATCCAAAATTCAAAAATCGCTTCGAAAACAAATCATCGGAAATTAAAGACAAATTTTAGTTTAGAATTTTTTCATTATTTTTCCTGGCTTTACTAGGTTGTAATCAATAGTTTTATGCAGTTGCAGAATATTTGAACAACCTTTATTTTTTATCCAAAAATCAAAAATCGCTTCGAAACCAAATCATCGGAAATTAAAGACAAACTTTGGTTTAGAATTTTTTCATTATTTTTCCTGGCTTTACTAGGTAGTAATCAATAGTTTTATGTAGTTGCAGAATATTTGAACAACCTTTATTTTTTATCCAAAAATCAAAAATCGCTACGAAAACAAATCATCGGAAATTAAAGACAAATTTACGTTTAGAATTTTTTTATTATTTTTCCTGGCTTTACTAGGATCTAATCAATAGTTTTATGCAGTTGCAGAATATTTGAACAAACTTTATTTTTTATCCAAAAATCAAAAATCGCTTCGAAACCAAATCATCGGAAATTAAAGACAAATTTTGGTTTAGAATTTTTTCATTATTTTTCCTTTCTTTACTAGGTTGTAATCAATAGTTTTATGCAGTTGCAGAATATTTGAACAACCTTTATTTTTTATCCAAAAATCAAAAATCGCTACGAAAACAAATCATCGGAAATTAAAGACAAAGTTACGTTTAGAATTTTTTTATTATTTTTCCTGGCTTTACTAGGATCTAATCAATAGTTTTGTGCAGTTGCAGAATATTTGAACAAACTTTATTTTTTATCCAAAAATCAAAAATCGCTTCGAAAACAAATCATCGGAAATTAAAGACGACTTTTAGTTTAGAATTTTTTCATTATTTTTCCTGGCTTTACTAGGTTGTAATCAATAGTTTTATGCAGTTGCAGAATATTTGAACAACCTTTATTTTTTATCCAAAAATCAAAAATCGCTACGAAAACAAATCCTCGGAAATTAAAGACAAATTTAGGTTTAGAATTTTTTTATTATTTTTCCTGGCTTTACTAGGATCTAATCAATAGTTTTATGCAGTTGCAGAATATTTGAACAAACTTTATTTTTAATCCAAAAATTTTAATCAAAAATGGCTCCGAAACCAAATCATCGGTAATTAAACCCAACGTTTGGTTTAGAATTTTTACATTATTTTTCCTTGCTTTACTAGGTTAGAAGTAGAAAACTTATGAACTTTTTTTTTTTTAGAGGCCCGTTATGTATATTTGCTTACGGGCCCTAGCTACTCTTGCACCGCCGCTGCCTTGGAACCTCATTGATAATTTTTAAAGTAAAAATTTTTGTTTTAGTACTCTTCAATGATACTGTCTTAATAGGTAGGATACATATTAAATAGTAATATTTTTCCCTTTTGGTCAAAATCTTCTTCTTCTTCAACGTAGTTTAAGCCGCAAGGCTTGTTATTACTTATTACCAACATCTGCGTAAAAAAACAGCATAGTAAAATTTATAAATTTGCAAAAATAAAATTTTTATAATAAAGTCACATTTATCTAAAACTCACTTTGATATAAATTAATAATTATTTGACGATAACTGAAGCTAAAATTAAATTAAACTAATTTAATGTTGACTTTAAAAATTATAAGTAAATGTCACCGTGGGGACGTGGGGTCTGAGATACCCATATAAATTTATTTTCAATTATTGCAATTCGCTCAATGACTAAAGATGAGGTTGGAAAAGTAAGGAGTTGGCGGAGGATCATAAGAGAAATAAAAGCTGCGCTGTTAAAAGAAACTGTATTTGTATAATGTTATAATACTGTAATAGTGATAATACAAGGTGCGTTCGATGTTAACTAAATTATGAATATGTTTACAAGCAGCAAACATATCTACACAAAATATATAAATTTTATAAATTAGTTTTTAACTACACTTATCCAGCAGCATTTGCATATTTATCAGATTTTTTAAAGAATATGAAAAATATTGCAGCAAATGCAGTTGGTACTGAGACGGATTGCGTGTAGATTACTTGTAGATGGATGGCATGGAACATAAGCAATTAGTACATAAGGCTGGGTATACGTTCACAATGATTAAAAAAAATTTAGTATAACTATAAGTTGTTACTATTTATATAGTTTTATGAACAATGCAGGCCAAAATGTCTTACAAAAAATGGGCTGATAAAGCTAACAGACAAAGTTTCCAACAACTGAGGGTTTGACCCTGTACGCCCGTCATTATTCTTTGTTCTAGTTTAATTTTTTGTTTTCCTATACTACTTAGACGATTTAATGTTGCGTATTGTATTTTAAACAACAACTGGAACGGTTTGATTCCATAATATCCAAAGTCAACGACTTGATGAATCGCAATAAGTAAGTAGGTACCTATCGGATTCTGGTATACTTCTAATTCTATGAGATGCTGGGCAAAATTTCATTGGGTTCAGACATGATTAAAATGGCAGTAGAATAACGTAAATTCTATCGTCTCTAAATAACGCACGTCGATATTATCTTAATAATTTTATTAGTTTAGCGTCTTATCAAGTCGATTTCTTCTTATTAACGTTCATTTACTTGCAATCGTATTGTTGACTTGAGGAATCTATCTGAAATGATAAGATTAAAATTTCATTAAACATTTTCTTACCAAAAATGTAAACAACATTCCAAAACATTTATTTCTCAGTGGTTCAACTATTGGTCCTGGGTATAACTATAATGACTCATAACTCGTACCTAAATTTTTTTAACCAAATGGAATACGATAAGCGAAGGTTTGTTCTCAAGTTATGACATCGACAAACTTTGTTCTTTAACTTGTTCAGAAAGCTGTGGAGGTGCTGATTGTGCTACAGGTGGGGGCACTTCTGGTGGAGTCCAAGCTTTTACTTCACTATGGGGTCGAGTACCAAGATCTCCTAATAACAAAAGCTTTAACAATTGAACAAAAGTGTTGCACTCATAATTTTTACCTTCCCTAATATTTTGAGTAACCGTAAAAGTTTTTCCAGTATCTAGTGGAACGGTCCAATTAACCGGATCGGGAGATCGCATTAATATTTGTTCTGGTGATTTAACCCTTGTAGGTTCCGGAGGACTCTTGACCACGGGCTTAAGATCAATGTAATCTTCGGGTTCGGTAACAGTGGGCGCTTCGACGATTTCGGTTTGTTCGATTTTATCAGCTGTTAATGATTTGGCGTTTAAAGTAAAGCAAACTTATAATTTAAAATGTACAACAATTAAATGTCACGTGTGTGCCAAAGATCGTGAAGATCACGAATCCTACATGAATACAGGTTTGGTCTTACCTTTTTGACCTCCTTTTTGCGATTCTTTTGCACTGTTTCGATTATTTGCTTTATTAATGCTTTGGGTTTTGTTTGATTTTGCTTTGGACAATCGATCGTCTTCAGTTTTAAGGGGTAATGTACTACATTTGGATCGGAATGAGGCAGTGGTGTTCAAGGATGCTAAAACACCGGAATATCTATTATAATAAAGGTTGATTAAACTAGGTACTAAAGTGTAACATCTAGAAAAGTGTCAAGTGTGGTTATTATCTAAAATTTGTCCTCATCTAAAAAATGCAAAAAATGCAATAATTATAATGTGAACTTTTAAACACAAACGTGTAATATACATATTATGTACAATTTTGGCAAAAGCATTCCAATAATAATATTATATAAGCAAAAAATATATATGTTGTCTCGTTAATTCGATAGTGGTACATTTCAACATGAAAAATTAGAACGTACACAAAACATGCGTCACGAGACTTGGCACACATCGATTTTTTTTTCAGCGCTGGTACTCACACGGCCTAGGTTTTCGCGTTGCTGAAGTACTATTTGATAATGCTCTTTTTTCTTTTTCTTTTGCTGTAGCGGCACGCGATTGACGTTTAGGTGATCGTTTGTCGTTATAAGTGTCGGTAGGCCCCACAGATTGCGATCTCACTAAAAGTTATTTATAAAACGTTCAAAAGTTACATTGGGCACTTCCTCTTAGCTATTGGGTACTTACAAGATTTCAAATTATTTTTTGCTTTCTGGGAATTTCTTTTTAACGACGCCGATTTTTGCGGGGATCCCTTTTGTGGGCTATACTTTTGAGGACTACCAAGCTGGGATCCTCGAAATTCATCATCCTTTCTTGGTATAGTAGGTTCTAACTTCTCTCGAGTTGGAGATAAAATTAAGCCATCTAATTCTATAAATTTTGATCAATAAATGTAATTTTTGCATTATCTAAGAAAGTACCTGAACCACCTGTAGTTCTATCCAAATGATGTCTAATCATGTCTTTCACAGCCTTAATGGAATTATCAGTAATTTTTAAATTTTTAGTTGGGGAGCTTCGTTTATTATTCTCTTGTTCTTTTTCTTCTTTTGTAAATGGTCTACTGCAAATCAAAAATATATTTTAGAAAACAATTAAGTAGCAGTAATTATATTATGATAGCCAATGCAGCTCCAAATCATTCTGCCATTTCTTGGTGTAAACGCAAACCCTACAGGAAGAATTATACGAGTAAGAGAATATGTTAGAGTATTTGGGCGGTTTCTTTCGTAATTATGTAATGAACTAATATGTACAAATTATACTATAATATATAATTTTTTTAAATAAGAAACTTGTAATTTTATAACAATTTTTTTAATGTTTTTCAACTGGTGCCGAGTTATCCCATTAAAAGAGAAATCCATCACATTTATATTTAAACAATTTAAACTAGAAAGGTGGCTGTACTGTAAAGCTATATTCACAACCTCCAAATTAGTACGTAAAATTAGTGGCCAACTTAGTACGTGAAATTAACGCAACTTTGGCAAGTGCGATAGCATGGAGTTGTTCACAACGTCGAAATTAGTGCGTATAAATTAGTGCGTAACGTAGCGATACGTGAAAGCTTGCAAGGTCCAAGCTTTTCGCACTAATTTCGGCTACTAAGTACTAATTGGCACCTGCGCACACTCATCGCTGTCACTTCGTTTAATTTCGTGTCGGATATTTTTATTTCGGTAAATATAACCTCGAATATTTGCACATGTTGGTTTTAATTGTGGTGCTTTTGGTTCGACTATTTTAAAATAAATATTTTAAAAAAAAACGCTAACACAAAGAAGTTGTTTATCACTATTTACAGAAACCTGTGTTATAGATTTTAGAAGTTTCAGTTATGGCCGTTAGATAGCCTCGCAAATTTCTGCGTTAATTTAAGGTTAATTTGGAAGATACTTAGACGTTGTGAATGCTCTGTGAGCAGTCGACTTGCGTTAATTTCGGATACTAAGTTACGCCACTAAGGGCCAGTTCTACAAAACAAGTATAAATTAGGAATAAGCTATACTGAGAATAAGTCACACAGATTTCGTTGTACGCAAGCGTAGAACGCAATTTAGAGAGAGAAAATAGAGACTTATTCTCAGTATAGCTTATTCTTAGTTTATACTTGCTTTGTAGAACTGGCCCTAAGTTACGTACTAATTTGAGGTTGTGAATTAAGCTTAAGAAGGTTTAGAACTGCGGTCATCCGAGTTCCACCTTGTTTATTCTTGTGTTTAAAAATATGTTATCATGAACTAAAATTCGAAATATTCTATTTAACTGGGAAACTATGAATGAATAATTATTTAGTTGCAGAATTTTTTAATTCAAATTATAGCATATTTTTCATAAAGCGAACTGCAGATGGTGGAACCGGCTCTAAATATATTTTTATACTCAACTAATTAATTAATTAAAAATATTACCTATGTGTTGTAGAAGCTAAAGATAGTGCCGATAAGGAACTTCGTCGTGACACTTGGTCCCACAATTCGATTTGCTTATTGTAAAATTCTGATAACCGTTCTGGAGCTAATTCGGTTCCCCATCCACGATGCTGAAAAAAAGAAACATATGCAGTAGAAAATTAACTAAAAATGTTACTATCAGTTTTAAAGATTTTTTAAGATTAGGTACAATTAAAATTATTACTTGAAAATTGGGTAATTTTGATAAAAGTTAAAAAATCCTTAAAATAAAAAAAATCCACTTCTGAAACGCTTAATTAATTATCACTTGCATATGTTTACCTTTACCACGATCAAGGTTGAATGTGAATATGGCTGTAAGCATGAAGCAATATTTTCTAAAGCACATACAAAGACAGACTACTATTAATTTGATGCAAATTTAATGCATACAAAAACTTCTCAGCAAGTTTTTAGCAAAGAAAAATGACTTTAAATATCAGGTTTTCTAGGGCAGAATTGAGTTGCATCCTCATTCCATTGTCCGAAAATTCACAAAAAGAAGTCAAAGCAAATTTATTTGTTTTGCAAATAGGTAGTACAATTTATTCAATTCGGAAGGTTGAATTCGTCCATATTTGGGGAAGTATGTAACTCAACGCACTCAACTTTTCTATTGTCATGGTCACAGTTCTTACATTTTAAATTTAGGTAATAATGCTGCTAACACAATTTTTGAATGGGAACAAATGTGATGGTCGATATGTTGGCTTCATGTTAAAGAGAAATTGGGATTTGAATCATTTCTATGGATTCTTACTTTCGATTTGAATAAAATGACTTAATGCAATCATGAATGCATGGTACAGTAGTACATTTTTATACTGCAGAGTGTTGGATTTTCGACGCTCACACTTGAAGAGTCGCGAATGCGATTAAATATAAAAAATTGTTTAAAATAATATTTTATCGTGCATCGATTAACCCATTATGTGCCTATGGTTCTTCTTAAATCATGATGGATGCTCTTCTAAGGATGTGCGTGTGCTGCAATCCATTTTTACTTAGAAATTAGGGTGTCGAGCACCTCATTGAAATTCGTGTAAGATTTGCTTTTGCTTTTACGTTTTTTTATTGTAGGTACTCGTAGATCATGCATAGTTGGTTTCTGTTCAAAGGAATAGGTGTTATTAGATAACACAAATCCATCATCTCCCATCATGCCGATTATAAGGTACCTACTACCTACTACAATTATGTATGTAAATGTAAATTATACGTAATATTGAGCTTGGTTTAGGTAGGTTTAGGTACATACGTCTCATTTATTGAAATGTTAAGTAAACTTACATAATTATATAGGGTTTGCACAAATAATAGTTATTTTTATGTCCATCAAAGTGACATTATGGTGGCACTTTCTGGTTACAAAAACAATTTTTGCTCAACAATTATTATTGATTATCGGAAAAAACAATCGCAACTTGACTGTATAATTTAACCATAAACCTGACTAGTGAACTTCAAAAATCCAGCATTCTTGTATGGATAATTTTGTTTCTCAAATGAATTTCTTTTTGGATTATAAAAAAATAATATAAATACCTTATATTGTCCTGCTTTTTTTCGTAGTTCTACAACTTCACAATACCACGAATCATTGTTATGATCTATAATATTATTGGAACGAATATTGTCTGTTATTTTATTTTCGGTAGGACGTTCTGTAAAACGACCTTTCGAATATTCATATTGAGAAAACGGACGAAAATTTTTTTTATATTCCGTTTTAAATGTTCTAGTAATTGCAACTTTATCTTCTCGATGATCTTCGTTAACTGAATGTTCGCTTACCAAAGGTTCCAGCTCAGTAGCTGTAAAAAGTTGACATAGATACGTTTATCCTTAGCGATTTTCATAATTTTACTAGTACCGTCTTTATTTTCAAGGTCGGTTCGTTTTTTATGCACCATTGAATTTGCTGTAGGTTTAATAGCACCCATCGATAAGGATTTTCTAGGTATAACAGAATTTACTTTATCTCGGCGAGATACGTGTCCTTGCGGCCATGCAAACTGGAGCCTGTATTCGGTACTAATTTTGGAAATCGCTTTTCTCAGCAATCCTGTTTCACGACCCTACACAGATTTTATTTAAACAATACTTTAAGTGAGTTACAAAAAAGGGCACACAGAACAACGGGCGATATTTATGTTACCGTATTATCTATATCCGAGTCTGACTCTCTACGTTGATCGTTGTCGTCGTGAGCAATGGCGACGTTACGCACTGGACCTTCGGACTTGCTGCGTCGAGACGGTCTCCAATGCGAGCCGCCTCTCTCCTCGGACTGCAATTAAAATGAATACATCTCTATTTGTTCTATAATAGATGTACAATAATTCTTCTTGCATCACCAACAAATAGCAATCCATGCAAAGAGTTACATGTTGCATGATTTGGAAACGTATTCATTTTAATAGTCATCTGACATGCATTGAAGCAAGGATAATTAAAATTCGATTGACGATCTAGAAATTCGAAACAATTCAACTGGGGTGAAAAATATTATATCATGCAATGCAGGCAGGACAGCAATTCTACATGGCGAACCTATTTTAAATAATGCTAAATATTGTTCCCAAAAATTAATTAGCATTATCGATTCAATTCAAAACTACACCAGCATTACGGTTTTTTAGCACCGTTGTTCTGTATAGAACCCTCTGATTTACTTATAAAGCGTGTTTCTAAATAATGTAATGCTTCCAAATGTATATTTTGATATAAAAGCTTATTATACTAGCACTTGTGCAATTAAATTTTAATTTAAACCAACCAACGCTAAAATTTTGACATTTTGAATTTAATTTACGCGAAAAAAAGAGATACTCAATAACAAGAATGTAATTGAATAACTTTTAATTATTCTTGCATAAATATAATTTATTGTAAACAAATAAGTATAGCAAGGTCTCAAAAGTTATTGGTACTGTATAAAATTATGGATATTAGCATGTATGTACTACGTATGTACTATGTATAATAAATACCACAATATGTATCTATGTAAATATATGTTACAATCATATCATATAACATATACACACAACGTGTAATACCTACGAGTATTATACAGGTTTTTATGTACTACTATATGGGTATGGGTATAATTTCAATTATTGCTGGTTCAAGTTTTGTATAAAAATTTAATACAATGCAAGTGAGGTATTAAGCTTTAATTGAACGTTAAAAATTGCAAATCGGTTAACTCACTCTATATGTTTAAAAAAATAGGTCTAAATGTTTGTAATGAAATGTGCTAAAAATTGTAAAAGCAAAAAACAATGTTATATGTAGCTAAGGAAGCATAAAACAAAAATAAAAGTTTTTATTTTATCTTTGGTTAAATTAATTGTGAAGTTAGTATTTAAGACACTGCCGGTACCTACCGGTAGATTATGTACCTAGGTATAGGCGGTCATTATTATCATTAGAAGCAAAATTTATTAATGTAGATAGGAGGTTACCTACATACAGTGAATTAATTACCACCTAAATTATATTATAAGCAAACTTACTTAATCTCTCTACTCCACATTCACTATTAACCGATTTCATTATGGTACATTATGTACCCATTACTGTGTAATATCTGTTTTACTAAATTATTAAATTTGAAAACTTAAAAGAACCATAATAAGAGAGTAAAAGTAAGAATAATATGTTACCCTAGCTCTATCATTGCTGGTCGATTCGTTGACGTCATTTGAAATATCCTTGTTAGAAGCCAAAAATTCGTGATGACGATATGCAAGCTCTGGATGCTTTTTACGCCTTGGAAGTGCTGGTTCCAATTTGGGCACTGGAGACATGATATAACTAACAACACGTCCGTTTTTAGTCACCTTTTTTAATGACTTACTTTCATTATGAGTATCTTCTTCATTCACCCGTGTAGAATTATGATTGTTTAACTTTTCATCTATAATTTATTAACTTGAAGAATAACTTTATTAAGAAAGTTTTATAATTTACCACCACCAACAGGAACCGCGTTATTTGATTGCGGTGGATGTCTCACTACTTCTGGACGAGATCCTGTATATTCGTGCCATCGATATGTGCTCCGATATTCCGAATGTAACTAAAATTTAATATAGTTTTTAATTCGTCGTATAAACAAGTTATACATTATTATATTACTAAAACACACACACTCTTGTCTGTCAGTCACTCACACAAGTAATTACATTTTGTTTCGATGTGGTGTTAGCATAGTATACTCGCTGAAATTTAATAAAAATGGCTTCCAATTTATCTTTATTCAAAATTGAAAAATTCATTTATTTTGCTATAATGCTTTTTGCTTTAGTATGTACATATCTTTTAGTTAATCAAGTCGTGACGATTAGATAGTATTACCTAATAAATTGTGCGTACCTTATCTACTGGCATCGATGGACAAGCTCTGCAAAGATTCCAAAATGAACCGATCATGAGGTCTATCAATTCGAAGCACAGGTATAATTAAAAAATTTGGGCTGGGAAGCCATACACACAGGATGTTATATTCGGATACTGAATTAACAGTATAAAAGGAAGTCAAGTGGTGAATGCTGCCAGCATGACAAAGCCCCACCTTGGTAAGAATCTGGCAGTTCCTGCTTTCTGAACATTTTCAATTGCGATCAATACGATGACGCCTGCTCTTTTCGATCAACTGGCGTCGGCTCGCGACGCTTAAAGGTTCTAGCGCCATCCGAAGTTCACCACTGCAGTGCCGATGTTTTTCACTTCTTTTATATTATATTATATTGTCTATAATATACTACGACACATTAGAATACTTCAAACAATAAATTATATTTCGTAACGTATCTACTTAAATCTTTATAAGAAATTAATGCCTCCTTCCATTACTTATGTACCTACAGTATTAATCTATTATTATTTTTCAAAATCAACTAATCCATTTTCGTCTATTTATAATAAATTTTTACAAGCAAAACCTATTTTTTTTTATATCTAACTTAATAGTTTAGTTATCACAAAAAAAGGTAAGCAAGAAAGTTCAAAATTGTTCAAAAAGTGCAGTTAGGTATACTCCAAATACCATTTTGGTATACCAAAATCCAAAAATAATATAATGTAGGTAAATGTCGGTAATTCTTTCCGTTTCAGATCAAATATTTTAATGGTTATGACATCCATGCAATCTACTCAAAAATTCTAAAGCATTTCAAAAGGAAATTAACAATAATTATTATTATCATTATCAACGGTATAATAGCACAGTCAATAGGGCGAAAAAGTGGCCTCCACCTTGCAAGAGGTATAGGAAAGTTTATACTTGGCTTGATTGTTCAATTAGGTAAGTTACACATAAAATTCCAAGTGTTCGACCTTGAGGGGGTGCCGTTCGCGCCACCTTCTTGATTAGAAGGGGTAGAAAATCGCTTTATCGCTACTATTTCGTTACCCGTGCAAGATACGTCGACTACAGTCATCATAAATAACTTGTAGATTGTAGAGCGTGCGATTATGCATATTTTTCGTCTTATATATATTTTTCTAAGATTAATAGTTTTAGAGTTATAACACGTAGAAAATGCGCGTTTTCGTCAATTTTTCGGAAAACACTCCACGAAGTATTCATCGTATAGTATAAGATATGATTAACCCTTATAGAACCATACCTAGTACCCTGGTACTATTTTGACTTTAAATCATCATAACTTTTTTGCTACCGGGCCGATTTTGTTGAGCTTCTGTGACATCTCTAAGAAAACGGTTCTCTGCACACACAAAAATATAAAACGGAAAAAATAGTGATTTTAAGTAAAAAATGTTTGAGATTTTTTAAAACTATACCTTATCCGGCCATACCTAGTACCCGGGTACTATTTTGACTTTAAAACAACACAACTTTTTTTCTACCGAGCCGATTTTTTTGAGCTTCGGTGACATCTCTACAAAAACGGTTCTCTGCACACAAAAAATTATAAAACGGAAAAATAGTGATATTAAGTCAAAAATTTTTGAAATTTTTTAAAACTATACGTAGAGGAAAGTGACCAAATATGGAATAGGCGCCTAATGTGGAATACCATTAAATTTTCGAAACCACTGCCTCTATTTAGCCATTACTAGGATAAATGACAACGTAGTAAGAGTAGTTGACCACCCCAAACTTTACAACGCTCTATTACCATTAATAACCACATGGCGGGACATTATTCTTTGTACGCACTTGCGAAACTTTATTGTTAGTGATGCAAATTTTGATCTATAACGTAAGTATTAGTAATTTGTTAATTACTCTACATTTATAAGCATGCAGAAGGATGACTGATAACATTACGGATGTTACTTTTCAAGAAAATATAACCTGGCTTTCAATAAAAAAACATTATTCTTAAGTGAGCTTAGTTCCAAATATGGAATAGGGAAAATTATATGGAAATCTTATGTAAGGAATGGGCGCCTGTCGGTGACGATAGTGTGGGTGGTGTGTGATTTTTGCAGTAGAATAAGTTAATTTTAACGGAATAAGTTACTTTTATTTTTGACCAAAGTCTCAAGATCCGTTATAAAAAGACGTTACTGTTTTTGTTAATTTTTGTAAAAGAAACTTGGTTCTTATTTCCCTATTCCATATTTGGGGGTCTATTCCATAAATAGCTACTATTATGTTAATTTAGAGTTTTAAATAAAAAAAATTTGTTGATTAATATTCAAACACAAGACTATGACTAAGATAAGCCAAAATGTATGACTGACTGTGTTTATAATTAAATTTGCATTTAATTCATGATAGTTTTTTTTTATGCCACAAAAACAAAATGGTATTCCATATTTGGTCACTTTCCTCTAATCCGGCTATACGTAGTGCCACCATTACATTTATATGGGATATAAATACTACAGAATAGCTCCATTCTTTCAAAATTGTTATAATATTTATTGATAACAATTTAACATAGTATGATGTGTTAAAATATAACTTTTTTCACATTTTATACTTGAAATTAACTTTAGAATAGAAGCAATTTTAAATAAAAAATAAATCAAGTTATATTTCATTATATTATGCTCTACAAATTTTTTTAGGGACATTAATATGAGGTCAAGCAGGTTTCTGATATTTGTGGAAACTTTTTCGGGCCTTTGTTTTTTTTTTGCCTTTTCGAAACATTTAATAAACATAAAAAGCAGTATCATGTTACATTCATGTGGTTAGTAAAGTCTAGGTTCTACGTTTATGTCGATGCGGAAGTAGAATTACTGGTGAAAAAAATCACGAATTGCACCAAATAACAAATTATTAAGATTCACTGTTACTTCAAATTTATTAGCATTTATTATGTTATTGAAAAACCACCTACTGCAATCGAGAAGGTAACATCTACACTTGACTAATGAGCGTTACTTGAGAATATTGCTTACAATTTAATAAAATTTTGCCAAAAAACCATGAGTCACAATCACATTATGCATAAATGTAACTCGATATAAATATAATTGTTATTAAAAACGCTTATAAGAATATTAAAAATCCGCTTAAACACTGAGCATAACAGGAATTGCATATAAATATATGGTAGTACCCGGGTACTACGTATGGCCGATATAATTTGTAAATTTGTATGGCTCATAAGGGTTAATGCTTTAATATTTTAGAGCTCCTTGTATTCATCTATGGACCCGATTGATCTGGATTAATTAATTTTGAAGAATACGGTTCCTTATAATAATTAGAGACAGGATAGTTAGGCAAAATGCCTTTTTTTTTTTTTTAAATTGAGATATTTCAGGCAGACCCGATTTAAAATCCGTTTCAGAGTATGTACTCTTCAAAAATGCATATTTTATTTTGCTTTTTTGCCTTTTTGGGGGTATTTCAATTTATTTTGCCTTTTTTCGCCTATTTTGTGTTGTTTTTTTGCCTTTTTAGTACCTTTTGGAACCAAAATTTTAGTTTTTTGCTTATTTTTAATTTATTTCTTAATTTTAAAATTTAAAAATTTCTGGGAAATTTCTAAGACATTGAAACTCATAAAAATAAATGGAAAGGAATTTTAATCCTCTTATAACTTAGAAATAGGTTGCAGAGTGAATTTTTTCCTTAGTGGTTATATTGGGAGCGGCCAATGTCAATTGGTGGAATTAGGTGTCAAGACCATGTGTCAAGACTGTCTAGCATTCTCCCTCCACATTTTCCAGCGCAAGCCTGAGTCACGTACCAACCACTAAGGAAAAAATTCACTCTAACAACAAACAAGAATTTGGATTGACTCAATTTCGAATAACGATTTTGATTTAGAGATAAGTCCAAATCAGATAAGTTCTTTAAAATTTGCCCCTATTACGACTTGCTACGTGGAAAAATGGAATAAAGAGAATTAAATATTTGTATGATTTTGGTTGAAAAAAAAATTTTTTCATACAGTTTTTGGGGTTTTTGCCTTTTTCGTGCCTTTTTTGCTTGTTTTTAATGCCTTTTTGCCTGCCTTTTTTGAGGTTTTATTTTGCCTAACTATCCTGTCTCTACTTATAATACTTATGTATTCTTCTTGAGAATTTTCCTCTCGTTCTTCAGGGTCACCACCATCATTATCTGGCATTTTCAACGAGAGAAATTGATTGATTTCATAATCATTGGTTCATCATCTTCATCTTCTGAGTCGAGAAGCATGTCTGGAATATTGTTCCATGAAATTCCATGCTGTGCCACATCCTTTTTTGCATTTACACGAAATGCATTTTAATAATACTTCAGACCTCAGGATCTTCCATCATAGGGGTTGGAGTAAGACCACATTTACTATTTTCCATCCCCAATCAGCTATGTTTTTGGAGTTGTTGTACAATAATTGAAGTTGATAATAGTGTGGTACCATTGACCACATAGTAAATAATAAATCTTAACTCGATGTTATATAATATTTATTTTATTAATGAATATTACAAATAATGCGACTAGTAAATGAAATAATTTGATATTAACTTTTATGAATGTTGTTATATTTTATGGTAATAATAAATGATAACCTAAATGCCTACTATACAACTTCAAATTAAAATCACATAAAATATTATGTTTGGGACGCCACAGATAGGTAATTTTGTGCAGTATCGCTTGTAGGAGGTTTAGGTGGCCAATTTATATTTATTTTTTGTAAGGGATTTAACAAAATGCTGGTAGCGCAGAGCAATTAAGGTATTATTATCACCAGTTCAACTACAGGGTGAATGAGAGCACCCGTATCAGCAATTCTTTTTCAAAAACGGTTATTCGTAGAGAGTTGGGTTAAAAAAATTTATTATAAAAGCCGTAATAAAGAATCGAATGGTGATATTATTATTTCCGGGAAAGATCGGCATCCGGGATAGTTTGCTCCAGAAACTCCAGAACTCCAGAATTTTAAATGGCACCATATGTCAAAAATGGTATCGTTGAAAAAATCTTTAAGAAATAAGCAAGTTTTGTAGGAAAAATTATTTTATTACTCCCACCCCTTTTAAGTAATATTCGATTGAAGTTGTTCCATTTAAAATTCTGGCGTTCTGGAGTTTCTGGAGCAAATTACTCGGGATGCCGACCTTTTCGAAAAATAATAATATCATCATTCTATTCTTTATTACGGCTTTTATGATAAAGTTTTTTGACCCAACTCTCTACGACTTACCGTTTTTGAACAAAATAACTGATACGGGTGGTCTCATTCACCCTGTATAAAGTGCGATCAAAAATTGTTCCCCCGCACAGACGATATCTTCATTCTTCACTTTTGAAGAATTGAAGAATCACAATTGAAATAGTCTTGAATAAATTTTTTAAAATGAGATCTTTTCTTGTTACGCCACTGATTAAATTGCGTGAATTACTATTATGCTTATTTATTTATTTATGAATATTTTTTCCTATGAAATTTTTTAATAATAAAAATTTTTCATAAAAAGCATTTGCATTATAGATTATAACAAAATAAATGGGTTCATTACAATCAAATTTAAATACTCTTGATCCAACATCCAAAAATTTATTGCTTTGTTGTAAATTCTATTATTCTTTTCACTACTTAGCAATTTCGAAATAAGTTATTTCTGAGAGAGGTTCAAGGATCTGCGTTATTTTATTGTACAAAAATCTCTACCTACCTGGATTAGTATATTCGTTTACAAATAAGAAATGTGTGTAGTACGTTATAGATATCGTATATAGTAGGTATATGTATAACAAACATTTTTAAAATTTGACGATAACGAAGACTTTTAAATGTACACAATATTTATAAAGACTGCATAGTTGAAATTGTTTGGCACACCTAACTCCCACATTCTTTTTTTCTATCATTCTTTCTAGCTCCTTACTAGTTATGCGTGATTTAAAATTGAGAACACAAAATATTATAAAAAATCAAAACTTCATTAATTGTAAATTCCCACACCAGACACACGGCAAAATACATTATGTCCCGGTCCATCGAATCTCGACCGAAAAATTGCAATTGAAGACATTCGGCCGATTCTCAAAGCTCCGCTCAAACCATCGAATTATTATTAGTGTTACAAATTTTTATAACATCAGGAGTATTTACACTCTTCAAATAAAAGCGTTAGAGCTAATTTTCTACATGTGTTTGAAGTTTTATTTCATCTCGAATATCGTGACCTATCGTGCCCCCAAATTTTTAAAATATCCAAAAAAGGTACCTTCGCCTTATCGAATGTAGCTTTCAAAATATTTATGCTAGACATAAAGTTAGTATGGCGAAAATGTTGCCAGATAAATGAGTCGCCTATTTCCAAAACCGGCTAAATCCATTTTAGCATTTTTTTCAGGAGATCAGAAAAACTGCCATATTTTAAAATTTTAATAACATCAAAATTATTCAAAAAATATTAGTTTACATTCAAACAATATGCCGTAAAATTATTTTGAAAATTGAAGCTACTACAGTAAAAAGTATTTTGGATTTAACCGGATTTGGAAATGAACAGGGATTTAACTCATTTTGAAAGTGAAATTGCTTGATGATGACTTCACATTTTAATCTCAAATATAGGGTGTCCCCACACTTATTTTACATAACTTAGGTGGTGATAGAGGACACTTTTCTAAGAACAATATTTAACAAACATTTTTTTCTAAATTCAAATCCTCGAGAGTTAGGCCTCTTTAAAGCATTTTTTTTAATTTCCACCTTCACGTGGCCATAGCACCGAATATATTGATTTTTCAGTAAAAATGATTTAGTGCTTTTTTAAATAGCGCGAAATAATCTACAAACTAGATTTAAACCTTTTATTGTCTAAAATCAACGGCTTTCGAGTTATGAATTAAAGTAAGTTAAAAAATGTCGAAAAATTTAAGCTTTCTTTTCTTTTGGATTTTTTCAAAACCCTGTATCTTTCAAACGAAACATTTTACAAAAAATGTGACGGCCCATTCTGGATAGAAAATTTAATGGACTACAACTTTTGTCTAATAAAAATTTTTGAGAAACCTCTCCATTTCACAGAAAATCAGAAAATAATAAACAAGGCAGCTATAAAACAACAATTAAATTCACTAAATTTTATATTTTTTTTGAAAAATTATTTTATTAATTAAATTTAAACTATTACATTATTTCGGTAAATGTTGAAAATGATCATAATATGATAAAGTTAATATTTTTGTTCAGTACTATTCATACTAATTTGAGAATGAATATTATCAATTGCATTGAATGAACAATTAATAATATTAATTATTTTAAAAAATCTTACAAATTATGTTTAATATTATGCAGGTTAGTGCAACTCTGCAAACTTCATACATACATGGTTGGATTTAGTCGATTTTGTTTCAAAACTTATATAATAACCGTATAAATAACTGCTTGGATTTAACCGAATTTGTTTCTGTATGTAGCAAGGATTTAGTCGGTTTTGAAACCCATTTGATGCATGAATTAGTCGGTTTTGGAAGTAAATACAATCTTTGGTTTACAATTTGGAGGCTTTAAATTCGTTTTAGACCTCCAATTTTTTGTCAGTCGTAAGGTATTGATATGCTACATCCGATGGCATCAATAACTCATTTACTGAAAAATATGGATTTAGCCGGTTTTGGAAATAGGCGACTCGAATAACCTTTCCAACGAATGCTTATCTTTCGAAATCGGTGCAAAAACACCGTCGCACGAGCTCTCCAAAAAAACTACCTATCTGACCCCACTCTACTCTACATAGTACATTTACCGTGTGTGTCGCGGTCTCCAGGTTCGAAATCATAGATTTAATAAATAATTTCATCCAGAAGTGTTTTATTACCTGTCGATATAATCTAATGGTTCCTGTAACTTAACGTGGAATCCCGACATGGAATAAATAATTCGGGAATATTCAAAAATGAAAATATTTAAAATTGGTTTATTATTAATTCGTGAAAATAAATATGTTTTATTTATTGTACTTATTATTGTATTTATTATTTGTACTTTCTGACGAAGGTCTTAAAGCAAGACCGAAGGCTTAAATATAACTTTAAATATAGTATTCCTTAATTCGTAATTTATTAATAATAAAACATATTCAAAAATGAAAATCGCAAACATTGAACATGTATAAATAATATATTGTCGTGTTAATTTTGGATAAGGAACAACCAAAATTGTAAAGTGTGAAAATTTAAATTTGAATTCGCGGTTTTTCGAGGTCGCTGCGGAGCGCAGGTTCCGGAGCACAGAAGAGAGGAAGTAGACTTGCGTACGCCGTCCAAGTCGTGGACGGTCGACTTTTTGATTTCTGACGATTTTAATTGTAAAATTGATTTAAATTTGAAAATTAAAGTAGTGAAAAGGAAAAGAGTGTTATTTATTTTAGATCAAGAAAGAAAATTGATTATTAATTAAAATTTGGAAAATTGAGAAATTTGCTCACAAAAATATTGAAAAGTTAACGAAAAGCAAGGTCGCGCGATAAAGGGCCGGCGTTGAGGAGATAACCGATTGAGCCAGCCGGGTAAGAAGTGGATTTCTCCGCCCGAATTGGAATTTTTCGAAGAAGATTTGAAAATTCGATAATTTAATATTTTTGGGGGTGGAAAATAACACGTCAATATATTAATATAATATTTGAAGAAAAGGATTTAAAAAGAAAAAAATTAAAAAATATTAGACGTGGTTGTTCGGCCTACAGCTTCACTGGATGAGAGATCGGGATGTTCGGTTGTGGCCATCCCATCACTTAACCATACATTAATCATATGGTATTATAACATCTTATAATGTTTGGTCTAAGGCTAAAGCTAGGGCCTAGCCTTAGATAGCCTTAGACAGCTAGCTAGGCGCTAGGCCGCTAGGTATAGCTAGACTAGAGTAACACGCTGGTTGCCGAAACCGGCTTACCTGCTTGGATGTTTTCGTTGAAAGACCAGCTTCGTTTGTCCTCCTCCTCGTTTGTCAAAGTCCAAATTTTTTTTTTTTTTCGATTACAATACTTTCTCATACTATGTATGCAATGTATGGTATCTATACTGAGTATACTTTAATATGTAGGGGAGAGGCTGGGACAGTGGCCACCTTTTCATATAATCCTTGATAAAAAGTCTTACATTTGAAAAATCAGAATAACACTTTTGGTTTTGAGACAAGCTAGACGAGTGCTCTATATTACGTCGATTTTGATATAAAATATTAATCCAAAAAATTTTAGTGGCGTTATTTTATTTTCTTGATTTTGTGGCCACTGTACCTGACCAATAGGTACAGTGGCCAGTTAAGTTAGGAACACTGGCCACCGCTTTTATTTATTAGACAAAAAAAAGTAATACATGTAAGTCTTTGGTGAAACTGTTTTAATTGGTAAAATATTAAAAAAAATTTATAAAAAACAAAAACTACAACTTAAGAGGGCTGTATACCTAACTTTTAACGAATATCCATATAGCTCTTTTATTAATGTATGGAATTTAATGCGGTTTGAAGTAAACGATTAGAAAAAAAATCTAGTTTCACGGAAAGTCATTAAGAAGTTAAAAAAAAATTTTTTCATTTTTTATTATAATAATTAATCACTCCAGTGACCTGCAAGTGACTTTCCATGAATATACAAAGTATTTAAATTAAAACTATTTTTAAAATATCTATGTATATAAGACAAAACCCTTATATATTTGCTTTTTAAGAAAGTGCATTTAAATCGTAAAATTTGGTTTACACCCATAACATTGCCGGTTTAACGAATTATTTAATTCAATTATGAGTGTAAACCAAACTTTATGATAGGTATAAAGTCCTCTTAACATACATTGTAAACAGACAAATCAAGCGAAAAAGTGAAAACACTTGCACTCCGAGGTGCTCCTTCTAATCCGGAATCCCAATCTATTTCCTGTTGACAATCCCGACATTTCTTCAAATATCTCCTGAGAGTGGTACGTGGAACGTTATATTGCATGGCAGCGGCTTTAGTTGATAGCCGACCCTCGATAATATCATGAATGGCTTTTTTCATTACTTCAGCAGTTGTTTTCCCAATACCTGTTTTTTTAGGTTGCGGTCGTGGCATGTTTCTTATCTAAAAACAAAATTATTTGTCTTATTTAAAAGTTTATTGAAATTTAGATTAAATAATATGAGGAATCAACACTGGCCACTGCATTTTTACTCGAGCAATCAGACCCATAAGGAACAGTGGCCACTTATAAAAGCAGTGACCACTGTTCCTTTATTCTACATGGCCACTGTACCAAAAATCAGACATTTTCAAAACATAGCCTAATGTCAAAACCACACATGTTACTTCAAAAATCCTAACCATACACTTAAGCCCAAAAGAAAACTGCTGCCTATATTGCATAAAAGTAATAAACAATTCTTAGTGTTTGTGTTTAAAATACTATTCTAACTTACCACATTAATTACGTACGGACGCTTTAAACACAACGATTTCACAGCACACGCTACAAATTGGTTAGAAGCACTAAACTGATACACAATGTTCTATATAAGGATTGTCACCATTTTCACTAGGTGGCACCACCATTACTACCTAAATACAAATTTAATTTGAATGTGGCCACTGTACCTGACTGGCCACTGTCGCAGCCTCTCCCCTACCTATATCCGGTAAAGTAAAAATTATTGCATCTTCTTTATCACTTGTCAAATTGGTCTACAATTTGTCTATTGTCAATTGGTCTACAAAAAAAAAATTATTTTTTGTAAACATTTATGTATACTGTATGGCAGGAAATAATTAATTCTGCTGAGTATAATGTATATTTTTGTCAAAAATATAAAAAATGTAACTAATTCAATTTGCCAGTTGGAATAAAAATGTTTAATGTACCTTTTTCAAATAAAATTTTATATTTTTTCTTCCTGTAATGAAAAGTAATTCTCATGTGCTACTGATAAAACAAACGTTTTCATATAAGTTTTTATTTTTTTAAATTTCCAAACAATTGATTATTGTTACCTACTTCTCTCAGTTATAATGCAATACCGGTTATATACTATTTAACGCTAAATTACGCCAAATTAATTTTGTTATAATAGTACTAACATTTTCTGTTAAATATACGAAATGATTACAGAAAAATTGTTATGGATAACATCAGTTATAGTGAAGTATTCAATTTGTTTGTCTGATTAGAATATTTCTTAAATATTTGGATAGGTTACCTAGCCCAATTTTGTAAAGGAATTTAAACACAAGAGAAATTTGTAAAATATGTTTTGCTATCGAAAGTTACATTTGGTTACATGTACCAATCTACTTTTGCATTTTTTAAATTTTAGAAACTAATCATTTTTCTATTCTCAGATTTTTTGGTTTTGAGTGTCACACACTCGGGTAGGTACTAAAATTTAAAATAAGCTACTCCTCTTCAAGACCATCTTGAATTCCCTATTTTCGTATAAAAGTAAAACCGAGTCTTGGGAGAAAATACGTTAAAAAAATTGTATGAAACCTGTTATATAGGTAGCTACGGAATTCGGGGGTTAATTTGTTTTTCGTTCCAAACATTATTTTGGTCAAAATAAATTATTTGCATAACTTCCTTCTAACATGATATATTAGATGAAAAACAAATACTAAGTATCAATTTTTCTTATCGTCTTAAAATATTAAAAATATTTTGCAGTTTTGATAAGCTATTTACGCATGCGTAGTAACCATTCTACCTTGAGGTATTCTGTCGACAATGCATATACATAGTTACCTGCCGTAACTAGCGACTGCTCTTGGTCCAGCAGTTTACTCTCTCTCACTATTCATTCATAAACTGAAGTACCTTCATTGTGTTAGTGTGTGAAATGTTAAACAAGCAATCGTGCACCTGACGCGGTATTTGATGGTGTTTTCTTAAAAAACTCTCTTTGAAATTTAATTTTAAATTTTGCACCAGTGATCGACATTTTCTTAAATCGGTTTTTCGCTAGTTTTTCAAAAACTTTTCTGTAACCTTTCAATAATTGTATCAGTAACATAAATTTTAAAGTAATAACAAATTAAAATAATGAAGACCACCACGGTGTTGAATTTAGGAAAAGTGCTTCTTTTATTAAATTTAAGTAAGTTAATTTTGAAATTATTTATTGTGGGTAATTAGATTATGTAGATGACGATATTTTACCTGAACAAGTTTTGTAAATTCTTTACCTGTGACTAATAAGTTATCTTAAACTGATCTTGGCTTTCCAACTACTACCAATAATTGAATATTTTGTAACATCACCGTATATTTGGGCAGTGGCAAACAAAAGTGATTTACTTTTTAAATATATAATTAAGTTAAACTTAAGTAATTAAAATATAGTACGGACATAAATACACATAAATAATATACATCGTAATGTACGCATATACTAGTAAACAAATTAAATGATTTTGTTAGGTTTAATGACTGCGGAAGTTAAGAATTAAATAATTTGGGAAAGTGTTAAATATAATGGAGAAAATACCTATTAGATAGTTCAGGTTCTAACACATTTTTAAATTTTTTCAAAAACTTTTTTCTAGTTAACATACAAAAATAAAGAATAATAAATTATATGAGATCCGGTTTTTTACAAGATCTCAAAGTTCTTCTTTACAATTTGATATAGTTTTAACAGTGGCGTCCCTTAATGATGAGATATTATCAAAGAACCGTAAATTTCACCTCTTGGCAGAAAGCAGATTAACGTTATATTTTAAATGCCTGAATCAAAAAAATTGCTTGTTTTATATGGGGTGAAATATTATTAAATATCAGTTATTGACATTTAAAAAAATTGCTCTAGTCTTATAAAAATGTCTTATATCTTATTCAAGTAAATAAGTTGCAAACTTTTTTTTGTATTTTCTTCTTACAATGACTTACAAGATTTTGAAATATTGTAGAAATTATTACTCTTATTAATAAAATGCCCATAACTAAATTTGAAACCATTTTCTTACGAGGTTTCGCGACTATATGTAGGGGAGACCGAGGCTAATTGACTAACTTTTTACGTATATATTTTTTTATTACATTTACCGACAACATTTTCTTGATTTTAGATATATGAGTAGGTGGTATAATATGTCTTTCTCAATTTAATTTTAAATATTAGATTGCTTCTATTTTGCCCAGATAAAATTATTTTCCCCATTTTAGAATAATAAGTAGAGTGGCAAACGAGAAAAGAAAAGCGCACCTAAAGTATATTATGGAAATATCACCTGAGGAATATGTAAGATATAAATCTGTTAGAAATACGATAAACAACCAAATAACAATGTTGAAACGAGAATACTGGGCGAAATTCTCAGCAGATATGGAACACGATATGTATGGCGGCCAAAAGAGAGTCTGACAAATGATCTGACCGTAGTGCAAAAAGACCGGTATTGGAATGCACACTGCTCACAAATATCACGAAAGACGAATGGATCAACCATTTCCAAAAGCTCTACGAGACAACGGATGGCACACCACAAGACAACGTAGCGACACCGGATATGGAGGGAGAGAATCTGAGCGAAGAGGTGATCGTAACACAAAGCGAGGTGGACGAAGCAATACAAAATATGAAAAACAGAAAATCGGCAGGAATAGATCATATCGCCAATGAGATGATTAAATACGGAGGTACCGAACTATCAAAAGAGATAACAAAGCTGTTCCAAAGGATAATATCATCCGGGAATCTACCCGAAGAATGGCGCACAAGTGTTACGATACCCATATTCAAGAAGGGATCAAAAAACGACCCAAAAAATTACAGGCTGGGCATAACCCTACTGAGTAATATATCTAAATTATTCACAAAGATTCTCTCACAGAAAATTATTGATGCGACCGGAATAAGTGACGAACAACAAGGTTTCCGCCAAAATAGATCTACTATCGATGGAATATTCATAATCTGACAACTAATAGAAGGATCGATTGAACATGACAAGCCCCTATACCTTTGTTTTGTCGATTTTACACAAGCCTTCGACAGAGTAAGACTCAGCGACGTCCTAACAACCCTAGATAATAACAACATTAGTATTAAAAAGATAACTAACATAATCAAGGAATTGAACACGAATACTAGAACCAAAATAAAAATAGCAGGTTTGCTTACAGAAGAGGTCCCAATTAAAACTGGAATCAGACAGGGGGATAGCCTGAGCCACACACTGTTCAACTTGATTATGGAACAAATAATCCGGGGAATTAGAGATACTAACATTGGCTATGAGGTGGGGGCTAGTAGAATCCAGATGGTGTGCTATGCGGATGACGTGGTCCTGACTGCCGAAAATGAGGACGACCTACAGCGACTCCTGTTTAGACTCAATAACTTATCAAAAGTGTTCAATATGAAGATATCAACCCAAAAAACAAAATCTATGGTGATTGCGAAATATCCCATACGCTGCAAACTGATGGTCGACGAGGAACCCGTCGAGCAGGTTAGCAAGTTCGCATACCTGGGTGTATATATAACGAATGACCGAAATACCATATCGGAGGTGCGTACACAAGCGTCTAAAGCAGCCATGATCTCAGGCTGTTTACGTAATATTATATGGTCCAACAAACACATGTCAATCGAGAACAAGGCAAGAATATACAAGACATGTGTACGACCAGTTTTGACATACGCAGCAGAGACAAGAGCCGCAACATCAAAAACGAAGCAAATAATGAGAACTACAGAGATGAGAACGTTGAGATCGATAGCGGGAGTGACGTTGTGGGATAGAGTAAGAAGCGAGGTAACGAGCGAAAAATGCAAAATTCAGGATGTTGTCAGATGGACTAGAGCAAGGAGAAGGTTTTGGAGAGACCACGTCAACAGAATGGACGACGAACGAATCGCAAAAATTGCCATGACAGAGAGACCTAAAACCAAGAGGCCCCCGGAAGACCCCCAAAGAGATGAAAGGACAGCTGGACGTCCGAATCCCAAGAAGGCAGAACTTGATTAACGAACAGGGCTAAGCCCTATTATAGAAGAAGAAGAAGTAGAGTTAGTCAACTAGCCCGAGAACGGGGTTAGTTGACTAATGCACTTGGGTTAATAAACTTATCAATTCCGTGTCGATATTTAAGTGCCTAACGGATGAACTAAATAATATTAGCCCGTATTTTTTGTGTACTCGGTTTTCAGTGCGGGCAGAGGTATGTCCATGGGTATGTCCCGTCCTCAAGACTCGCCGTTCATTGAAAAAGTGACTAAAAATTAATTAAAAATTAAATTAATATCAACCTGTAGATTCTTTCGGACCTATTCTGCCGTACTAAGTTAAATCGTCCTATCTGCAAATTGCCTATCTTGAAAGATAGAACTTTGTACCTTAAGCAATTTGTAGATAGGACGATTTAACTTAGCACGGCAGTATTCCTCATTTATAATCTTTGTTATTATTATTAGTATAAGGTGGACTAAACAGTTTTTAGAATTTAAAATTTTTAAATTTAAATTTTAAACTACAATTTTATCTAAAAATTACACCTATAGAACAATATTATTGCCATCTTACCATGACGGATTCAAAACTGGAATCATGAAAACAAGTTAAATTAATTTACTAATTTTCGCTTCAAGGCATTTTGCATTGCTAAAATTAATTAATTAGATGTAATGTAATATTTTCCTTTTAACAAATAACGAAATATAGTAATAGGTATACAATGTGAGTCACATGTACATACATAATAATGATCTGTAAATTAAGTATTTATAGTTAACGGGAAAGTACCTAAGTATTGTATATATACTCGTAGAACAATTACTTTGCATTTGATTTAGATGCCATTCAACCAATATTTATGTCATCGATAAGTTCACTAACGGTATAAATAGAATTTAATTTTACTCTTAATAGTTTTCTTCAGTGCACCGATATGAATTATACAGAATTAAATTAAAGGGATTAAAAATTATCATCAATAATATTGTCAATGACTACGAATACGACTATACAATACGACTGCCGGAGAGATATCCCCTTTTCAGCCTCATGACATGGCGGAACCGTCTTGAAAATTGTTTGTAGAGCAATCAAACTTCCAAATTTTTACAGTTTAATATGGCTATGTATGACGAAAATATCAAAAATGTCAATTGAAACTTTAATTAATTTATATTTTGCTAGTATTAATTTAATGTTGGTAATGTATAAAATAATAATAACATAAGTTCGATTGTTCGATACCCGGCGCCCAAAGCTTTCGACAAGAATCGACCAAAAGTCCAACCGTGTGAAAGTTTCCTAAGACAATTTACAGTTATTTCAACGCAATCTCGATGAATTCTTGCGTCGATTGATTACTGTGGATGAAACTTGGATCCACTATTACACACCAGAGACAAAACAGCATTCAAAGCAGTGTAGCTGCATTGGCAGTGCCCCAAAGAAAGAGCAGACAATTCCCTCAGGGCAGGGGTCTGTTAATTTGCCCCCACTTGGGATTCAGTTACGGTTTGTAGAAAAACTACAATGGTGCTAGCTATAAGGATTCGGGAGCTAGCTCTTTGAGAAAAAATATTAACTTGGGGGGAGGGGCAAGTTAACGGATCCTTCCCTCAGCTGAAAAGGTGATGGCTATGGTTTTCTGGGATTCACATGGAATAAATTTCATCGATTTTCTTGAAAAGAGAAAAACAATAAATGAAAAATATATAGGCATTTTTGTTTGAACGATGAAACCAAGAAATCCTTTATTCTTTCTTTGCCTTCATCTTTCTCTATGTACTATTAAAAATTGTATATTTTAATATTTTTTTCAGTTAATTTAAATTTTTGCAAACATAAAGTACTTAATATTAGAACTTAGGGATTTTTTGCACGAAATTCAAGCTTATTTTCATATATTGTATATTTTTTTAATATAAGCTACTTAGAGACCTCTAAGAGTGATTCTATTCTAAATATTTTTCTGAATTAGATGTTATGAAAATCTCAGAATCACGAAAATATCGTTTTAGGGACTTCTTGCACGAAACTCTTCAATTATTCATTCTATGGTGTCTCCCAGACCCATAATACCGGTTACGTGATAAATTAAAAAGAAAACGTGCACTTTAAAATGCACCTGTTCGACTAGTGATTTCCAGCTTGATTTATACTATTTTAAATTATGATGTAGAGATAAATTTATTTGACGGCCAATATAATATAGGTATGTATTTAGGGGTAGGAGAATAAAGCACACCTCATCACCACGAAATAAGTTTGATCGAGTGTGTTTAATGAAGAGAATTAGTTAGAATTAATATCAGTATCACTACCGGAAATATTGGTTTCCATAATATGATACTTCAAATATTATATCATGCACATCCTAATAATTTTTTGTTTTTTGTTTTACGATCTTATCGTACATAATACTATTTATTTATTATTATAACTTTATTATAACCATTTAAAAAAGAAGATTGTTCAATTTATTTTTAGTTAGATTTTAACTTTTTAATTCTTTAAATTTTTTCCTGTTAAATTATAAGCTCCACCCGGTCATTACAAAGTGACGCTACTTTACATAGACTTTACATTATCAAAGCAAATTATAATTTAAAAATATTGCAATAAAAACGTATAGGTACTCTATACTTAAATCTATTAAGACGCTTAGTAAGTTTAAATTATTTTTAGGTAATATTTTGGAAAATTCTGCATAACCATCCTTCAAAGATTATACATACAAACCAACACGCGATGTTTTTGAGTATGTGAATAATAACATAAGAAAATCACATAATTATTGTTGGCAAACAAATAAAATAATGTTTGCAACATTTAAAATCCTGCATACATACATTACCACCATATTATCAAATAATAATTGAAAATAATAATTTTTTTTACCGTCGCCGTCGTATTTCAGCATATTTATAATACATGCCTATTAAGTGCTTATTATTAAAATACATATTCTAGAAATTACTTATTAATTATCTACTAGATATTAGTATTTTTAATCTATCAGATGACCTTTTAAGTTACTGGGACATGAAAAGACAATTTATTATTGTTCAATTTATTTAGTTATTTTTATCCTTTATGATGATTTTTCTAATAAGGGAAAGTTACAGATTGAAATATTTTTATAGGTGATCCGCAGGAGCTATTCGGGGAGACTGTGGTATTTATACATCGAACTTCTCTATAAAGGTTTCATCTCAAATTACTTTTCAGTATTTCTTCCTTATATTCATCATGCGAATGCAGAAAGCTCCTAAGTCCAAATTTCTTGATTTTTATTTTATTACAGAAAATTATAGTATGAGATGTGTTTTAACCTAAGTCTAAATCCCAATCCAAAAATCAAATAAAATGTGACTTTCTGCATTCGTTTGACGATATTAGAACATTGATAATTCATTTTAGAAGAGCACCGTAACTCAAAATTTATCGGTTTTGAGATTTTTTCACCAATTTGCTACTTTAGGTGTTATCTTCAGTACTACAATACTAAAATAAGTCAAAACCTTTAGGAAGGTCATGTAATTCATAGGAGTGTTGGTATTAAACCCATTTAAACTAACGTGTGCGTTGCACAATCAAACCCAATTATCTCAGTTCTTGAATTTCTGAGTTGTAGCTATTTTGAATCTGGATTCTTTAACATCTTCAGAATGACAATAAATGATTCGAAACAAATATAAGAAACTCTCTAACCTTTGAAAAAAATTAATAGAGTGCATAGAGTGGTGCGCTAACTGAGCATTGGTGGTAAAATATCTTAAAATAAAACTCTTAATCAATTAACGGTGTAAAAAGATTTACCTATATATGTTTCGAATTTTGAAAATATGTTTTATTAAATAATTGTCAACTTTTGGCTACCTATGTAAATCGGTGTATAGAAAACGGGCCGTTGCGCACAAACATGACCAGCGTACCTTCGGTCGCTGACTTTACAATTATCGGACCATGAAACGCTCACGCTATAGAGATCTTTACACAAATATTTCTTGTAAGGTTTTTACTTTCCGTTCTGTCAGTTTTTCTAATAATGTAAAAATAATGAAATATAAATCTTGAGAATCTTGTTTTCTGTGTTGAATTTTGAGCTTGATTGAATAATTGTATGATTTTTTTGGCTAACAGTACAATGGCACCAGCAATTTGAAATTCGGATACAAATTTTTTTAACAATTTTGTTTAACAACGGTAAGCGTTAATTGTTCTATAAAACTTGCTGAAAACGCTTTTCGCAGTGTAGTCATAATGACCATAAAATTACTACCGAATCGAAGATGAAATTTTTATATACTATAATGTAAATTTTTTAAATTACATATTAACATATTAAATTTTAAAAATTATTTATGTGATGCTTAGACATTTTCGAGTACGTAAAATATTTATAATATTTAAATAATGGGAAAAATTTCCCCGTTTATTCACCAACAAAAGTAGCCGAGTAGTTATGTACATAGGTATATTATACATACCTACCTATTATATTATTATGTATGACGAAGATGATGATAATAATACGTAAAGCGATTATCAACTTGTATTGTGTACTGAATCTTCAGCATAGCTTTTAATAATAATATAATAATAAACACTTTTAAAACAAATGATCTAATTTAACAGCTAGACAAAAATATATGAATAAATAATTAAAGGTAACTTTGCCAAAATCGAGACCTAAGACAAAAATTACAAAAAATGCGATTTAAAAAACCAAAATAATAGCTAATATTTAAATAACAATTGAACTTAATGAAGTATGTCATACACAACAACAAAGCAATAACCTTTATAGATACATATTATTATTTTGTCTATATTATTACGCATCGTTTCACCCACCAACAACAGTAAAATTAAGGAAAGAACAAAAGGCATAGCCAAAACTTGCCACAGTCAAAACCGTGTGACACCCAATTCCACCAATTAACACCAACATAAACACGTCTGTACGAATTTTCGTTAATGCACATTACTCCGCCTTTTTTTCTTTCAGTAACGTTACATAAGGCTAGAAAAGCAAGAATGCATTTTTGATCAAACTTCCAAAATATGATCCATGATAATAATTAATATTTTTCATAAATTGTACCTACACCAACTGATGAAATGATAGTGACATAATATATAAAATACCTATAGGTAGATAGATATGTTTATATGTACGTAATTATGTAACACCTTCCAGTATAGAAAATTCTTTCTTTTATGCTCAGTTCATTTACTTTCTAGTTTTATATTTTAATGGAAATATATTGTGAATGTGTTTATTTAATCAAGATCGAGTTACATATTTGCACGTAAATTGTGAATCGCTTCACTGCTCTACCGAACACTAGTTGAATACACTTTAAAACCAACAAGAGATATGCTTTATGGCGTTTATTTTATTACTTATTATATTAACTCCTAAGAAATTGATTAAATTAAAAAGAAATTCAACTAAAGTTTTACCTTCTTGAAATTTTATATAGGGTAAAGCTTAAAGCATATAGTTAGGATAAACTTACTGACTTTGGTGATCCTCGCCCTAATTGTTTCAAACTTTTTACTTATCAATTAACTCAATTATAAGAAATAGCTATTTTATTAAATCTTTGATTCATTTAACAAAATTTTTTGATTATTAGAAATTAAATTTCAATGATGACTTTGATATACATCAATATAAGTTTATAAGTACATAATTAATTTGCTTTTCACTTCAACAACAGGTTTTGAATTTACTTCTCTTGGGGCCTACTAGCAATATTGTGCCGGGTTACGAAAATCGTCCAGGGAAACAACAAAGGAGCTGGTAAAATATAACATGTTTGGTGATTTGATTACTTAAAACACGGGTCACAATCACATTAGGCTGGTTGCCAGCCGCGAATTGAGTTAGCCGCTACTGCCAGCCATTGATCAGCTTGGTGTGAACACAAAGTCGCCGCTGGTGCCACCAGCCGACGAGTATTTGCCAGAGGCTGTCGAAGTTGGACCTTGGACATGTTCACCTTTTTTTGGCTGGCACTAGCCAGCAGCGCAGTGTGACCACTATCTTAACAACCACTTAATAAATTATTTATTGTGCGGACCGGTATGGACACAGACCACATGCTTGCTGAATGCGCATAGCGAACTGGCGAGTAGCAGCCCAGTGTGACCGGGTTGCCAGTCGCTGCTTGCTGGTGCTACTGCCAGCCTCTGATTAATAGCAGCAAACCCAGAATTTTTGAGTTATTGGTACTCATATAATCATATACCTACTTATGTTTGGGACACGGACAACTCGGCACCATTTTTTTAAATGAGGGGAACATTAAAAGAGAGATCCACTACAGGTCGAGCTTAAGTTAGTGTTAGAAAACGATTTTTATTTTAATGAGGGGACCGTTAAAAGTGGGATCCACCGATCGAGCTTAGGTTATGCGGGGACCGTTAAAAGAGAAATTTTTGTAATGAAAACAATAATTGTTTTCCAACTGGCGCCGAGTTTTCGCGTACTGTATTTTTTATTTTTATTCATAAAACTTGGGATTACTCTTTCAAAGCTTTGAGTATAATATTGGTTCATTTTGTTCATATTGCCCATTATGTTGCCATACATAGATCCTATGACTTAATGATGGTACCTTTAATAGTACATAAAAAATAAAATAGGTTTTACTTTTATTGCAGATATATGCGTAACCGCTACATGTTATTTTCCTCCAGAATTTCAAGGGGAGTACAAAATGCAAACTTCAAATTATAAAGGCGAAATAACGTACAGTACCTTAAACATTACAGCAAACGCAATACCAATCTGGGGAAATTGTCATCAAAGAATTGAAAATACATTTATGCTGATGATTAAGTATGTTAACTTCACTTTATAGTACATTATGTACTTAATCGAATCGTGCCATAAGTTCTGTTAAGTGCTTGCAAACCGATTTTAAAGCATTGAAAATTAAAAAAAAAATTATTGAAAATTTATTTTATTTAAGACATTCTGAAGAATAGAATAGATTAATGCATTATTTATTAAAAAATAATTCTTTTATCGATGTTGCTGTCTTGATCAAACTTCATTTTAGAAGTTCTGATATTTGTTTATAATATAATACTTTTCATCAAGCTTGTTTCGCGAGCACCCAAATACAACACGTTTATGTAAGAATTCCCATTTGGTGTGAGTGGGCTTTGTCTTTTAAGTTAAAATTGATTATTGTTAAAAAAATATAATGTATTAAATAAAATAAAATCCAACTGTCCGATGATTTTCTGTAGAAACCTTCTGAAAGTTTTATCTATATTTTGTCAACGTTGATAATATTATGCAATCCTATAGGGTCTACTTTAGAGATGAGGGCATAATATGCCCATGATATTACCAAAATGTTTTATTTACAGATGAAGAAATTTCCACAGTTGAAGAAAAGTTGATTAAAAATGATTAATATAATGTTTGTATATTATATTAATAATTTTTCTTGTTGTACTTTTCTTAAACTGTGGAAATTTCTTCATCTGTAAATAAAACATTTTGGTAATATCATTCGCGTGGCTTTATTTTTCCTTTTTCAACTTCACTGTTTTGAATTAATTTACAACTATGGTTCAATAATATTCTAATAAATGACATTTTTAAAGATGCAGTTAACAACCCTCATTACTTAAATTCTTAAATAGTAAAAATTCTTTGTAGCAAAACTTATGACACGACGATTAAAAAATATTTATTGTGTTATTTTATTTGCCATAATATTCATACTTATTTCTCGAACTCCATGTTTCATCATTATAATTCGAAAGAAAAAGTGTGACATGTTTTGAAGATAATATTTTTTTAGTTACAACGGAGAGCAGTGTATCCGATGTTTACATCTAAAGTTAAGATCGAAAAATATTTTGCAAGTTCACGCTTCGAATAAAGAAACACTTAAAACATGTTATACCAATGAAGAAACTGCTGCAGCAAACTGTCCTTCGGAAGCATCATTGCGAAATCGAACTAGTGCCGAAATTCTTTTATTCAGTAAATACATAACACTTCCGAGTATTGAAGTTTCAAAATTAATGTACAATATTTTAGAAACCAAAGATTTGGAAGGCAACCTTATACCGAAAGAGTATTGTCCAATCGATGGAAATTTTGCTGTGCAGTATAGAACAAATGGAAACGCAAGAAAAAGAGAATGCGTGGACTCGGATTCGAGTTTAAATACATGTCCACTTGGATCCACATTAAATCTTCACCTTCATCATTGCTCATTTGAAAATACTGGTAAAAAAGTATTTCAATATTTCAAGTACTCTTGCCTTAAATTTAGTTTTCAGACTTGCAATTTGAATGTCTTGGTGAATGGAAAGGTTCAAATGGTGATACCTATTTAGCTTTACTCGATAATAGCAACAGTAAAACTCAACAATATCGTTGTGCTGTAAGTTCTTCAGCTCAAACTGTAACAAATTATTTCAATTTTTATTTGTAGTTATATCGGGAAAATTCAACTTCGGGTATAATTGATATGTCTCTTGGAAGGGATTCGACTTGTACGAATGAACTATACAATTCTACATTTGGATTTGAGACATTCATGTTCACACCCCAGAACAACAATAACTGGCCACCTGAAGTAATATATAGTCAATGCAGGTTGGTTTAATATTATTATCCTTTTTTTTTATTTCCCCACTTATTCTTTCTTTTGTTTATGACTTTAATCCTAACACATTTTCTAGTTTTCCCGACTGGATGGTAGGAAAATGGGAACATACCAGAATAGAACACGATACATTTATTTTTAAAGATCAAATTGGTTATAAAACTTACACGATTAAGTGTGTGGGCGTTCTCGACTCTAATGATCGATATTTGGTGTTCACTAAAAATCAGTGGTAAGTTGAGTACCTATTTGATTCTTTCTTATTATTTTAACATTAAAAATTTTATAGTAATGAAGAACGGTACAATTGTATAAGAATCCAAAAGAAGAGAAGAGAGGAAGATATCATGGAGTTTCAATTAGGTACCAATTTTAGTAGTAATAAAGAATTTTATGATTCTTTATGTGCTGATAGCAATTTTCAAGAAAACGGTTGGATAACCCAAGGAAGTTAGAAACAGTTTTTTTTAATTAAGAAAGCGTTGTTTTAATCACAAATTTTAGGATTGGATCGAAAGATGGAAGTTTCCTGTCCAATTTCTGGCGAATATACAGGAATGATTCCAGATACTACAGATATATGTGCTAAATTATGGTCCGACTGTAGAGCACCAGAATTAATGTATTATCAAGTAACCGATTGTACCACTGCAGAAATTTATGAAGAACGTGAATACAAATGTTTGGGACATTGGAGAGAAGGCGAATTTCTCTACACTTACACTAAAAGAAATGACGTTGCTGCAGAAACATACGAATGTTTTGTTGGTACAATAATTTCATCAAAGGAAGATATTTACATCAAAGAAGCTGGCGAGCATTGTCAAAAGGGGATTAATCCTTTACAGTATGGAATGAAACTTATTAAACAGGGATTGTATTCTTGTATGGGTAATAATATCAAAGTAATATTGAAATCAACAAAATACAATATTCTTTGTCTTTAGGTCGAATTCCATCCTCAACATTCTCGCCTATCACTAAATCACTGCCACCTGTAATACCATCGATTTCCTCTACAAAACCATGGAATATCGAAACACCATGTAAGTAACTAAATCGGATGATCTTTTGGGACAACCGGTATAGCATTTATTTCGCAATTATTACTCATATTAACTAGGAATAATTCTAAAATTTTAATAAATTGTAGTTCCTGCCCTCAATGAAATTGAAAACAACGACATCAACAGTACAACATTCCTTAGGCCGGCACTTCCAATTCTGTTCATGACAATTTTTGCAAGTATCTTTTAGATAATATATTAAAAATTCTTTACATCCGGTTTTTCTAAATAAACAAATTTAAAAGATATTTGCAATATTTTGAAGATGAATCAGAATTTTAACTTGAAATAAAACTGTGATAAATTTTTAAATAATGCGCATTAAACCTCGAAATTTTCAAAATGCGCCCTTACTAAATTTAACATATTTATAGTAATTAATACGAATTACAACAGGATCAATGTAGTACCTTATTGTATTACGTATAAGTAAATTTAATAACAATAAGATAAATAATGACTGACGATATTATTTTTTTTATCAAAATGCCAAAAATATTTAATAAATTAACGTCAAATAAAGACTGCACGCACTTATTAAATAAACTAAAATTTTAGTTAATAATTATTTAAAATTTGGTTTTTACCTTTTTTTATTCTCAACTTGTCATTTATAATTTATTGTATTTATTTTTATTTAGTAATTGTTTACTTAACTATACATTTTATGTAAGTTGACTTGATAAAATTAATTTGTACATATTTAAAGACTGTATTGCCTATTTAGTTACAATAAATCTTTTGTATTTTTTTCTTTCTAAAAGTTACATATTTTTTGATCAAACGATGCTAGATACAGAACTGGACATCAATGTAGTTTTAAGAAAATGATCAAAACCCGAGCTAAAACCTCTAATTATGTAAAACATCCATTTCTCAACATGGGGGTCACGATATAAGACAGGTTAGTAAATGACGATTGACGATCTAAAAAAGAGTAGGAAAAAATCTTGAAAAAATAGACAGGCGTTTGAATAAGTTTTGAGATAACCAGTTCAGAATCAAAAATTTTCAGGAATTGTTAGAATCTTTTCAGTCAAATCAGTTTTTTTAAAATTTTTCAAATTTTTACAAAATTTGTATACGAAAAATATATTCCCATAGCAATTTCATTTCTTTGTTCAGTAAAGGTTAAATTTCTTTGTTCTTTAATTTGCTTCATAAAGTTTTTATTTCAAACACGAGCCAAATTTTTACATCTATGACGTATATTTTTGGAAATCAACTGAATTTTCTTACCACGTGAATTACATTATCGTTAAATAATCGATTAATTTTTGAAAATTTTACGACATTTTTAACATAGAAAAATTAATTTTATGGTGAGAAAGTCGTAAAAATCTTGAAGCTCTTTACTGGGATTTTTAGGTTGGCGCGTGTTAACAATTAAATTAAAAAAATTCAGATTACGAGACCAAAAACCCCTAACATATAGATCACTTTAAAGGCATATATGTATTTTTGTTTCCAATATAAAAAAGGGTTACAGTCAAATTTCAGTTAGTTTAATCACGATTTTTGAATCATCAAAATTAACTCAGTCGCGCATTGCGGATTTTAAAAGTTAATTCTTCAAGAAAACTAAGTGTTTGGAGTTAACAATAATTAAATAAAAGTAAACATTTAATTAAAGTATTTTTGTGAATAAATTCGGCAAACAAATTAATTATTTTTTATAAGCGAATAAACAAAGTTTTGAACTTTTGGTGAAAAATTAACGATTTACATTCGAACATTTTTGTTGCAATTTAAAAGTTTATATCGATGAAAGATAAATTAAATCTTTCTTTTATTACCGTAAAACGGGATTTAATTAAGTGCAAAATATAAAATTTGAGATTTGAATAAATCTATTGGCACAATTTGTCAAAAATACCTTCGAGGGAATAATCACCATTTGGATGGGTTCACATATAGTTTATTTCGCAAACTACCATCTTCTGTTTGTCAAAATTTTGCAACATCCTTATATACAACGTTTACAAATTTGGATTTTCCAAGAGACCATGAAGAATATTTTAGAAGTAAGTGAATTTTGTTTTTAATTTTAAGAAATACGAGTACCTACAGTGAATTTCAACAGTCAGTGGCGTACAGTGAATAATTTTATTAATAATTCCTTTGTTTCATCTCATTTATCTACATTTGTTTATCTTCATTATAAAATTAATTAGTAATTTTTTTTGTTCATTTAATTTAATTTTAATTTAATTTTAATTTAATTGGGCCCAAAACAGTTATTTACAAAATTTATTATTTTTATTTCATTGTTTATTGCAATCTAGTTTTATTATTAATTTCACTGTATTTATTTATGCTATTTTTTTTTAATTATTATATGTTTTAATTATTAATTATGAGTTTTATTTTGTGTGTTTTGTTTATGTTTCTACAGGTCTCATTTGTAAGGAGGAATACAAATTTGTAACGTTTAATAAGGTATTATTTTGAAACAAAAACTGCCCTCTGGATTGCAACCCCTAATGAGAGGGTTGGTACACCAAAAGCCAGAGTCTGCAACAATCCGAAGAGAAACTCTCCAGTTTGTTTTGCCACGATGGAAATTTAGACCAGCTCTTTATTTGGGCGGTGGCTGGATCGGGGTTCTGTAAATAATAGGTAGCTAAGGGTGAAAAAACAATAAAACACCTATGATGGTAAATGTGCTTTAATTCAATGATAACAGAATCTGAGATGCTCTTACAGTTCCAAACAATTGCAATGTATAAATTACTGTGGTAAAACTGCACAGTAGCAAATGAAATAATGAGCGGTTCATTCACAAAGAGCTCCGTCGTAAATATAAACAAGTACCAAACAAGATAACAACACTAAGGTTGTACAATTTGAAAACAAAGCACACACACGTTGATGCTTTCGATATGGAAAAATAAAAATGCTTACCTCGATATCTCGCTAAGCTTACAATATCAAAGATGACAGGCACTTCCAATCGAGACCAACGGGTGCTATTCAGGTGAAGCTGGATCTTGTTGAACTATCTAAACAGTAGCACTTGATAGAACTACGCGCACAGATAAACACGGCTTGGATTAGGTGATGGTGTATTGAGAGCAGGTGAAATGCTGGTCGAACGAAACTTCGTTACAGTTGGAGAATCCAGGATGGCAATCGATCGGTTTGATGTTGTAAGGAGACCAAAACAAACATCACAACTCGATATCTTGTCAAAAGGATAAACAAGAACTGGCTTGCGCAAAACCTTGCGTGCGGGGAGAAATCGTGCAATATGCTGATAATGGTGAATTTTGTAAAATCCACAGGTGGTATACTTCCACAGTAGAAAAAACTGTAACGCTACAGCGAATGGCTTAAAGTAATGCTCAAAAGAAACAGGAGCTGGCCAATTTAAAATAATGGATAAAGCACCAGTAATTCGGCACTAATAGGCACTTTAAAACTCCGCACACGAAGGTCGAACGTACACATTCAATATCTCAAACCCAACTGATTCGGCTCAACCGCGTCCGACAGCAAGCCACATTGCGTTCCAAAATTGCAAGGTCAATGCTAAATGCATTTAAAAATGCATACAAGGCAATGGGCCGTACTCAGGGATATTGTGAAACGATATGAAAAGGAGAACAATATAACAAAGCAAAAATTTGTTACAATTTTCCTTTTATAAAGACGCGTCGCGGGTTTAATAAGTAATCTATCATCTTCTTTGATGACGATCCGGCGTGGACTTTAATTATTTTTATGATAGTGGCGCTCAACATATATTTTTTTTATTTTTATTATTATGATTAGGAATTTAGTTAAGTTTCGCTACGACACCTAATTAAATTTTAACCTACGACCTACGGCGAGCTACCGGGGAAAATTTTAATATTGTTACAGGTGTCGTAGTGACTAAAAAGTTGGTAACAGAATATTTACGATTTTTTTATCCAAACAGACTTATTTAGCTAATTACTCGAAAGTCTAAAACAACAAATTTTGTTTTCAGCTTTACGTTTTGAATATTGTGATATAGTCGATTTTGAAACGTATTTTGAATTGCCATTTGGTTTGTTAGCATTTTACATTATTATTATCTATATACGACGAGGAGCAAGCTCGACGTAAAACCCCCAACTTGGAGGACCAGAGAGAGGATCAGTATAAAGTTCTTACTTCACCTGGTACATTTTGAATATTAACATATTTAATTAAGCTTAAGTAAGTAGGTAAAGTTGGCCTCAAATAAATTAGCAGTTACGTCACAAATTTCTGATTAAGAAATAAAATACCGAAGATTATTTAAGACGTCATTTAGCTTTATTTAAAAAAGTTTATTATTATATGCAAAAACTATTTGCATATCTTACTGTCAAGCAAGTCCAATAAAGTCGCCTGTCCCTCTAAGAAGAATTTATATAGCGTTAGCAGTATTATACATTAAGTAGAACATACAATGAAAAATGAGTACCTATTATATGATTTACACCAGAATTACTTTAAAATTTCATATAAAACATAACAATAATGGTATCTTTATTTTATCTGTTATGAAATTAGTGAAAACTTCAGAACGTATTTTGGGGTTTCGGAGTACATTTAAATACAAGCCTACCCCTTATTTAAACATGACACACAGAAACTTATAATCACTTTACCTACAGCACTGGAAAAAGATTAATTTTCACCAATTTTTTCCGTTGAAAATCCATCCACCATTACGGACCTACTTATATTAAACAGAAAATTATTTATTAGTATTACTTATCATTGATAAACGATTAGTACAAATTTATGATTACCTTTGATCCTGTCGTCCTTGAGCCGATGCCACTCCTCGGCTGTGCTCCGTCTCCACCAGCTCTTCCTTCCATCACCACCAGGCACATAACCAACACTTGTGCTCTTCAAACATTTTCTATAGAAAATCATCATCATCATCTCTGGCCTCCACTACTGTTGGGTCACAAAAGGAATTCCCACAAACTTGGAAGGAAAAGAATAATCCTGTAAATAAAAATTACAAAAAATAATAATTTGATGAATAATTTTTTAATTAACCTTCATCTCTCATATGCAGCAAATTGGCCGCAGTAAGATAATTAGGGTAGTTTATGGATGTACTGAGTCGGCTGGTGGAACTTTCTTAATCTAAACACGGGCTTGGTCTAGTGGAGAAGATAGTAATTAGAGAATACAAGCCCTTTCCACCTCTCCCAGGACGCTCTGGAAGGAAATGAGAGAGAAAATTCACAAAAGCAAATTCCAACTCCAAAGTACGCGAGCGGATGAAGGTTAAATGGTATAAATACAATGACTAAAGAGTACAAGTAATAAATATACCTACTATTAAATCATGTTTTGTAAAATCCGAGGTAAAAAATGCTATGTTAAAGATGGGTTAGGGATCTTTTCATTGGTAGGATTGGTTAACCGAATTTTGAACGACCAATAAAGAAATGAAAGAACTGGAATAGAATATTTCAAAAGGAGAGGTTAGGAGATTAAATTTTCTTTATCTTCATACATTGCAGGAATGAAAATGTAAGTAGGTACTAATTTCCATTTATCATGAAGATAAAAAAATGTCATCGACTTACTTTTTTCTAGCATTCAGTATTCTGAACAAACTGAGGTATCCCCTTTGATGGCTTATTTTAATCCAGGAAATGACGCCAAGTCTACTTTGACTTAAAATTATCTGCGCAACTGCCAAAATGTAAGAATGAATGTTTGCAAAAATACAATTTAGGTAAGTGCCAGGAACTCTTCGGTTAAAAAATAAGATTTCAAAAATGAAACTTGGTAGATGGTAATAAAATCCAAATGTTAGTATAAAGGTTTTTACCAAGTTGACATACACAAAACCTTTCTTGGTCGTACAAATCGTCGTATGACAAGAAAAACTCATTAAGTGCAGTTTTCGACAAAAACGCGATGTTTCACTAAGTGCGTTATTTTATGGTTATGCTTGCCTGAAAAAAAATTATGTCCCAATTTATAATATGAATTAGGATTCATTAGAATTTTAAATATTAAAACAATTGCTGTTAAATACGATTTATCAGATATAAAAAATGTTTAAACTTCATTATCTCTGTTGTCTTGAAATGTACTTAATGAGTTTTTCTTGTCATACGACGAAATACAATATTATTTATACTTAATAGATTTTCCGAAAAACTGCAGTTTCCACTTACTTAGTGGAAAATAAAATGTTTATTGACAGCAGTTTGATTTAACTCTAACTGAATTTCTAAAGTGACGTCAATTTTGTATGACATCGAAATTGTAAATATTCACGTAATAAAACACGCATAGTGACAAAATGGCAACAAAGCCAAACTTAATTTAATTTACTACCAAACCTGATTCATGCACAAACTTAGTCATGCCAATAAAATTGTATTTTACTACTTACTTGCTTACTATTTGTTCAGAAAGTATTCCAAAAAATTCAATTTCCACTTGAATTGAAGAAGCAGGCCATAAGTAAAACCACCTCCCTGCTTCGTGACAAAATGTTATAATAATATTTATTAACGGAATATCTCCTTTTACAATAATTAATAATATAACACTGAACAACAACTAAAAAGTAAAAAAATAAATTACATGTTTAAAGCACCTCTAAGCGATGACTTAAATCTCGTAAAAGAGCTTGTAAAAAAGTCAACTTCAACCTTATTGGGAAGATTCTGTAGTCTTGTGACAGGCGACTGCATCCCATAGTTTGTTCTATGGAAATTGGTAAAAAAACAGATCAGGCTTCCGAACGGAGCACAGGTGAGCCCAAAAATTGATAAATTGTAGCAATGAAGGACAATCGATACTGTTGTTCAAGAGTTTGAATAAAAACAAGTCCAGGTAGTTTCTTCTAGTATCCAATCTTGATAAGCCAGGGTATCCCAGCAGAAAATCGTAATCAGTGTCGAAGCAGATGCCAAACTTGAAACAAATCTTCTAAGTCACCAAGGTACCACCAAAAGGTTTTAGGCAAAATGAGATCCTCGTTTCTAAACTATACAAACGAAAGAATATTTGTAACCAATTGAAAATAATTTTAATTGAAAAATGTTCGACTTCCATATTCTTCAGGCTTGTACAAATCGACATCATCATAAAACAACTTCAACTCATTTTGTGGTTTGTGTCCCTCAAATATTGCAAATCAAATAATATTCTTTCTCCAATATTGAAAAACACTGAAAATTATAAAATCCAAAATTAGCCAAATTTCCGCACTGTTTACAGTCTAAAATAAGGAAGCACAGGAAAAGTTCTTGAGACGATGTTAACTCTGCATAGTTTATACTGTTCCTTTTGGAAATAAATTAAAGCACGCGCTAAATAAGTTGCCTACCTTCAAAGCTGCGCATGCAATAAGCTTTTCGATCGCTATTTCCTGAAAAGCAATGGCTGAAAAGGCTGAAAAGTAATAATAGCTATCGTCTAAAATTTTAGCGTATTTTTGCATTAAATCAGTTTTTTTAAGTGATAAGTTGAGTTTTAATTTTTGTGAAAATTTGCTTATTAGAGAAAATTATTGTAAGTATAGTGCACGTTTATAACAAAATTTAAAAAATCAATTTTTTGATTCAAATTATTATGTGTTTAAATTTTTTGAAAAAATTGATGAGTGGAATTAATTTTGTTCAAATGTGATATTGAAGTTAGTTTGTTTTTAAATTAACCTAACAATTACAGCAGTATCGATTATTAATTGAATACAAATAAGCTACAATTTTGTTTTTTCTTTTTATACAAAAAAGGAAACCGCTAATTTGAAAAAGTAACAAATTGAGAAATAAAGCAGTTGTTAAGAAGAGGTGTTCGAGTAAACAACTCGTTTTTTAAGGATCTTCGGTAATTTTCATTTAGAAAATTCGCTAAATAATTGTAAAATGTTTGCACTTTGGTATACAACGATATCGTGGAAAGAATACCGGTAAGTTAAAATAAAATATTAAATGACAATGCATGTTTATATAGTAAATAGTTCACTGGCACTTGAATTCCATATGACAAAATCTGATAAGTTTGGCAATTTTCCCGCAGTTCTATTTTCATAAATGTAACTCTTCAGTGGTCATTTCACTATGTAGCATTTCTAAAAATTAGAAATAAAATATTCCATACAAATTTAAACCTAATGGTGTTATTAAAAAATTATTTTTACATCTCAGTAATATTTTATTACATGACTAATTTATTAACAATTTACTAGCCACGGTTATTTTTGGGTTATACTTTAAATGAAGTTATTTACACTAATAAATATTTATTAATCGTTCACAATAAATCAATTAATTGTAAAATTGAACTAGTTAAATTGAACATTTAAATTAAGTTCAATTTGAAGTGTTAAGCAAATTTAACATTCTCTATTAGAGTAAATTTATTATGGGTTCAGTGAAATACTACAATTTTTAGAAAGACGCTGAAACACTACACTAATAAGAAAAGTTTTTCTTTTTAGACAAACTTTAATTACATGTTTAAAATGCCAAAATCAACCTCAAACCTACTCGAATCAAAAGCCATAACTAATACGCACAAAAATTTTATATAATACCTAAACAATTAAATTTCCTACAAAAAGATTCCAGGCGGCATATTAGGTATTTTACTAAAATTAACATTTATTATCTGTAAATGTTTCGTATTCCTTATGGTTTTTGCAGCGTTACGTGTATAAGGTCTTGGTAGATTTTTTCTTATAATTTAAATCAAAATTTAATTCAATGATTTGAATTAAAAATATGTACTTATTGTTTGTTATATTTTTATATTGTCACACATTGGAAGTGATAAAAAAGTTGATTACAAAAGAAAGAAACAGTCATTCAAGTAAAGTTAAATAAAAGCGTTCAATTCAAATACCAGTAAAATATGAAAATTAAATTACTTTCAACACTTCAGTGCGAGAAAGTAGCGCAAATACAAATGAGTACCAAAAGATATTATTTGCGAAATTTTGTACATTTTAGGTACTGCTGAAAAATATTTAGTGCATTTTTTTGTGATTCTAAAATTCAGATATGCGAAACAAATTTAGTATACCTTCACCTTCCACTATGCCAGATATTAATATTATAGTTTTCATAATTTATTATGAATAAAACGTACGCTAATAAAAGAATAGATTCAATAAAAACCATAAGTTAAACTGAAATCAATAGCAATTACTTTTTCATAAACATTTATTATTAATATACCTACATATAAGTAGTTACTTTATATCAAACCGTTATTGAAATTTATATTTTTATATAACAAAGAGAAGTTCAAAAATAGCAATCCTTATTAAAATATTGAAACATTAGTTTTTATTATTCGTGAATTATTACAAAATGTATTTTTACGGTTTGTCTGGAGTAAGTTTTCTATTTAAATTATGCCCAATTTACTTGTATAATAAAACATGTCTTGAAATGTAATTATTTAAATTATCTTTGTTTTTGAGACAAGATAACAAAATTAAACTAACCCCGGACAATTAAGAGCCCAGACGTGTTCCCGAAATATCACTATATTCCAGGGCCACGGTCGCTTTGCTATTATTTATATATGTGATTTGAATATAACCCTTTCACTCCTACATAGCAACTATTATATATTTATCTTTCATTCACTAATACTTTTCAACTAAAATTATTTTAAATTATAACAAAAAAAAATGTTGGTAACTAAAGTATTTTTTAAAATTTTAGAAATGTTAGAAGAAAACTTAACACGTTAACCTATTGTATAAATAGTAGGTATAGAAACGAATAAATTTTGTTAAAATTTTATAAAACATAAATTTTATTACTTCAGTACACACATAATCTACAGTGGGCCAAATAAGTGTCCTGGTACAGTGCGACTTGCATAAAACTTCAAAGCTGTATAATTTAAAAAAAATTTTACATTATTTTTATTAATTTTAAATTGTATAAAAATCAGTTAGATTATTATTATTGATAATTATCTTGTAAATTAACATTTAAAGTACACAAAGGCCATAAAGACATGAAAGGGCCAAAAACTTTTCCACTGCAGCTTGCACAGTCCTGGGTATTATGCAAACAGTAGATATCAATTTAGCAACCAGATAATCATTAAAAATGTTCTTCAAAATGGAGGTTTCAATTCCGATTCGTGATTTTATAGGTACCAGCTATGCCAAAACAGGTGATTTCGTGCTAAAGAAGCTCCTAAAATGAGTAGTGTTATTTGTATACATTGAAAAAAATAATGTTCAAATATCCATGAATCCAATTTATTGATTGAAAATTCGATATTGATTTTATACAATTTTCATAAATATTAAATATTAAGAAATTCATAAATTCAGTGAAATCGAAATCTTCACTACCTATTAAAAATTTTAATTTCACTTTCAAGTAATTTTTCTAATTGACTATGTTGAATCGTAGAATTCAATATAATATTCAATAGGGAATCATTTGATATTTTTATACCATCAGTCAAAATACTCAAATCAATTATATCATCTTCAACTGATAATTTTATTCAAATACAAATTTTATTTCAATATTAACCTTATCCAATAAACTAAACATTTTTAACATTGTATTTTCTTGATTTCCCGTGAGTAAATGTCAATTCTTATCATCTTTAAATTCTATAAATTCTTCGTGATTGCGTTAGTTAATTCTTTAAGCAAATCTAGTGATAACCAAACAATTCAAATTTTTCTAGAGGTTTCAGATTAACTGCAAATAATAACTTTAATATAAGCAAAAGGATAAATTTGATGCATAAATAAATAAAATAAGAATCAACACATCAATTACATTTATAACCAGCAATCCTTTTCATGTGCGTCTAAGCAGTCACTTTTAAAATTCAAAATAACCTGCTGCATACACAAGTAGATAAAATTTATAATCAAAAAAATCAAACGTTGGGTAGCTTTTATCTTTTTTGTTAATTTTAATTTATAATAACCAACATTTCCCTAGTAAAGCCTTCCTGGCTTAGCCAGGAAGATCGCCTACGTCTAAAGAAGATATGGCACTAGAAGAAGAAGAAGAATAACCAAGGTAAGTAACTTTACCATGCCAAATTGTTTCAATACACGTTTCTCGAAAATTTCCAAACTTTTGATGAATCATCCAAACTATCATCCAGAAAATGAAAAATATGTTACCGTCATCTTTCAATAATATTCACGTTTCTTTCTATGTTCATCAGCATGAACGACTCCAGTTATTATCTGAGCCTGTTTTTAATGAATTTCAATGTAGAAAACGATCTCTCGCAAGCAACTTGCGAAATGGGCAATGAAAGTAAAAATCGGTAACGTCAAATACTCTCCTTGAAAAAGATTATATTTTTAGAATTGCAACATAACAGCAGATTGCACAGTTTTAGCTTTTTTTCGTCTTAATGCATTTCGACTTATTTAAGTTTCTTTTGTACCTCAGCTTCGACTTCTTCGTATTCTAAATCGTCAGTAAATAGCGATAACCACTTGCCTCTACGGCTCTACCTCATTAATTATGGTTATTTAGTTCAGCCCCGTAGCCAGGATTTCATTTCGAGGGGGGGGACTTGTAAAAAACCTTTTGTAAAATTTTCGGTTTTTCCCCTTCTATTTTCTTTGTCTTTTCAACATTTCGGGGGGGGGGGCACGTGCCCCCAAATCCCTCCCCCCTGGCTACGGGCCTGATTTAGTTAGAAATGGGCCGTAACAATTTCTTTCCATTGAAGATGATACTTTTGACGAAAATTGGTACCGACGCTGACGGCTAACGGTCCTACGGACCGACTGTCCACCGGGAAATTTCCAGGTAGCCCAGTTTGATTCGGAAATTATAAACAAAAATAATTTAAGTTTGTGTTTCACTTCTTTATGGATAATTCTATTGAAACACTCAAAAACTAAATTTAGATTCCAATTATATTATTTGAATGTCTGTTTTGAGATTACGAAATTAAAGAAAAGCTATTAAAAAAATTAATATAATTTAAATTAATATTTAAAATGAAAATACACTTTGAGTAATATAACAATAAATTAATTAAAGTGGAAGCTCCAAGTGCTTACTTAAATTTAGATACATAAATCAGTAGGTTCTTATACTTTTGTTGGCTTATTTTAGGTCTATTTTGTGATGTGCAATTTATGTTTGTTGCCAATTTTGTAATTTACTTTCTTTTTTTAAATGTTCTTTTTTACATTAGCGTTAAATTCTTAAAACGTATACGAATGCCATTCAAATTTTGAAAATATTATAATCGAATAATTTTCAAAAGATTTTTTTTAAATTTACAACCAAACTTTAATGTTCTGAAATGTTTACATTGAAATGGCATATTTAGAATGCGGGAGTTTTGCCAAAACTCAACAAATTAGATAAAAGGTGTTACCTAACATGCTTATTTAATAATATTTTTGTTTATAATTTATTATGTATTTACTTTTTTATTATTTCATTTGTGGTTTCTTTTGTTTCCTTTAAGAGACGTTATATTGGAATCGATAACAAAAAAGAAATGTTCGAATAAAAATAATAGTACTAATAGTAGTAAGTCAGAATGCGAAAAACAATTAGTTCATGATTCTACTAAAAGCGAACCACCCAAAATATTAACAACGGAACCTCTTAAAAAAACAGTAGTAATTCCAGTCCAACCAACAACACCTAAAACATTACTCCCTACACAAAAATCTGAATCGCCGACATTACCTTTAAAAAAACCTGTTCGTTTACCTTCTCCCCATCCAATTCAAACAGTACAAAATGACGAAGAAGAAGAAGAAGAAGAAGAAGAAAGTGACGTAGAAGAATTGGATGACGATGACGATGAAGAAGGAGAAGAAGAAGATGATGAAGATGACGAAGAAGACTCGATCGTAGATCTCGTACCAAACAAATTAAAACCACTTTTGATTGAAGATAAGAAAATAGTTAACATAAAAAATTCGGTAAATGATTTTCTTACTCAAGAAATTGGTAACCAAAAATCCAATATTGATTTTAAACAAAGGTATAGTCGTGTTCATAATAATCTCAAAACTAACAAACTAATTGGAACGTTTTCTATTTTTATAAAACTAAATAAAATATTTTGAAATTTGGCAAAATTTATTATTGCCTATCCAACAAATAAACAATATCCAATTTGCTGTAAAAAATAAAACTTATGTAATAACAGTAGGTAACTAAAAATACAAAATTTATGTCGCATGTTGAAAATTTTCCAAGAATTAGAAGTAACTGCCCAAAAACTAATTAATAATTGCATTTACTATTGTATCATGTGAAATCTATAATAAGTATCTTCATATTAATTTAATGATAATTTAAAATTTAAAAAGCGTTCTTTTGCTGGATGTCCTCCGTGATCGATACTTGTGCCTACACTCGATCAATTTTCACCACCTGAAAGCTACTAAAAATCTACATTGTTATATTTTAAAATAATATAATAATTTTAATATTTAGGTTTGAACTTGAATATTAAAATGTAAAATTTCAAGATTTTGCGAACAAAATAAAAGTAAGAGAGAAAGGAAGAAAAATAATTGTTAATTTTTGAATTTTTGAGAAATTGTAGACAACAAAGGTAGTATTAGGTCGGTCAAAGGTTTCAGGAACGGGTACGAGCTAACGATTGGTGCGCTGCTCTAATTCTGGTTATCCTGACGTCAGTGGGAAAGTGGGGCTCATGAAAACTCAGGCTCATCTCTCTCGAGTCCTGAAGTTACATTTACAGTCGGTCTACTCAAGTCCGGGTGTATTTCGATTCATATTTATTGCATCAAGGTGAGAAACATATATTTGGACTTGCCTTCATTCAAAAAACAAAACGGTTTTTCTTTTTTAAAACGCTATTGAATCTTGTTTTTTAGTTATAATCTTAAAAGTGATTACTTAAGCTTTTTGTGATTAAAATTTATAAATCAGTAATATTGTAAGTAGCAGCTTTCGCTTCTGACGCTTATAAGCTTTTCCTTAAATAAAAATAGAAAAATCTTAAACGTAATAATTAGATTTGCTAACAGTTAAAGCTACACATTTAATTTGCTGTATTCAAAATAAAATTAAAGTGCATTTTCCAAGTTATAATTAGTTAGCTTATATAAATTATAGGTACATTATAAGCCGTTGGTTATCATTCTTTTTTGTTACAAAAAATTTTAATCAATGAATTTTACTGTTACGCAACAATATTTTAGTTAACACTAAAGTCGATACCGACCATTATTTACTTATGCGCAAGTTGCGCCGTTTTGGTTTTTTCAACAATAGGCCCCAATCTTTGTACATTTTATAACAAATTAAGATAATTATTTAATAAAATAAGCACGCTGAGTGAGTCAACGAAGTTTGATTGAAGTTGATTAGCTTATAATTCTGGTTGCTCGTTTGAATAAATTAAAATAGAATTTTGACTATTGCAATTAATTTAAAAAATTGTTAATTGTTTTAATCGATGTGATGCTACCTACAACTAAATACCAAAATAGTTGCATATTATTCTACGTTGCGGTCCTCAAATTTTTATCAAAATTAACTTTATATGTGTTATACCCAATATCTACCCACTTATTTATTACATTAATACTTACTAAGAACACTGCAATCTCATTTTAATTATTAGGTAACATTAAAATAACAAATTCTGGTTAAATTGTAATTAATTACAATATTATGTATCTACTATATGAAAAATACAAAATATTCATCAACAAGATCAAAACATCAAATTATTATACATAACTACAACAATTTATAATAATTTCCTCTAAGCGAAACATCAATTTGGTATGTTAAGTGTGTAAAAGAATGACTAACAAGAGAGAAAGAGGGAGACATTTAAATTTTCAAAATATTAACCATAAAGGAAGCTTAAACTTAAAGTAGAAAAAGACAACGTAATGGCACATAAAAAACTTTCCAATAAATTATAGTATCACCCTAAGTTGTTCCTTTTAAAATATTAACCCAATAGAATAATATCGATCTGTAAACGACTAAGGAAAACGCAATGTTAAATTGACAGTCTTGCAGTTTCCGTTCAATATTTTTATAATCAAAGGACAATAAACATACAAAGGAAAGTGAATTTTACAATTATTAATACAGCGGATTAATTTTGTAATAAAAAAAATTAAATTTCAAATCCACAAGGAATAAAATTTTAGTTATAAATTTAATTAGATAAAAAAAAGTATATAGGAAAATGGAATGGAGGTGTACCGCGCTAGGTTTCAAAAATTTTCCTTGCTCATTGATTATTCAAATTTTCACAACGTTAAAAATCGAGAAATTATAGCGACTAGAATTTCCTAATTCTAAACTCTAATAATGGAATAGCATGGATTAATTTTGGGAAAGTTATTCAATTCATTTCCAGTTCGACCCATAACTATGGCAACAGTATGCGCTAGTCGTAACTTGGGTACTGACCACACCCAATATATCTTAACTTTGGTAATATTACGCAAGAAAAGCAAGTATTTTTCAATAATGCATCAATAAATTGATTATTTGTAATGATCCTGATTGTACCTCCTTGACATCTTTGAAATGCCTTTGCTGAAGCATTTTCTATGCAGATTACAATTTTTCTTAAATTTTTAAAACGAAACTCAATTAACTTTTATGCGTTCACCAATTAAATCTCAATAAAATCGATAATCTTTTGCCTCATAATTTTCAGAAATATTGATCCTTATTATAACGTATGATATATCCATTTAGTCATTCATAAGAAATTTTTCACATTAGAATTTCTTTTTCGTGACGCTGATATTTTAAATTAAAATTCAATAAAAATGATCAAAAAATTATTATTTTTATAATTTCGATTTTAATTTAAAAATTAATTAAATATAATCGGTAAATATTGAAAATTATGACTACAATTTTTTTAAATTCTCTTGCACATAATATGTAGATACGTAGATACATAGTACATAATACAGCTAAATTGGTTTAATTTGTTTCGGTATTACATGCGCGCTAACATACAGTCCTTAAGTCGTGAATAACAAAAATATAAAATAAAAATTTAAAAAAGTTAAATTTGAGCTCGAGTAAAAAATTTAAACTATTGAAAAAAATAAATACAAAATGTAAAATAATAAATAAGTACAAGTTTCTTCGTCAATAACTTTTTCAAAATAGGTTTTCTTTAAAAACGAATTACAATTTTACTGAAATTAATTTAATAAAGAAATTATACTAAATGCAAAATATAAAAATATTGATTATTTTATTTGAGATATAATTATTGTATTGACTTTTTTTAAAATAGGTTAGTAATATTGTAATAGAAAAAATTGTCTTTTTGATCAATATTTGCTCATTGATTTGCTATAATTATGCAATCAAAACTGTAAGTTTTCTTTATTATTTGCAACTGACAAACAATTAAAATAAATGAAAAGAAAATTAAGAAAAGATTTTTTAGGTTTTCAATGAAAATATTTGTTAAGGGGTTTTGCTTTGAGAAGAAATTTAAATTGTCGCATCAAAATATAAATTAAGTCTCCTGTAAGTGGTCGAAGATTTTTTTAAAACAGATAGAAACCCCCCGTTGGATTGGCCGTCTGTACACAACAATGTGCGCCTATTGATCCTGGAAAACTGCGCCTCGAGTTTCCCAAAGCTCGTGCTTTCAGTCAGAGCGGGAAGCGTCAAGCGACTGCATTCAATTTGAAGACGAAGGAAGCGTCTAGATTAATAGGGCGGCGTCCAAAACCCCATGCCTAATAGTTGTTCCATCCGCTTATTTCTAGTGTCGTTTAAGTGTCTAAACCTAAATATTTAGTTAACTATAATGGGTGGCTGTGCGTCAAAGGATGCTAAAAATCCCATAGAGGATGAGTCGGGGTTTGTACTATTCGTATGGTGTTGATGTCTGCATGGGTCAATAGCACCGCGGGGGTGCGCCCGGATACCTGTGGACGCCTTCGCTCTTTTCTTTTATGTGTCTTGTATTTTACGCGTCTTCCTACAAGGAATAAAGTACGCTAAGTCTTTTACTTTTGCTTTGCTTTTGCCACCATCAAAATTTTCCAATATGTATTTGAATTTATTTTTTAATTGCAAAAATATATGTCTTATTTGTAATAATGTATGAGCTTGGACGTATCATTTTGTAAATATCTAACTATGATTTCAACGAGCATATTATATTATTTAATTGACTGTTAAAAGCTTATATTTGTCAATAAACACCGCACGCATGATTAACAATTTAAAATTAAAAACAATTATTATAAAAGTTTTAAGAAAATGTTTAAAAGGCACCATCTTTTTATAAACAAAAGCTACACTTAACAATAATGTATTAAATTTTTCAGAAAATCACAAACAATGGTTGACCAAGCAGTTTTAGACAAGCTTGAAACTGGATTCAAAAAATTGGAATCATCCGATTCCAAATCTCTGTTAAAAAAATTTTTGACAAGAGAAGTTTTAGATAATCTTAAAACTAAGAAGACCGGATTTGGATCTACTCTTCTTGATGTAGTTCAATCAGGTTGGTTTCATAATACGAAAATCAAAAACTCTTTTCTTAATACTTATATTACTTTCAGGTTTGGAAAATCACGATTCCGGTATTGGATTGTACGCCCCAGATGCTGAATCGTATACCGTCTTTGCCGATCTCTTCGATCCCGTTATTGAAGAATACCATACCGGATTCAAAAAAGGCGATAAACACCCTCCCAAAAACTGGGGTGATGTAAGCGTTTTTGGAAACCTTGACCCAACTGGCGAATACATCGTGTCGACTCGTGTTCGTTGCGGTCGCTCTATGGAAGGTTATCCATTCAACCCTTGCTTAACTGAAGAACAGTACAAAGAAATGGAACAAAAAGTAGCATCTACTTTATCCGGACTTGAGGGAGAACTTAAGGGTACTTTCTTCCCACTCACTGGAATGACCAAGGACGTACAGCAAAAACTGATAGACGATCATTTCCTATTCAAAGAAGGTGATCGCTTCTTGCAAGCAGCTAACGCATGTCGCTTCTGGCCCAGCGGGCGCGGAATTTATCACAACGAAAAGAAAACATTTTTAGTATGGTGCAACGAAGAAGATCATCTTCGAATTATTTCAATGCAGATGGGTGGTGATTTGGGAGAAGTTTACCGTCGTCTCGTTACTGCTGTCAACGACATCGAGAAACGTATTCCATTTTCTCATAACGATAGATTGGGTTTCTTAACTTTCTGCCCAACTAATCTTGGTACTACCGTACGTGCATCAGTACATATTAAGGTACCAAAATTATCTGCCAACAAAGCTAAACTAGAAGAAGTTGCTTCAAAGTACAGTCTTCAAGTTCGGGGAACTCGTGGCGAACATACCGAAGCCGAAGGCGGTGTTTACGATATTTCTAACAAACGTCGTATGGGTCTTACCGAATTTGATGCTGTTAAGGAAATGTACGATGGTATTGCAGAAATCATTAAAATTGAGAAAGAATTGTAAAGTAGTCACAATCTTAATCATGCGTGATTTGTTAATTATGAGCGATAATTAGTTGTAACAATAACAACCTCATGTAATATTTCTTGTCATTTGCCAAAGATATCATTGATTGCTTAAGTATTGCTATAAGATTTTAAAAAAAAGTGTTTGAATATTTGTTAGTATGCTTCTAGTCAACATTGTTTTTTAAACTGACATGTTCAAACACTCTGCATTGGATATATATATATATGTATATTTATTAGATATTATTTATACGATGTCTATGTAAAATATTGTTATGTATTATTTAGTAATTTGACAGGAAATTTGTTACAAGCAAATAATTAATAAAATGCGTCCAATGTATAATCTTATTTTTCTATTTTAAAGCAAAACCATTCACACAAATTAAACCACAGGGAAGTTCAAAAAGTTCGTCAATGGCTGGAACCTCTTAATTATTTTTTAATATTTTTACTTTTTTATAATAACTGATTTCCTTTTCTGCAATCTTTTCCAGTTTAAAGTAAATTTTTTGTGACTGAATATTTACTATAAACAAACTGAAATTAGTTTGACTTTTGTGTAAAAATCTGTGAAAATTTAAGAACGCGTTAAATTAATATGAAAAACTTAAAGCATTCAAAACCAAAATTAGCAAAAATCGATCTACCATTTTTATTAATAGTGCTATTATACTCACTTTACGCAAAATAAAGTTCCAATAATGTATGGAAGACATTTTGTTTGTTTTAATTGAATTATTAATAATTTTGAATTACCTAAATAAAGGACAAAAAGGCATTGCCTTAGAATTGCACATAAAATCCCTGCATTGGCGCAACTAGGGTCAAAAGTTTAGGGGGGGCTAAAAAAATATTTTCAAACAATTTTTTTAACGGTGGGGTAAAAATAACGAAAAATTGGGATATTTTGGAGGGGCTAACTTGAATTTTGGGGGGGCTTAGCCCCCCCCTAGTTGCGCCTATGAATCCGTGTTCTATTCATCATCATACAGTTGGTTTTAAAACGTCTTAAACGTTGTCCGATCATCAATCTATCAACGTCGTCCAGTGACGTCGAATTGGCGTTTGGTTTGCTAGCGTTTTACATGTTTTACCTACGCGCGACGTGGGGCAAGCTCTATGTAGAACCCGTAAATTGGATGACCAGAGAGACGGCCAGGTAATTGCTAATGGAAATAATTGATTTACATATTTGAACATCGCATAATTAGAAAACTGAGATTGGCGGGGGTTGGAGGAGATTCCTACTAGAGAAGAATGCGGGACTACTTTTTCTTGTCCCGTCCCGCCCCGTCCCGCGGTGCGGCCTTGTCCTGCAGTCCCGTCCCGTCCCGCGGGTCCCGCTTATCCCGCGGGTCCCGCATATCCCGCAGGTCCCACTCGTCCCGCAGGTCCCGCGCATCCACCCCCTGAGCACTGTTTTATTTTATAAATAGTATAAAAATAACAATTTTAATTGTTTTTTATTATTTTTTTTGATAACTTTTAAAATTTTTACTTAAGTAACATAAATTTATAAATCAAACGCGGGACTTAATTGGCATCCCGTCCCGCGCGGGACTAAATTGGCACCCCGTCCCGCGCGGGACTGAATTAAATCCCGTCCCGCCCCGTCCCGCGCGCGGGTCGGGACGGGGCGGGACGGGACGGGATTTTTTTGATCCCGCATTCTTCTCTAATTCCTACATTCTAATTTTCGAATGACCTTATATTCCAATAAATAAATCAATTTTCGTCAACGCGCTTACATAAAAAAGTATTGAAAGATTGTGTAATATAGCAATTATTTAAATTTGCATAAACTGCCCCCCAGCGATATTTAAAAATCTATTGGTATAACCGATCGATTTCTAATAAAAAAAAATTTCCTAAAAATTTCAGCTTTCCAACCAAGATTGAATAGCTAGTCTCTTAATTGAGTACCTATTGTTCAAAACTACATGTTTGTTTATAATTGTCAAGCAGCGGCGGTTCTAGGACGGTGCATTCTAAGGGGGACGCCAAAATGACAAAAAATTTTGAATTTTTTTTTAAATCAACCTTTTCAAACAAATATTGTTTCTTTTTACTGTCTGGTCGGGGGGGGGGGCAAAATGAGATCTCGCACCACCTAAAAATCTTGCTAGAACCGCCGCTGTTGTCAAGTTATATTATCCTTGAAAATCCATCAATTCTGCAATGAAGAATGTTTTTATGCAAGCGATTGTTGCTATAATGAAATGCTAACCGAAATTAGAAAAAGGAATTAGGAAAAGATTAGACCCTGCACCCACTTTAGCTATAAAATTATTAAAAACTAAATTACACAACCTATTTTCTGCAAAATTTTAATTTAAACCTTTCTAGGCCAAGAAAAATTGTAATAAACATTTTGAATTGGAGCTCGAGGTTCCTTAATAAAAAAGCTGAAAATTTATATGAAGTGAGCTCATGTATTAATTTTCTTTGGATTTTGAATGAATTTTTTGTTTTTTAAAATATTAAAATATATACCTAATATAGATAGTATTTATATTTAGTAGTATCAACTGAAACTTTTTATTTGTTATATGATTTCAAAAATTAGTTTTAAGGTAGAACTAATTGTGATACTAAAAAAATATATTTACCTTGTTTTGTGTAGTACAAAATAAAGCATATCAGGGTAAATAGTTATTGCTTACCATGTTACACTGTAACTCATTACTGCTATCTTCAGCAGGTTGCGATATATGAAATGTACCTACATATTAAAAACATGTAAGAAACCAACGTAAACCACTTTACTCTTGGAAACGCGATAAATTATTATTTCCTTGTTAGTTCTTTTTTTAATTTTCTTTCTTTAAAAGCTTGTTTTTAAAAAATATTTTTTTATTTATTTATTCGCTCATGACTGCCTCCCAATTTAATATATATTTTCTAAGGCTTTTCGTGATAAGGATTGAAATTTTGAACTTTCAATTTCTTCCAGTTTATGAAAACTTGAAATGCTACGAAGCAGATGCGGCTCAATTCTGCAAGAAGCTGTTGCACTGGTAAGTGAAAAATTTGTCTTTTATATTTTTGTGGATCGAAATTTGGGTTAAAATCAAAGTTTGTGTTTTGTTTGCAATCCAAATAAAATTAATTAAATAATTTTTATTACATCGCTCAGTAATCGCTAACATTCATAGATGGCGCGGGATGTCATTTTTATTCAATATCACTTGATTTTTGAATTTCGAAACGAAGTGACGCAGGCGGAGTCTCTTGAAATAAAAACATTTTAGTAACTTATTTTGGAGTTTTTGAACAAAAAATAATTCACATCCGGTTAACTTGGTTTTAATTTTGAACTTTCAATTTTTTCCAGTTTATGATAACTTGAAATTCTACGATGGAAATATTTATCGAGACGAAGCAGATGGGGCTCAGTTCTGCAAGAAGCTGTTGCACTTGTAAGTGAAAAATAATAATTGTTTTATATTTTTGTACATCGAAATTTGGATTAATAACAAAGTTAATATTTTGTTTGCAATTATTCATGTTACTTGATTTTTTAATTCCTAAACGAAATGATGCACGGTGGCGATTCTTAAATTGAATTGAACCGCTTGAACCGGTGCGTTTAATTGAAAATTGTTTCTAAAAAGGAATCTAATGTTTTTTTTTATTTTAGAGAGGCTTAATGTAAGGGTGTAGCCGTGTAGCAGTGCCATGGTTGACTACTATCAACAAAAATAGTAAGTGACCAAATTTTATATTAGCTGTAGCAGGCCTACTTTGGATTTAGGGGTGCGCACCCGGTGAATTGCTTTAGTTTTCTTGTGCGCCTTGTGTAACCAGAGTGGACCTATTGCTTTATTATTTAAGTATAAGATAGTGGAACCCAATCTTTTTCAATAACTTGGGCATTTGTCCATTCCACCATCATTTCCACAAAAAATGAAAGTAATAATTTTCGATTCAATTTTGACTATTTTGAATTCAAAATTCGGACTTGCACCTTCCAATTATTCAAATCGAAAATTATTTTTAATTTTTAAATTGATATTTCAAGACTCATTAATTATTATTACTACTAATTCCTCTGTTGTTGTAATTGATTATTTAAATTCTTTTTAATTTTATAATATTAAAAAACTTATGTTGCCCCCCGGTGAAAATACAATACGAACGCCTATGTCTCAAATCGTAATCGTCGATATCGTCGTGTGCCGTCACAGGTGTGCAACTTAATGTTAAATTTTTGTTCGCTAATGACGAAACAACGAGGAGAACTTGCAAAGATGGCGTGGCAAGCGCCAACCGCTGAACGCGGGAAATTTGAGTAGAATATATATTTAATTTAAAAAATATAAAATGTAGTAGATTGATTTAAAATCGATAGATTCGTTTTTTTCTTTCTTGATAACCAAACTATGAATATCAAGAAAGTCAAAAACAAAATCTAATCGATTTTAGATCAATCTACTACTCATGTAGTTGAAAAATCTTCGGTTTTGATAAAAATAAACAATAATAACTCTGTTGTGATTTTTATTCAATCTTTGAAATTATGCATTTACAAAATAAAATAACAAACATAATTATAACAAAATATAAGGACATTAATGTCCAACGAAAGAACCCTTTAACAAGTGGGATTACAGAATACGATCTCCAACGAAGTTCGTTTGAAACTTCATAACAAATCCAAACAAATATCTTATACAATAACGAAAAGGTTACAGAATAGGGGTGCAATCGTCTTTTTATCAAAGACGTGCAATTTTATCTAAGAATAACAAAAAAGTTCACTTACCGACTTATTCGACAAACAACCACCAACAAAAAAAACAATTTACTACAATTCAAAAGTTCATGAAAACGTAACCTAACAACGAAACAATTACTTTGGTATTTTGTGGAAACCAGATGGTGGTGGAAACAACCCAAGGTAATTCTAATTTCCAGTGTTCCCAATATGATAATGTTTTCATATAATAGAATAAGTACATAGTTAAGTACTCGATTTGATCAGATGGAAAGTAATGCATATTTTCTACTTCATTTTCTTCACTTCTACAAACTAAACAAATGATTTACCTCATTTGCTTTAAACGATGGACCCAGGATAAGTTAACCTTTAAAATATTAAAAGTTAATGTAAAACAAAATTTAAAAAAAACTCGTCGTACTTACCTAACAAATATACAATACATTCGGAGCCAGAATAAAGATAATTTTTATTTAACCCTTCAGAGAACCAACGTTTAGCAACACGTGAAGAGAACAACTAAGGATGTTTTTAAGGTTTCTAAGACGTCCTTTTAACTAAAATAAGCATTTTTTATCTAAGAATAATATGTTTGTAGGAATTGTTAACTTACCGACTTATTTCAAAAACAACCACCACGAAAAGAAACAATTTACTGCAATTCCAATGTCCATAAAAACATAACCAAAGAAAATATAGCGTGAACATAACCATACAAAACAACCTAAGAAAACAACCAAAGCCGCCAAAATCGGAATTAAAATTGACATGACTGACACCTATTGACAGTTGTTGTAAGGGAAACTGCGGAAACTGTAAATTGCTCCAATGGTGTCATCTATGCACCTTCTCCTCCTCAAGTTGAGGAAGACAGTGCGATTGCGCAAATATGGGTTAGAGAGAGATACATAAAAGTTGATAAAAGCGAACAAATTTGCTATATGAGTTACCTACCCCTGTGTGCCGTTTTTCAAACTTCGTGACCATTCGTGACCCGACAGTAGTAGACAAGGCAAATTTAATATTATCAAGTTTTTCAATGATATATCAGGTTAAAACTGAAAATTACTACATGATTGTTGTACAAATGTACTCCTTATAATTGCTGTAATTATTTAATGCTTTTATTCAATCTCAAAATGCTTATAATTTGTGGTACGTAGCCTTTTTTTGTTTCAATTATTTTCTAACCTCACAATATGGCGCCGAATTAAAAACAACTTACAAAATTTTTAAATTAGATGCATCATTTTGTGATATTTACAATAAATTAAGTATTTGTTGCAGGCTTTCATACGGAGCGAGTTGAATGGTGGCATGCAAAATTGTACAACGACAATTGGAAATATGAAGAAACCTCGAGCTGTCGAAGCATTTGAAAGCGAAAGGTCAGTTTACTCTTTCTTTTTTTTTTTCAATAAAGTTTCCACTATCCGTTGTGTATCAGAAGTGTAATTTAGTTTTTCTCTCACAAATCCAGATTAGGAGGGATGCAAGTTTTGTAATGAATGGGGTGAAAACTCGCCATGTAAGAATTCAAATAGAATTAATTTGGTCACCGGGGTTATTTGACGTACACTTTTGCAAGTAATTTTTCTTGTTAGTCATTTTTATATTAGATATTATTGTTTAACTTTTGGGGTTAAATATTGCTAATTTTTAGCAAGTTGCTAAAGTTACAGAATAGACGTGATTCTTTTAAGGATAAATTAAACGAAATTTAATTACAAAATTAAATTTTGTTTTCACAGAAAGCATTTGTTATTTTTTAATTTACAAGCAGGTATTTAATTTACAAACGAGACTCTGAGGGCACAAGAGGCCTGAGGTAATTGAGAATAGAAATATAAAAATTATTTTTGGAATTTTATGCACTCAAGGGAAGTGAAAAAATTCGGTACCAAAATCAGTCACTCAAAAAGACTTCATAACACAGCATTAAATCTATCGGAAGGGGTTTTACCAATTTTACGTAAAGCAACTTAACTTCTTGACAAAGAACCGATCTGTTCATGTTTAGAGTGGGTTAATTTTTGTTTCTCAATTATTGTATGTAGAACTTTCTAACTATTATCTGTTCTTGTTGTAGATGCACCCACAGTAACGATGTCTTGCTTGAAGGAGGCGACGTAGATCACCAAGTTTCTTTTTGTGTTGTTCAGAGTATCATCAATGAAAATTGGGAATTTAGTAGTGTGCAGTGGAACTACCATTGGAAGTACCTACTTTTAGTGGAGGGGCTGGATTTCCTGGAGGAGTTCATGACGAAAAGAATTTTCTATCTTGCAGGTAAGATTTTGTTATTATTTTAATGTGGATTAATTTGTAGATAAGAACTTTGTGGTCTGCTATATCTTAGCTTTAGATTGGTTTCTAAGTACAAATTTATATTTGAATATTAATATTTCAAGTTTTCCATATTTCAATAAATTTATTTCAACAGAATTTATATCAATTAAGGCACCCGAAACCGTGGCAATTTTTTATTTATACTGAAGGCGTCGCCACGGCACAAAATATTTTATATTGTCCTTCACTTACAGTGAAATTTGCTTACAACAGAATCGCTAAACCAAAATTATTCTCTTTTAAACAGGTTTTAAATTGTAATTACAAGTTCTACAGCTGATGTTTATCGATAGATATCAATGAGCCATATTATTTATTAGAATGTCACTTTTGTTTTCAATTAACTCCATTTGTGATAACGTCTAAACGCAGAGAAATAGACCAGCCAACCCAGGCAAAATGTATTAATTGCTTTAGTCATATTGCCACAGCACTCGGCCAAAATTTCCTAGGTCTATCCACGATCTAGTAAACAAGGTCTGTGGCTCCGGCTATGTTTTCACTCATTTTCCGTGACCGTTCGATTCGGGTCGGTTTTCTCAGTTTTCTACAAACGGCAGCCATCTTGTTTGTTTTAAATTTGCCGAAAAATAAGGAAATTACGACCCTGGTTGCGAGAGAGGGTACGGAATGTTAATTTGCATACGGGTCCTTACTGGAATAATTAAATAATAAACCTTGGTTTAATTTTAAAATAGTAAAAAATCGGGAATCCTGTCCTGCATTTTGCGCGTCAAGTTAAATTTCCTCCTTGTAATTCATAATTTTCCAGTTAGGACCGTGGTTTAATTTTAATATAGTAAAAAATCGGGAATCCTGTCCTGCATTTTGCGCGTAAAATTAAATTTCCTCCTTGTAATTCATAATTTTCAAGGACCGTGGTTTAATTTTAAAATAGTAAAAAATCGTGAATCCTGTCCTGTATTTCGCGTGTAAAATTAAATTCCCGCCACCCAATTTGTATTTCTGCGCGGCCGCTGTTTCGGTCAGCGAAAATGCGATTCTGATGCGGCACTTCTACGAACTGTTAGAGCGCGTCATCGTCATGTAAAAATTATAATCCCCCCTTCCCCGTAATTTATTTGATTGCGGTATCCGTTGGTGAGTCATCAGTTGTAATTTGAAAACGCGATGTCGATGTGGCAGTTAATAAAAAAGTCAGCTGTAGTATCGTCAGCACCATAATTAACCACCCTTTCCTCTGGACATTCCATTGTGAAAAGTCCCGTAAATGCGAATCTGATCTTGCAATTCCATCAAGAGTTGTTTGGCGTTGCGCGAATACAGCGGCGGTTTTAGGGCGGTGCGGTCGCACCGGGCGCCATCCTAAGGGGGGCGCCAAAATAACAAAATATTTAAAAAAAATGAATAATTTTTTGTTTTTTTTGGGAAAAAAATATATTTTTTTGAAATTTGCAAGCGCAAAAGCGAGGAAAGTGGCTTCAAATATTGAAACAAATATTGTTTCTTTTTACGTTTTGTTCCACGGAGGGGGGGGGGGGCGCCAAAATGAGATCTCGCACCACTTGAAAATCTTGCTAGAACCGCCGCTGCGCGAATACCGTGACCATCCGCGTTTGCTTGAAGTCGAAAATGTCTACGTATTTTTGTAAAGTGTTAATAATTTTGTATTTTGTACTTTGCAGATTCGAAATGATGGGCCCACTACAAGGAGGAGTCCACGGCAATGATGGCAGAGGTGCGTCGCCGGATGCAGTCGTTCCAAGTGTCGCGGTGTTTGTTAATTTTATATGATCCAATACTTTGTAATAATTTTATATTGATGTGTTGAATAAATGTAAACTGAAGTACAACAGAATTTTATTTACAAGTCCCCTACTACAGAACTTTGAAAATTTTATAAAATAATTCTAGAAAAATTTGGCCAGCCTTTCGTTTTCTCGTTTTCTCTGGTAGCACTAACCAGTCCACCGGTGCTCGCTCCGCTGCGCTCGCTCGCACGGTCCCGACCACCCGCCCCTAGACGATGCGCTGCTTATATACCCAAATCGCCCACTTTACCAACACGAATGGTGGGATCGGTTTCCGAATGCATACGGAACTCCCACTACCATGCGCACATAAACTTGTCAAAAGATATTTTGACAGTTGGACTTAGCAAAAATTTTTCAACTCATGCCCTCCTAATACTTGACAAATTTTATCTCCTTCAATTCATGCGCTCCTGATACTTGATAAAATTTTAAAAATTTATACTTTGCTACCAGGATCACATAAGTTAAAGGAGGTATATTTTTATTTTTTCGCTCCTGATACTTGGCAAATTTTTACCTCTTTCAATTTATGCGCTCCTGATACTTGATAAAATTTTAAAAATTTTCACTTTGCTACCAGGATCACATAAACTAAAGGAGGTATATTTTTATTTTAGTGCTCCTAATACTTCGAATTTAATTTGTAAATAATTTCGAAACTTTTAACTTGGCTACCAGGAACGCATAAGTTGAAGGAGGTAAATTTTTATTGTTGCGCTCCTAATACGCTGACTTTTCATATCGAAAATTTAGCTTTTCATTCCAAGACTAAAAAAATAACTGGTGCACAAAATATCCGCCGTTTGCACAGCTCTCATTAATATACTCAATAATACTAATATTTGTAACTTTCATATTTTATTTTTAATTTATTGCAAAAATAAGTACAAATTTTAAAACTTTTTACAACTAAAACTTCCTAGTTATTCCAGTGGTCCCAATCGCACTTGATGGATGCATATCTGAAATTAGAAACAAAAACATTAAATTGCAATCATTACGGCCACTTCTTCTTTCTCCTCGATATCGATCGTATCTTTTCTTCCTTTGCCTTCGTTCTTCTTTGAATCGGCCACTTTCAGGCCAATTTCTTCAGTTACTCGAACTTTTTTGGACACGTCCTTCCTCTTCAACTTTTTAATCTATAGGTCTACTCCCTAACCACTACACCAAATTACCTGTACATTAGTTAGTAGTAGTACCTAGTAGTTAGTACCTGTACGATTACTTTTTCAGTGTTTGTTTAATTTAAGAATTTTAATTCAGGTTACTAATTTCTAATTCAAAACTAATTTTGGAAAGAAATCGCTAAATTTTCTGCAACCCCCTAAAATAGATCCGCGGCTCCCAGGTTGAGAATCGCTGGTCTATGGCAAGTAAGAATTTTCTAGTTTGAAGTTGGCAATAATAATAAGGTTACATTTTTTTTTAAATTATCTACAAGTGTTAAAATGATACCCAATTGTAATAAGAGGGCATATAAATCTAAATTCGATACAAATTCAATTGCAGAATTTTTAAAAATAACGAACATCAATTTGGATGTAGGAAAAGGTTCTCTTCGAGACGCAAATCCACATCACAATGCAAACGAGCAATCAATCACATAAATCCATAACGTTAAAAGATGAGAAGTTAACCTGGCCATATGACGCCACCTGTCGAAGTGTGTGTGGACGCAAATATTGTTCCCAAAGCAAACAGCAGGTATCTATACGACCACCAAAACTGCCTACACAGGGCAATTCAATCAATTAACTTAATTAATTAATTAAACTACCAGGCGCACATACACGTCAAAAGATATTTTGACAGTTGGACTTAGCAAAAATTTTTCAACTCATACCCTCCTAATACTTCACAAATTTTACCTCTTTGCATTCATGTACTCCTGATACTTTATAAAATTTTAAAAATTTCAACTTTGCTACCAGGATCACATACGGTAAAGGAGGTATATTTTTATTTTTTCGCTCCTAATACTTGACAAATTGTTACCTCTTTCAATTTATGCACTCCTGATACTTGATAAAATTTCAAAAATTTATACTTTGCTACCAGGATCACATAAGTTAAAAGAGGAATATTTTTTCGCTCCTAATACTTGACAAATTTTTACAAGTGTTAAATTAATCTCCTTCAACTCATGCGCTCCTGATACTTAATAAATTTTTAAAATTTTCACTTTGCTACCAGGATCACATAAACTAAAGGAGGTATATTTTTATTTTAGTGCTCCTAATACTTCGAATTTAATTTGTAAATAATTTCGAAACTTTTAATTTAGCTACCAGGAGGGCATAAGTTGAAGGAGGTATATTTTTACTTTTACTGCTCCTGATATATCGAATTTAGTTGTCAACACTTTCAAATTTTTTAACTTTTCTACCAGATTATAAATAAAAGGAGGTAAATTTTTATTTTTGCGCTCCTAATACGCTGACTTTTCATATCGAAAATTTTGCATTTCATTCCAAGACTAAAAAAATTACTCGTGCACAAAATATCCGCCGTTTGCACAGCTCTCATAAGTCAATAACACTAATATTTGTAACTATAATATTTTATTTTTAATTTATTACAAAAATAAGAAATAAGTATAAATTTACTCGGACTGTTCAGACTCATCTTCCGCTTTCTTTTTCGCCTCAGCTAACTGAACGGTTATGGTTGCCAACTGTACATAAAATGGCAATTAGAAATAACGGTGGAGAATAAAGATAATAAATGCTTAATAGTAACAGACTCACCTGTTTTTCTAAATTTCGTTTAGCCTCTTTCTCTTCTTCAAGATTATCATGAAGTTGTTCCTTTTCTGTTTCCAATTGTCGTAACTTAGAACTAAGTGCAAGTTTTTGTCTCGTTTCTTCTTCCAAAGCCAGTTGGGATTCCGTGAATTGCGATTCAATTGTACTATAATTTTTCAAAGCAGTTGAAGCCCTGTAAAACACAAACATTTGTAAGTCATTCATGAGGGAATTGAACGAAAAACTCACTTCATTTCAACTTCTTCCAGTTGTTGGGTAAAATTATCACTTTCCTGCTGTAATTTTTGAACTTTTTCTTGTAATTCGTTTTTGGCACGTTCATTTTCGGCAAGTTTTGCTTGCACCTCTGCTAATTGACTTTCAGCTTGCTTGCGACGACGATCGCCTTTTTTAAAATGAAAATAATAAATAAATAAAAAATGTCATTGAAAATAACATTGGAAATGGATAGTCAAATCGCCGGGATAAGGGGTAAGTAAGTATAAAATATAGCAATATTAATACAGATATTTAATTTAAAAAGAATCATATTAAGTAGATCATACTATATCATCTGTATTATATTCAATATATCCACAAAGATTCAATATATCCAATACATTTATGTTGTCGATATATTATTCAATATATCAATAAATACTATGCATCTACTAATTACCTAATTTATAAATATTCGATACATTGATTTTATCTTTTAGATGTCAATATATCTAATTAAGATATTGAATTTAAAAGATATAAATATAGATTTGATATAATATTGACTATTTCATAATTCAATATTGTCATATTAGGCCAGTGCAATTAGCGATTCTGATTGTAATATTATTCTGATAGTTTCAATTTTTTAATATATTGTATAAACTGGTCTCCTAATGTAAAATCCAAGTTTCGACCTTGGCGCGCCTGTGCGCTCGCCGCCATCTTAAAAAAAACAGCCGAAATTAAGGTAAATTCTAGCTTTTCTCAAATATCTTCTTTCCCATACAAATTCAGTTAAAACATCCTTAACCCTTAAACGTCACCGTGGGGTCTCAGAGACCCCAAACGTTACACAATACAAGTTAATGTAAATTAAGGGTAGGGTTTCACACATGCAAAACTAGGAAAGTAATGCATTTGAAAACGGTTTGACGGATTGACTTGAAATTTTGGGAACATATACAAAACACATTTAGGCACAAAATGACCATATTTTATATCTTAGAATTTTTAAAAACAACATATTGTTTGTCGAGATATCTAGTTTCTAATTTATTTTATTCAAATCAAAATAATGCATAGTTGATAATGATTGACGTGATAAACAAAAAAAAATTAAAAACTAAAAGTTTGTTCTTAATTACAAAGTAAAAAATTTGGAAAGTAACCCACGTAATAATGGCTTACCCGATTGATCTCAAATTTGAGGGTAACATTTATAGAGCAAGGGTCTATAAAATGACATATTTTTTAAAATGATATTGTTTTAAATAATATAGTATTTCAATTTTTTTATATTAAAAAATTATAATTTTTTAATATTTTGCATACATACGTGAGTTGTATGCGTATGTAAATTTGTCTACCAAATATTAAATTTTTTGAATCGATAAGTATTTTTGAATTTTAAAATAATTACTTTATGTAATTTGTGATATTCATGTTACAAACCAATTCTGAATTGCGTCAGCAATGCTTGTTCAGCTTTTTTGTGTTGGAGGGCGCTTTCGTATTGCTCAATTATATAATAAACTCACTTAGCGACGATAATAAGATTAGCTTGGAAAAAAGCTTACCCTACCTTTACCTTTTGTCAAGTTCATGCTCTTTTCCAAGCTTTCTTTTTCTTTCTCTTCTATTGCTTGTTGAAACTTCTTTTCATGACTCTCTACATTTTCTTTCACTTGTTTGAGTTCATCTTCCTTTTGCATCAGTTTTTCCTCTTGAATTATACCAATGGCATTTAATTGCTGAACGCGCTTTTGATAGTTGCGGCGCGATAGAAAGCCGCGACAGAACGCTTGAAAGTTGACCATCAAATCCGTTATTTTGTAATCGCGCTCTTCTTCTAAGTGAGCTAAGACGCCAGCCCTGAAGAAAATTTTTGATTGCCCAATCCGAAACAAGTTGGAATCCAGTTCAAGTGTTTGAATCATCGTTTCACAAGCTTTCTTCCCATCCATGAAGCCCTTGTTAATTACATTAGGAGTAAGCAGTTGGTATATCTGACGAAATTCTTGGAACGGAATTCGATTGGGGAACCCTTGATGACAAATTCGAATGCCTTCTAGAACGCCATTGCATCTGAGCTGGTCCAAGACGAGTGGAGCATCAATTTTTCCGGCACGTTTTTCGTGATTTGGGATGATGCACCGTACAAAATTAGGGTTGGTGTTTCTTAGAGTGACCATTAAATTACCTAATTGTTCTTTATACAAATATGAAACAGTTCTGAACATGCCCTTAGCGCGACGAAAATTCTCTGCATCCTTCCAAATATGAGCAATGAAAGGATCTTGTGATGCCTGTAACACAGAAAGTACGTTTTCATTTTGAGGATCCATGTTTTTCATTAACCATTGAGTGGCGGAGTAATCTACTTTACCGGCATAATGAATTATAGAAAAGTCGGCTACACCACGAAAATCGCTCTTTTTAAACTTGGGGTGGGTGGTATGTGCAGAAACTAATTTTTCTACGTAAGTTTTATCTGTTGCTTTCGGGAACATGCATTCTTCGTCCAAAAGGGCCATGATACCCATCGGTTTATCAATTAAATCGATGGTGGGTTGTAAATCAAGACCGAAATCGATAAACTTCCACTCAATACCTTCCCTTTGGTGCTCTTCTTGTTCCAGAATGAACATAGTGTGATTAAATAGTTGTTGCAACTTTTCGTTGGTGTAATTGATGCACAATTGTTCGAAAGAATTTGAATCAAATATCTCAAAACCTGCAATATCCAAAATTCCAATAAAACTAACGCTCTTCCGTTTTGTACGACCCAACGACCGATTTATCCTAGTGACTAGCCAACGGAACATTCGCTCGTAACACGCCTTCGAAATAGCTTCCACGGCAAACTCAACCTAACCAAACAAAAGTAACTCTTAGAAAAACGTTGGAATTAAGAAGTTTCCAAATTAAAATATTTATTCAAGAACCAGCAAATCTTAAATTTAATTAATTCTGCAAGAAAGTGGATTAGAAATCATATTATAGCCCCTCTACTTAAATAAAAAAAATCCACAAATATCTTCAAAAAAACTTACTCAAGTTAAAATGAAGATAATACAGAATTAAATAAAAAATATTTTGATACAGTTCAGAGTCGAGGAGCTGCTAGTCGCAATACTCCAGATATGGAATTTCCAGGATCCTTTTCAATTTTTTCCAATAGTTTCATCATATTTTGCAAAAATGTTACCAACATTCAAAGACATCAAATACTAAAAAAGATCTTACCTGTTCTTTAGTTTGCGCCTTGGTTACGAATTGGCGTCCAACTTTAAGCCTGGGTTTTAAAAATGCTTTGGTCATATCTGTTACAGATAAGCCTAACAAATGAGCAGTTTTTTGAGCCACTGTATTGTCAGGTAGTGTAGCTTGATCAGAATTACGGTCTTGTTTAAACTGCATGGTACCGAATAACATAACGGCGGAAACTATCCTAAACATTGCGTTGCAATCGTCCTGACTGAAACCCATAATGTTCATCGCTTTCACGGTGCTTTCAAATTCGACAACGTCATCTATACCAGGAACTATGTGGCTATCGCTAGTCAAAAATTGATAGGATTTGGAATCCTCCAAAATGAACTCTTCTGCAAAAACAAAATCGTTTTATTAAACAATTTTTAAGGCAAATAAAAAAATTACTCTTTTGTTGTGTTGTTGAACCGGCCAACAGCTGATAGAAAATGTGAAAAGTTCGTTCGTTTTTCGCTTGTCTTATGGCACGTGATTTCTCTAAAAGGTAAGTTTCAATGTTGGCTTCCGCGATGTAACCGGATGCATTGAAATTTATTCTGATAAATTTACCCTGTAGAAATTCATTTTTTAGTAAAAATTTCTATCAAAACAAAAAATTTACTTACAAATCTTGAGGAGTTATCATTTTTCACGGTTTTAGCATTGCCGAACGCTTCCAAAATTGTATTTGCTTGAAGAAGTTGTTGCTCTAAACTACCCTGTGGGGGAAAATACATTTTTTAGAAGGGGTTAAATTGTAACGCGCATTAAAAGTTAACACAATCACCACAAGTTACGAAAAAACGCAACTAACTCATCTACAAAAACCAAACGACACCAAAACTTACACAAACATCGAAATCGTTCTTCATGAGTGGCATTAGTAAAAAAAATGGTACATGTAAAATATTTGTTGTAAGAATAAATATTATGCGTATGTATGTGGGAGTAAGTTCATGTAACAATGACTGAACTTATTAGTAATCAGTCTATATCTAACTACGAACCAAATAGCTTCATATAATAAAGTGTTGTATTTATATTGGTTTATTATTCAATAACCTGATACCCAATATAACATTAAATAATAATATAACATGGCGCAGTCGTAAAAAGGGGTTAGAAGAAGACTCAATAAGAATTATTACAAAGGTAATAATAAAAATAATTAGTGCAAAGGCATTAACTAGTTTCCAAAGTTACAAAGGTAATAAATAGTGGATAAAGTAAAGTGTTACAAAGGTAATATTTAAAAGTGAAAATGGAATTCCTCAAACAACCAAAATCCATGTTAATGGAAGGTGACATTTCCGAAAATTGGAAATTGTTTAAATCCGATTTTAAAATTTTTAACATCGCGAGTGGCTGTAGTTTAAAAGCAGGTGATGTACAAGTTGCTATTTTGTTACATTGCATTGGTCGCGAAGCCCGTGAAGTGTACAAATCTTTCGATCTAACTGATGAGCAACAAAAAGACCTTAGTGAAGTAATTAAAAGATATGACAATTATTTTTTACCTCAAACTAATAAAAGTGTTGAAAGAAGTAAATTCAATACGAGATGCCAGCGCGAATCGGAAACGTTTGAAGCGTACTTAGCGGATTTGAGGAAAATTGCGCGTAACTGTGATTACGGGGATTTAAAAGACGAATTAATTAAAGACAGAATAGTGTGTGGAATAAAAAATCCAGCTACTAAAAATCGGTTGCTAAGAGAGCCGAATTTAAATTACAAGCGAGCAGTGGAAATTTGCAAAGCTGCTGAAGAAAGTGAAAATTATATGAAAAATCTGAATAAAGACGCCCACGGAAGTGAAAAAGTTGAAATGGTATCGAGGAAACTGCCAAACCAAGGACGCAACAAATATGAGGTCAGAAATAAATATTCATCTCATAAGGACAACTTCAGACAACAGGTATGTCAACGTTGTGGTCAAGGTCATCAATTCAATGAGCCGTGCAGGGCAAAATTTCTCAGGTGTAGAAAATGCGGAAGGTATAGCCACCTAGCTAAAATGTGTAAATCTAAAAATATTAATTGGGTTCAAGTTCAAACAGATGATTCAGAAAGCAATTCTGATGTCATGCAAGATGTATTAGGTACTTTAACAGTCAATACAGTAAATTCTGAATTTTACGAAACAATTTTAATACCAGAAATTAATCAAAATATTAAATTTAAATTAGATACAGGGGCAGATTGTAATGTTATTCCGTTATTTATTTTTGAAAAGTTAAAATTAAAAAATTTAAGTTTGAGAAAATGTAAGAACGAGGTTTTTAATTATGGAGGTATAAAACTCAATGTTGTAGGGTCCTGTAATTTGAATATTATTTGCAGAAAAGAAAGTAACGTAATAAATTTTTTAATAATTGATGTTAAAGATTTAGCTGCTAAACCAATAATAGGTATCAAAACGATACAAAATTTAAATTTGCTAAAACAAACCCAAAATTTGAACATTAATGTAATTAATGATGATTATAAAGTAAAGGTTTTAAGAGATTATTCTGAATTATTCAAAGGAATAGGAAAAATCGAGGTGGAACCATGTGATTTTAAATTAAAAAAAGATTACGAAACGGCTGCAGCAACATGCAGAAAAGTCCCATTTGCATTAAGGGAACCTTTAAAAAAGCATCTTGATACGATGCTCAAGGATAAAATAATTAGTGAGGTTACTGAGGCTACTGAATTTGTCAATCCAATTGTAATCGTCAGTAAACCTAAGAATAAAATAAGGCTTTGTTTAGACCCGAGGCAATTAAATAATGCAATTTTGCGAGAAAGGTATGAATTACCTACATTTGAAGAGCTGATGCATAATTTGGCTGGTTCGAAAATATTTTCTGTGCTAGATGCTTCAAAAGGTTTTTGGCAAATTCCATTGTCAGAAAATTCTTCAAAACTGACAACATTTGTCACACCTTTTGGAAGATATAGATTTCACAGATTGCCGTATGGGTTGAGCAATGCACCTGAAATTTTTCATAGAAATTTTACGGAAGTATTCAAAGGAATACAGGGTATAAAAATTTATATCGATGATTTGATCATATTTGCTCCAAATGAAGCGGAACACGATAAAATTTTAAATCAAGTGTTGGAAAGAGCAAAAGAAAAAGGAGTAAAATTTAATAAAGAAAAATGTAAATTTGGCGTAAAGCAAATTAAATATGTAGGACATATAATTTCAGAGAAAGGAATTGAAATTGATAATGAAAAGGTTGAAGCAATCAAGCAAATTAAAACGCCTAAAACCTCAAAAGAATTGAGTAGATTTTTAGGAATGGTAACATACGTTTCCAAATTTATAACAAATCTTTCTGAATTAACCAAAAATTTAAGAAAACTTATAAAGAAAGATGTTGTGTGGAACTGGACACAAAAACACGAAGAGGATTTTGAACACCTAAAAGGTTTGTTAAGTAAAAGTCCCGTGTTGAAATTCTACGATGAGAAGAAACCAATTACCTTATCGGTAGATAGCTCGAGTGAGGGCATGGGTGCAGTAATCCTTCAGGAAGGAGGACCAATTGAGTATGCATCAAAGGCATTAAATGACACGCAAAAGCGGTATGCTCAAATTGAGAAAGAGCTGTTGGCAATTACGTTTGGTTGTCAAAGATTCAAACAATATATTTATGGAAAAAAAGTGACAGTAGAAACTGATCACAAGCCGTTGGAAAGTATTTTTAAAAAACCAATTGAGAAAAGCCCACCAAGGTTACAAAGAATGTTATTCAATGTTTTAAATTACGACTTGGAAGTTAAATATGTTCCAGGAAAGAAACTTTATTTAGCTGACACGTTGTCAAGGGCATTTTGTGAAAACAATGATTTTAAAGTAATAGAGAGTGAAATAGAAGCTCATGTTAACATTATTAACTATGCGGAAATTAGCCCAAAACAGTTCAATAAATTGAAAAATGAAACTGAGAAAGATGAAGAATTAACCTTGCTAATGAAAATAGTATCACAAGGTTGGCCAAGTCATAAAAGTAAACTTAATGACATAGTTAAACCATATTTTAAAATTAAAGATGAAATAACTGAAATCAATGGAGTGTTATTTCGAGGAGATCGATTTATAATACCTAAATCTATGCGAAAAGAAATTACAGGTAGAATTCATTATAATCATTTGGGTATTTCAAAAACAGTAAATCGAGCAAAGGAACTGGTATATTGGCCATTTATGACTAAAGAAATAACAGACACGATTAAAAATTGTGCAGCATGTTTGAAATTTCAAAATACTCAGCAAAAAGAAACATTAATTAATCGAGAACTACCAGAAAGACCGTGGCAAAGTGTAGCCGCAGATTTTTTTACCTTAAATTCAAAAGAATATCTTTTAGTGGTAGACAGGTATTCAAAATATCCTGAAGTTGAAATATTTGAAAGAACAACTGCCGATAAAGTTGTTAAAATATTTAAATCCATATTTGCTAGACATGGAAAGCCAGAAGTAATTTATACGGATAATGGACCGCAATTCACGAATGAAAAAATACAAAATTTTTTGGAAAATTGGGAAATAATACATAAGACATCATCTCCACGTTATTCTCAATCAAATGGTTTTATCGAAAGACAAGTTCAAACAATCAAGAAATTGTTTAAAAAAGCAGAATTCGATAATAAAGATCCTTATTTAGTATTATTAGAATATCGTAATACACCATTGGGAACAAATATGCCGTCACCAGCACAATTACTTTTCGGACGAAGACTTAGAGGTCACGTACCAATAAAGAATAACCTATTAAAACCAAATTACAGTCATAAAAATTTTGACAAAGTTTTAAAAGATTCTCAAATTAAACAAAAGTCGCAATTTGATTTAACAGCTAAAGATTTACCTGATTTAAAAAAGGGTGATGAAGTTGTAGTTCAAAATAAAATAAAAAAGTATTGGGAACCTGCAATGATTGTTAACAAAAATAGTTACAGGCCTGGTTCATATAATGTTAAATTTCACAATAATGATCAAATTGTTAATAGAAACAGGAGATTCATAAAAAAGGTTAATAAAAATAATTTTAAGAAACATAACTATCATAATCAGGATTTGTTTGAACAATTGTTAGAATCTAAACTCAATAATAACAGTGATGATAAGTTTGAAAATGTAGTGGTACCGGAAAGTGAAACTAAAAGTCGGGAAAATGAAGTAGTGACAAGGTCGCGATATGGAAGACAATTAAAGAGACCTAGTTATTTAAAAGATTATGTTTACAAGTAATCAGTTTTAGAAATAAGAAAAGTTTGTTATTTTAAGTTTTAAGAATTATTATAATATAACTTTGATTTAAATTTGTTATTCAATAATTATAAAAAAAAAGGAGATGTTGTAAGAATAAATATTATGCGTATGTATGTGGGAGTAAGTTCATGTAACAATGACTGAACTTATTAGTAATCAGTCTATATCTAACTACGAACCAAATAGCTTCATATAATAAAGTGTTGTATTTATATTGGTTTATTATTCAATAACCTGATACCCAATATAAACACATCTAATAAGTAAGAATCACAAGCAGTGGCGGTGATATAAGTAAGCTACTGTAAGCAATGCTTAGGGGCCCGGGACCATAAGGGGCCCTACCACCCCACCTTTTATGCAAGCAAAAAACTTACGTCCTTTTTTTTAGGGACCCGTTTTGTATATTTGCTTACGGGCCCTACCTATTCTTCTTAAGCTACGTTTAGATCTGACACTTATTTCATGATCTTTATGTCGGACAGAAATTCTGTCTCTCTTACTGTCTCTTATTCTCCGAGTCTTACTCTTACTGTCTTTTACTGTCCGACATAAAATTCGTGCAAAAAGTGACAGATGTAACTGCACCTTTAGACCATATCTATTCTTGCACCGCCGCTGATCACAAGGGTACCATACGAACATTCGGCACAACGCAAAAATTACCAAAATACATACCAAGGAGTCATTAGTAGGACTCTGGTAAAGAAAGCATGTAAATATTTACAGAAAATTAATGTGCAAAGCATTTAAAACATTTTTTTTCAGATTGAAATTCTTGTTAAATAAGTAAAATTTTTAAATTACACAATAATGAATCAATTTATTATAAGAAACGAACGAAATATACTTACAATTAAATTTTTCTGCTGTTGGATTAAAGTGAGAAGAACGAACATGAAAAAATGTAAAATTAAAATTTTTCACTAAAAAAAACGTCGATATTCTTACCGCTGCTGAACCTTTCGGTGATTTTGAAGCGGCGACATAAGCCAAATATTGAATTACTTTTTTGGTATTTTCAGTTTTGCCCGCTCCAGACTCTCCAGTGCACAAAATGGATTGATCTTCCCCTTCTAAAAAGGAAGAAGCAACATTTAAATGTAAGCTATAGCACAATATTTTCTATTATTCTTTGAGGGCGGGGGAGGAGCGAATCATGATTGGAATTGCATGAAAGAAAAATTTTAAATATTGTAAAAACTCTTTGCTATTAAATTATTAATAACATTTATTTGGACGCGTGTAAGGTCACTTAGATACACGAAGATATCGACGTTGGAAAGGCAGAAACTCTTAAGCCACATTAGAGTTAATTACTTAATTTTACAAGAGAGCGATTTTAAGATTTTCTTTAGCTATATCAGCAGTAACCGTATTTTTTAGAGATTGGGTATTATAAAAAATTAAGGGGTTAGGCCCACCTAGGACGTCGAAAAAAAAATAAAAGTGGAATTTTTTGTGCATTGTGTATGCATATCTTTGTACAACAAAAAGTTGCCCGGAAAATTAGAAAACTCGGGGAAGAATCTTATGCTAAGTGTAATTTTGAGTTACACAGATGGCGCTACGGTTTAGTATTATTAGCAAATGTTTCCTGCGATTTTAAGGACTGTTTCAAAACTTCATTAACAACACAAAATTGGTTCTAGATACAGCAATGATTTTTGTTTTAACGGAAAGAGGAATTTTTAATCGGTAATACGAGCTATCTCGTAGTTGGCAGTCAACGTGTTAAGTAGAAGAAATTTCAATTGAATTTTTCGCTGAAGGCCTTCTATCTTTCTACCAAAAAGATTGGAAACCATTTTGGTAAATAAATTTAACTCCAGTCAGTAGTTTCCATTCAAATGATTGCTTTTCATCAACCAAATGGTTGTGTCCTACCGTGAACCTACTTTTAATTAAATGAATTGTGTTTTAATCCAAGCTCTTATCGAAATTATAAATTATTGAGGTGTAAAAAATGTAAATTGAGAGACAAAATTAATTGACAATGTGTTCATTACAGACATAACAACCATTGTATGCAAATTACAACATCTACATGGAAAAATTACCTTGCAACATGGATCTATAAGCTGTGTCCGTAATGGCAAATACGTGTGGCGGTACTTCATGTCTCTTGATGCCCTTATATCTTTCCATAATTTTTTCCGTATAAATTGGTAACCTCTTGTAGGGATTGACCACGACGCAGAAGAGCCCTGAGTATGTCTAAAATTAAATAAAAAATATATAAAAGGTGTGATCTAAGTAAATACTTGATTAATGATGCAAAAAAAATTACCTAGATATCATAATTATTTTCAATTGGCCGTCAGTTAACAATGTAGATTTTACCAATTTGAGCTAAAGATAGGAAAGACAGTGAAAGGTCGCGATTGCAGAATCGCTTACGCTTACAGCATCGCTTTCCTTGTTAGGTTATCAGACCTAATTAGGTTAAACTCTCCTTATTAGGAAGAAGAAAGAAAGAACTTCCAGAAGCAGCCCAACAAATTCAATCGACTCGACCACACCGTTTCCGTTCGGAAATGAAAAACCATAATTAGGAACAACAACAAGTTTATAATGAAACTTTTTCGGTTACATATATTTTTTGAACACGCTACCCATTTTATTTCGTACACACACACAATTTCGGTTACATATTCTTTTAAATTTTTTAACATGCTACCGATTTTACAGACGTTTTCACGTCAAAATGTTACATTTTACAAAAAGCTTTTTACAAGTGCCCCCCCCCCCAAATGAAATCCTGGCTACTGGCCTGCATAAAATAATGTATTTTAATAAAGTATTTTAAATACAAAAATGTATTTTAGTATCTTTGAGTATATTTCAAATGTATTTTATAATTGTATTTAAATACTCGACTTTCAAGTATTTAACCCCCGACCCAAAAAGAGGGGAGTTATAAGTTTAACGTGTGTGTGTAAGGGTGTGTGTGTGTGTGCGCTCTTTGCTTGAGGACACGTATCTCCCAAACGGATTCACCAATTTGGCTAATTTTTTTTTTAAATGCTCTCCATAGTCTAAGGATGGTTCTTACGGAGAGAAAAATTAAAAAAGTTGGCCGGAAAATTAGAAAAGAAAGAATATAATTTTTTATACCCCACATAAACGAGGAATTCCCAGTAAGCCGCATCTAGTGCGCATGCACTACATTAATTATTTGACATTTACATTTAAAATTTAAAGTTCAAACCATTTTATATACAGGGTGGAGTAAAAATTAATATATTATATTGAACATCGAAAAATAAAAATTATTTACATAATAGGTATGAGTATATATAAACTTTAAAAAGCACTAAATAAAAATTAAATTACAAATTTAAAAAACCCCCAACCCAAAAAAACTCTAAAATTAAACCTTTAAAAAGTAAAATAATAATTAAATCGATCTAACCGTCGCGTCGTCGTGTCGGGGGACGTTAAGCAAATATTAACAATATCAAATCGTTCTGTGTAAATCTCGTCGGTCCCCCGACACGACGACGCGACGGTTAGATCGATTTAATTATTATTTTACTTTTTAGAGGTTTAATTTTAGAGTTTTTTTGGGTTGGGGTTTTTTTAAATTTGTAATTTAATTTTTTTGTATTTGTATTTCAAATACAAAAAAAAAGTAAATTGCCCAGCCCTGAAGGTACCTAGGTAATTTTTTTTGTAAATCTTAAGTGTAAGAAAATGGGACTCACGTAGATTTTTCCTGAGTTGTATCTGTCCTTTAAGTTGTGCAGAACACATGCCTCGTTTAGGCAAGTAAGCTCGGCCATATCTTCGACTTTATCAAATTTTGGAGGATTCATTTTTTGGATATCATCCTTAGCGACGAAAGCACGTTTACCGGTTTCTTGAAGTTCGACCTCCACATCGTCGCCGCGCTCTCCTTTGATGGAGGCGGCCACAAACCCTTGGTTTTCGTGAGGAACCCATACCAATCTTTTTTGAGTCCATTCGACCTGAACAGCTGGATCGTAGCGGTCCTTTGAATACGCGTCGGCCACGGTAGGTGTCAACTGGGGAGCAAAAGCCGCACTTACACAAAAAATATAGTGAAATATTAAGAATTACACATCGATAATGTTCAAGTTTAGTTTAAAATTGAGTCGCGAGTTAGAGCTCAACGGGAACGGACGTATGAACCCGGTGTAACCGGGAATATTTACCCCCGTGATATTTTACCGGGGGGTAAAATATCACTAGAGAAATTTTACCCTCAGTAAAAAAAAATAAAGCGGTAAAATTTCCATAGTGAAATTTCCCTAGTGAAATTTTACCGGGGGGTAAAAATAATTTCAAAATATTCTCAGTGAATTTTTACCCTATAGCAAATTTTTGCATTTGTTATTTAAATTTCGTTAAAGTTTCTTCCATTTTCGTCCATTTTATCTGTAATTTTTATCTTCTTTAGTTTATCTTCTTATGTTTTATCATTATAGTCATTTTGTTTATATAAGCATAATAATAATTAATTTCAGTACGTTAAGGTGGCGATCTAGCCCATAATTGATGCAATGTTAATTGTGGCGTTTTTAGTGTTTTTACGGAATCTGAACTAAAGTTCTGGTTTAATATTACCGATTTTTACAGGAAATTATCTTCTAGTGCTAGGATTAGAAGAAATATGTCGGAATTTAAATTTTTACATACAAAAACGGGAGCGCTTGAGCAGACGTTAATATGTAATTAAATTTTGAAATTGAAGTTTTAAAATAAAGATAACAGTCCATAGAACATTTTGTATATATGTATCAGAATTTAGATTTTTGCTCGAAATATATAGAAAAATCGTGTGTATAAAAGTGATTTCTAAATTGCAATTTTTAACATGCCGTATATCAGTTAATTTAAATAATTGAGCATTTAAATTTAGCTTACAATGTAGATCAATCTTTCTACTTTATTTTATATATATGTTACAGTTAAAACCCGAAATCAGTTAAAACCCGAATTAACTAGTAAATTCTAGTTTTAACTGGTTTAATTTTAGTTAAAACTAGAATTAACTGATTTCTAATAAATCTTTTTAGTAAATAAAAAGATTTATTAGAAATCAGTTAATTCTAGTTTTAACTAAACTAATACCAGTTAAAACTAGAATTTACTAAAAAGATTTATTTGAAATCAGTTAATTCTAGTTTTAACTAAAATTAAACCAGTTAAAACTAGAATTTACTAGTTAATTCGGGTTTTAACTGATTTCGGGTTTTAACTGTAACATATACATCATTTTTTTGTAAGTGCAATAGTTTTTGCTGCTTATGCGCTGCCGTTTGACACTAAAAACGGCTAAAAACGCCACAATTAACATTGCAATAATATGGGCTAGAGCGCCACCTTAAATACCAACCAAGGGATAATCTCATCATCAATACAACCAGTTGCTAACCTTTTCACTAAACTCATTAAAAACATTACCCGAGGGGCATATAAACATTCCTACCCTCCTCGGCACCCGGGTCTCTGCGCAGGCGCCAAAACATGTGATTGGCTGACAAGTATGGCATCATTTGACATATCATTTGTCACCTAACCTCATTTTTCATTTTTTCATAGGCGTTGTTTGTTCTATTCTTAGACCATTCAAACGGTTCTATTAATATAATATTATATTCTGTTTTAATTCATTAATAGCAATAAACTTGTATGAAATAAATTTATATTTACAAAAAATATAGGGTGTAGTTACTTAACCTGGACCCAAGAGTTTGAAATTTTTTAAAGAAAACTAACGGATTTAGATAGATAACATTAAAATGAAACGAACTGGATACGGAGGAATATCGTCGTGTATCGATTAGTTTAACTAATAATCGATTTTAAAATTTCCAATTTTCGCTCGATTTTCGACCTTATTAGACATTATGTTCTCAGTCCGTGTTAAATTTTTAGGTCTTGAGGCACAATTTGCCGAATTGGAAGGCCCTATGCAACCCTAGGGGATATTATAAGCTGGTCTTAATAAAAATGCCAAGTTCTGACAAGTACCTACAGCGCCGGCGCAATTTTTAGCCAATCGAAACATGTTTTTTTGGCGCCTGCGCAAAGACCCGGGTGTCGAGGAGGGTAAGGAATGTTTATATGCCCCCGAGGGTGATTCAAATCGGCAAATTGTGCTATTAGCAAGGGGTGAATCTCGCTTTTTTTTTCAACTCTGTCGTAGGTGGATGTGTTGCCAAAATTGACTCTTCCGCGCCACAAACAGAGAATATTAGAAAATTCTCTGTTTGTACCTTGTCACAAAAGGTTAGAAAATGTTTTCTTAGTGTTTTTAAATAAAATGTTCTTGTATGTTGTTCTTTACTTACAGTTAAAATCTAATATTTTAACGTCAAGTTAAGTTTTTGTTTAATTTATATTTCACATAACACCTACTAAAATCACACTCTATTCTTGAAAAAATTAGGTGCATGTCCCCAGCACCCCCCCCCATTTCGATTTTTGACTCCAAAATAGCAAATATTATTTTTATTATTATTATTAAAATTGAAAATAGTCTCAATCGTTTGTGCTTCGTTTGTGCCTGTTTGTGCAAACATTTTTTTCGTTTGTACCCAAACAGTTTTCGAGATAATTCAATTTTAAGTTAGGGGGGGGGACATTCTTTTTTAAAATTCGAATTTCGGATTCATAATAGTCTCAATCGATAGCACTTCGTTTGTGCTTGTTTGTGCAAACATTTTTTTCGTTTGTACCCAAATAGTTTTTGAAATATTCAAGATTTTCGGTAACACGTTGTAACATAACGGACATGAACGCGCTGAATGCATTAACGAGATTCTGGGAAAAACTTGCAGCATGAAGACCAAAATAGTCTCAATCGATAGCACTTCGTTTGTGCCTGTTTGTGCAAGTTTTATTTTTGTTTGTACCCAAATAGTTTTTGCAATATTCGAGATTTTCGGTAACATCGCACGTGCTAACATAAACAGTTATTTTAGAATTTCGGATTCAAAATAGTCTCAATCGATTGTACTTAGTTGGTGCCTGTTTGTGCAAACATTTTTTTCGTTTGTATCCGAACAGTTTTTGAGAATTTAAACGAAAACATAAAAACATTGACGCACGCGCATGAATGGATTAACGAGATTCTGGGGAAAACTTACAGCATAAAGACCAAAATTGTCTCAATCGTTTGTACTTCGTTTGTGCCTGTTTGTACAAGTTTTATTTTCGTTTGTATACCCAAATAGTTTTCCAAATAATTCAATTTTAAGTTGAGGGGGGGCGGTAGAAGAAACTTTTTTTTCGGAGGAAACCCCCCCCCATGACCAATGTCTAGCTACGGCCCTGCCTGAATTGTTTGTACTTCGTTTGTGCAAACATTATTTTCGTTATACAAGAAATTGATAATTGTTATGCAAAAATATTAATTATATTTTTAACCCCCGACCCAAAAAGAGGGGAGTTATAAGTTTAACGTGTGTGTGTGTGTGTGTGTGTGCGCTCTTTGCTTGAGGACACGTATCTCCCAAACGGATTCACCAATTTGGCTAATTTTTTTTTTAAATGTTCTCCATAGTCCAAGGATGGTTCTTACGGAGAGAAAAATTAAAAAAGTTAGCCGGAAAATTAGAAAAGAAAGAATATAATTTTTTATACCCCACATAAACGAGGAATTCCCAGTAAGCCGCATCTAGTGCGCATGCACTACATTAGTTATTTGACATTTACATTTAAAATTTAAAGTTCAAACCATTATTTTATTACAGGGTGGAGTAAAAATTAATATATTATATTGAACATCGCAAAATAAAAATTATTTAGAAGTAATATATAAACTTTAAAAAGCAATAAATAAAAATTAAATTACAAATTTAAAAAAACCCCCAACCCAAAAAAACTCTAAAATTAAACCTCTAAAAAGTAAAATAATAATTAAATCGATCTAACCGTCGCGTCGTCGTGTCGGGGGCCGTTAAGCAAATATTAACAATATCAAATCGTTCTGTGTAAATCCCGTCGGTCCTCCGACACGACGACGCGACGGTTAGATCGATTTAATTATTATTTTACTTTTTAGAGGTTTAATTTTAGAGTTTTTTTGGGTTGGGGGTTTTTTTAAATTTGTAATTTAATTGTAAATAATTCCAGTTATAAAATCTTAATTTCTAAGGAAAAATCTTGTCAGAAAAAAAGTCAGAACACTATGGAACGTCAGGTCATAAAAATTTAAATTATTAAAAGAAGTTTCATAGGTATTATTTAAATATGCATTTTAAGCTGGGGGGGCTGGAGAAATGCTTTTTTGAAAGTCGAATTTCGGATTCAAAATAGTTTCAATGCTTTTTACTTTGTTTGTACCTGTATGTGCAAGTTTTATTGTCGTTTGTACCCAAATAGTTTTCGAGATAATTCAATTTTAAGTTGGGGGGGGGACTTTTTTTTTGTAATTCGAATTTTTTTTAACAGACTGGGCATTTTGCAAATTGCTTTCATAAGAAAATTTTAAAAATTTGTTTATTAGAAAAATGGATAATAATAAAAAGATTACACGATTAAAAATAAATAAATTTTATAAATAAATTAATTTAAATTTTTTAATTTTGTTGTAAATTTTGGTATCAAAATCTTGCACGTCGGTCAGACCCGTAGCCAGGATTTCATTTCGGGGGGGGGGGGGGGCACTTGTAAAACACCTTTTGTAAAATGTAAAATTTTCGGTTGTTTCCCTTTCATTTTCTTTGTCTTTTCAACATTTCGGGATGGGGCACTGGCTACGGGACTGACATCGGTCGCCGGTATGGTTGTACTTTTTTTATGATTATCTCGAATACTATTTAGGTAAAGACGAAAATAATTTTTACACAAACAGGCACAAACAATTTAGCCTATTTTGGATTCAAAATTCATGAACTATTTTGTCACTTAACAAAAACATATTTTTAAATGTGTTGAATTGTGTTTTACTCGAATAGTGCAACTGTAACTAAATGTTGATTAACAAAATTTTTAGCAACAAATCGAAATTAAAAAAATGTAAGAAATAATTTTAGTTCAAATTTCAAATGGACATAACACATATAATTTTTGTATTCATTTTATTAATAAATATTGTTAAAATCGAGTAATCTTTTTATTATTATCCATTTTTCTAATAAACGAATCTTAATAATTTTCTCATGAAAGCAATTAGCAAAATCCTTAGTCTGTTAAAAAAAATATGTTAAAAAAAAATTCGGATGTCAAAAAAGCATGTCTCCAGCCCCCCCCCCTCCAATTTAAAATTGAATTATCTCGAAAACTATTTGGGTACAAACGAAAATAAGACTTGCACAAACAGGTACAAACGAAGTACAAACGATTGAGACAATTTTGGTCTTCATGATGTAAGTTTTTCCCAGAATCTCGTTAATCTATTCATGCACGTGCGTCGACGTCCTTTTATGTTTTCCTCACGACACGTTTTCCTTTAATTTCTCAAAAACTGTTTGGGTACAAACGAAAAAGATGTTTGCACAAACAGGCACAAACGAAGCACAAACGATTGAGACTATTTTGGAGTCAAAAATCGAAATGGAGGGGGGGGGCTGGGGACATGCACCTGAAAAAATTTCTTTTTTAAGATCATATTTCTTTATTTTCCAAGCGCTTTGCCATTGTGCGTTACTTTCATCTCTAGTCAAGCCCTACATAATATACTGTGAACCTGGCCGAAATTGGTTATTACGAGTAGGAAGGTTCCCTTCGTTAGTTATTATTAGTTATTACAAAAAATTATTAAAATTAGATGAGTGTTACAATAAAATTTAAACTTTTACCGTTGATTGAAGAATTTAAAAAGATACGCAGCCTTACGAACAAAAACGTTTCGAAAAAAAATGGGTCGATTTGTAGGTGACGTTAGCATTGATTAGTAGAATAGAATAATTATAAATATTCTTTTAGCGTTGATTGATGGAATATTTATAATTATTCTATTCTACCAATCAATCGTCACCTACATCTTTACCCATTTTTTTTCAACACGTTTTTGTTCGTAAGGCTGCGTATCTTATTAATTTCTTCAATCAACGCTATTATTTACCTGTTTTTTCATCAGTAATGCTATTTGGGTTGTTTTGTTGATCGTCGTTTGCTTCGCTAATATTCTATTTTTTAAGGTATTTTTAAATTTTGCAAAGCGGCACAAATCTGCCAATACCTTGTGTTGATCATTTATGGATGCATTTTTCAATGCATCCAAATTGATGTTCGTTATTTTTAAAAATTCTACAATTGAATTTATATCGAATTTACATTTATATTCCCTATTATTAAAATTGGGATTCATTTTAACACTTGTAGATAATTTAAAAAAAAATGTAACCTTATTATTATTGCCAACTTCAAACTAGAAAATTCTTACTTGCCATAGACCAGCGATTCTCAACCTGGGAGCCGCGGATCTATTTTAGGGGGTTGCAGAAAATTTAGCGATTTCTTTCCAAAATTAGTTTTGAATTAGAAATTAGTAACCTGAATTAAAATTCTTAAATTAAACAAACACTGAAAAAGTAATCGTACAGGTACTAACTACTAGGTACTACTACTAACTAATGTACAGGTAATTTGGTGTAGTGGTTAGGGAGTAGACCTATAGATTAAAAAGTTGAAGAGGAAGGACGTGTCCAAAAAAGTTCGAGTAACTGAAGAAATTGGCCTGAAAGTGGCCGATTCAAAGAAGAACGAAGGCAAAGGAAGAAAAGATACGATCGATATCGAGGAGAAAGAAGAAGTGGCCGAGAATAATAATATTTTGGTGGAAAGTGGTCCATATATCGACCACGATAGAAATACCAATTTCAAAAGGACGTTCCCCATTAGCGGGATTTTAAAAACACGATGGATGACAAGGTTAATAACGACACCAATGAGAGCGAAGAAAATTTAAATAAAGAATACACTGGTCACGCGGGAAATTTGAATTTGAATGATACTAACAATACGCAAAACAATGGAAGAGGAAACAAAATAACGGAAGAGGACATCATGTGGAGGGTGTTCTCTCAACGTCAAGGAAAGGTAAATAGGATGAAGGAGATGTTAAAAAGGAAAGCCGATGTAGCCGAAAGCCAAAATAGTGAAAGAAAGCGCCCGGCGTCCCACACCACAGGTCAGGAAAAGAATAACGAACGTGTAACGAAGAAACCCAAGAGAGGAAGAACGCAATCAAAGGTATCGGTTGGAACAACGGAGACCTTGAACAGATTTCAAGTACTGGCCGGGCATGAGGAGGGCCAACAGGATAATCCCCCAGAAAACCCAATAATAAATCAAGAAGATAATGACGTGTCTATGGATGAAGACGATAATGAGAAGGAAGAAGATGATGAAGTCCAGATTATAGGGGCTAAGAAACAGCAGAAAAATACAACGAAGGTGAAACCCCCACCAATAATAATCGCAATGCAGGTAGAAGGCAAACAGGAAGATTTCCGCAAGTTAATACGAAAATATGCGACGAAAGGTTTCCAGCTATCCTATAGGCAGGACTCAGTGGCGGTGCATGTAACCAATAAGGATGAATACGAATTGTTGTTTGCCCAATTAGACAAACAAATGATGTTACATCATACTTACACCCCAAAGGATGAAAGGACACACGCCTTTGTCCTAAGGGGTCTTACGAACGATGCAAACATGGCAGAAATACAAGACGAACTACGGTCGCAGAATATCTCGGTCAAGAAAGAGTATAGAATGAACGGCATGCGTTCGGCAGCGTTCCTGGTGATTACTGAAAACGATGTGACACTGAAGACTCTGAACGCGATGTACGTAAACTACTGGATGCAAGAATAAATTGGGACCGGCACAGGAATAATAAAAAAATAATCCAATGCCACCGCTGCCAGATGTGGGGCCATGCCACTGCGAACTGCAGAAGGGCATTCAATTGCCTGAAATGCGCGCAAGAGCATCCCACATCGGAGTGCACGCGAGTGGCAACGGAAAAACCAACCTGTGCCAATTGTGGCGGGGATCACACTGCCAATAACATAAACTGTGAGGTATACCTCAGAAAATTAAGACAACTCGAAGAAACTGAAAAGAAAAGGGGCCCTCCTCAACCCGGCCCTCGATTCATTGACGCTCCTATACCCACCAAGCCGGCATGGCAAAGGAATACCATGCCCGCATTCTCGAGCTCGCAACCACCCAAGGCATCGGCGCGCATGGAGTTCCCACCGTTGCGCACTCCATGGGCTACCCAAACTCAAGTGCGACCCCAGACACAGCAGCAACCACCCCAACAAAAACAACTACATGAACCATCTCAACAACGAACACACATGCAAAAATCACAACCACCTACTCAACAACAAGCACACCAGCAACAGCAAGGATCAATGCCGCAATCACCTCTGAACTTTGGGAACTTGTTTGCAGATTGCGCCCAGGCGTGCAATGTAATTAACCAACAGACGAACGTAGGAGAACTTCTAAGGGCCCTAAGGGATTATGGCAACCTTCTGACGAGATACAATTCGCAAACTGATCGCTTCGCAGCTTCGCTAAACTTTTTCTCAAACTTAAGCTCTTATGGCTTCTAAGCTGAAGATAAACTTATGGAACGCTAACGGGATAAATAATAAGCTTTTTCTATTTTGCGTCTAAAATGAGTCCATTTCGATACGCATTTTTTTGTTTTAAGAGGTTGGTCACAAAAACATCATTGACAATAATTAAAACCAATGTTGTCATTTGAAATCATATTAAAAACGATTAATAATTTTCAAATTTGTGTTAAACATTTTAATTAACTGTAAATTCGAGTAAATTATACTTCAGGTATAATTTCGTTTATTTAAAGTTCTGTGAAATGTCCTAACCTATAAATTTTTGTTGCAGTCAAATTAAAGTAAACAAAAGTACGTACAACATTTTATGTTAAAAATTATGTCTATTGGTTTTTCAGGCTTGAAAAACAGGTTTTTCACCCTTGTGAATTTTAAACCGTTTTCTGACAAATTTCACTTTATAAGTGGAAATTTTGCAGTAAATTCTTATATGAGAAGTTCTTTCCATCTACTTTTTTGCCATGAAATCGTTAATAAATTAAAAAAAACTTGCAATGTTCCTTTTGGCAGTTGTCGCAATCTTGAATATCTACGAAAGCATTATGTTAACTATTAAACTGTGTAAATGTACATATAAAACATACAGAAAATACGATGAATTAATTCTCAATAATTGTAACATGTCTAAGTAGCATATTAACTAGTTATTTGCGTGATTTAACGATAATTATATCTGTAACAAAAAGTGAGGTTAAATAGTTCAAACATTCAAATCGAAATAATTTAAATTTGGGTCTATCTACTGCATTGAAACTTACCAGTTATATTCCTTATTAGTGCATTGTTGGTGCTATATGAATCTCATAGCTAAGAAATCTCTCGTTTTCGAATTATTCTTTGCGCTCTGTATTTTCCCATGTTAATTTTGCATTGTTTAGAACCCAATATTTCCCGCCATTTGCGGGAAGTCATGATTCAAAGTTCAAAACGTTGATGTTGTGACTAATTTGAATACCGAAGGTGGACAATGACTTCACTGAGGTGATTAGCAAAAAGAAGAAAAGGAACAAACAAAAATCAAAGGCAAGTAAAACTAATGACGGTTCCAATAACGGAAAAATTGCAGGTATCGAGTAAAAAAGTGGTTTTCAGGTCGCTGGATGATAGCGTAGAATTTCAAGGAATTGGGAGAAAATGCTGGCTCCATGTTAGTCGTGTTGCTTCTAATGTCACCGAAGAAACTATTTTATCACATATGACGAAAAAATATCCTCTTCAAAAATTCACTTGTACTAAGCTGGATACGTACAGTGATAGTGCTTCGTTTAAGATTGGTGCAGATCTTACTCTATGTAAGTCTTTAATTGCTCCTGAGTTTTGGCCCAGAGGCGTTAAGGTTCGTAGATTGAATTTCTTTCGGGGACCGAGAAGCTCCTGCGCCTAGTGCTTTGGATGCTTCTCATAGTCGTGAAAATACCAATTTAAGCATATTGTCGCGTAGATTAAACCTACCCTTAAAGGGTTTGTTTGGGTTTATCTACTTGTACCAAATTTACTCTTCGTTCTGGGGGTTTACCTTTTCATCATTAATAAAACATGTACTTCATAACATTAGCGTATAATAATTAGAAATAATTACACAAATCTTACATCTAAATATGGGTTAATATTTATAAAGCTTAAACTTATAATTTGGCAATTCTTACCCTAGAGTGGTTATGAGGATGACGGCTGCTGTTGTCATCTTGGAAAGGCCCCTGGACTTCCAAGATGGGGTTGACGGATGCCTGGTGTGACGTACGCCTCGACGGAGACACTACTCGGACACTACCCAGATGTGAACTGCCCTTTCCTCATAAACCACCAGGGTATTTATGTGATTTTACTGCTTAGCTATTCCCACGGAGTCAGCCGTTCCCACAGACATGCTTTTGCAGAGTTGCAGTTAATAATTATTACTTTCCAGAATCCAGCTTACATTTTAGTCTACTTTCATTATAGGCTATAAACTTAGGAATCTGCATTGATTAGAAATATTCGTTGCAAGCTGTGTTGACTCATTTTAACGTGGGAAAGTCATCTTGTGCATTTTACAACTTTGTATTTTCATTACTTTGTATTTTCTCATTTAAAATTGTATTATTTAAATTATTGCATTAAGGGATGTGACAATATACATGCATAATTGTGGTGGTATCAAAACAAAGCTTAATGAACTTAGCGACAACATCAACTGTTGTCTCTACGATGTAATAATTCTAATCGAGACCTTCCTTGACCATAGCATAGACCATAACTATAATGTTTTTCGATGTGACCGTTCAACTGTATCAAGTATGAAAACTAGTGGTGGAGGCGTACATATGGCTGTTCGCAAAAATCTGAGAAGTATTCAAATCGACACCGTGGAAACTGTTTTTCTCCGAATCGGTGGCTTAATTGTTGGTGCACTATATTTACCTCCCGATACAAGTGTCGTTACCTATGATGAATTTTGTGGCATTGTTGAGAATATTTCCAATAACTTTCCACGTTCTAAATTTGTTATTTGTGGCGACTTTAATCTTCCCAAGGCTGTATGGTCTGTTGATGGTACCTGTGTGAGTACCGGTATTACATGTAATAAAACTCAAGCTATCAATGATTGTATGTCTTTACACAATCTTATGCAGCTGAATAAAATTCCCAATAGTCGTGGGGTTTTGCTCGACTTAGTTTTTACCAACTTAGACAATGCATCGGTTGACACGGCAATTGACTTATTGTCACATACATCGATTCATCATACCGCATACACAATAAATATAGCGGATGTTGGTTCTTTGCATTCACATCTGGAATTTGTTAATTATATTTTTGACTATAAATCTGCTGATTTTGATGTCATCAATAACTGCCTGTTGGATATAAATTGGTCGGAGGTTTTAAGTTCTGATGATATTGATGTAGTTGTCGATCATTTTTATCATGAATTGTGGCTTATCGTCAATGCCCATGTTCCACGTAAGAAGATAACAGCTTCCAAGTATCCCGCATGGATTTCGAAGGAATTGATTAACCTAATAACTGATAAGAAGATTATGCATAAATCATTTAAGATTACTCGTAGCTTAATTGATTACCAGAATTTTTGCAAACTGCGTGATAAAGCTAAGAAACTTAACTTGCTGCTTCACCAGAAGTATATTAAAAGGATGGAGAATGAAATTACTACAAATCCTAAATCTTTCTGGCGTTATGTTGACAACTGCAAAAAAGTTAGTGGGTATCCGGCTTGCATGTTTTTAGGCGATCAAGTTTCCTCCTCTGGCCAGGAGTGTGTTGATTTGTTTGCTAAGCAATTTTCTAAAGTTTACTCTAGAAATGATGCTCCGTATGCTAAATACGTTTCGAGCAATGTTGTTAACTGCGACTTGTTCAAAATCTCATTGAGTGAAGTCTTTGACGCAATCTCACAATTGCCAGACAATTGTCAAGGAAATTCCGGGTTCTTGGTGGTTAACCAGCCACTTAAACATTTTCTACCCATTTTCGAGGAATTATTCAAGACAAATATGCGTAACTTTTTCTAGGAGCATTTTGCCACTTATATTTTCAGGATAGGAAGCTTATATGATTAGTAATATTATGTATTAAAGGTACAAGCAAATTCCGGGTTCTTGGTGGTTAGCCAGCCACTAAAACATTTTCGACCCATTTTTCGAGGAATTATTCAAGACAAATATGCGTAACTTTTTCTAGGATTTTAGAATGCTTTTGGTTGATATAAAATACCGATATTATCGTCTCGTAACGTTCAAATAGGATCTAGTTCCAATGAAATAAGTTATCAACTCAAGCTATGCATTATACAGCCAGTACGCTGCCGACCTCGTGTCCATTTAAATAAACTACAGGAAAACATCCCATCCGACAACATCGGCTTCATTATAAGAAAATATTCTTCAAACCATCAAGAATTCAAGTTTCGCAATCACACCATTTCTCGTTGGAAGCCGATGACCCATCCAATTTCGTCCCTTCGCAGATACAACTGTGGGTTACAGCTATTAAAAATAAGAACACGACCATTCTCCGTTCTTTTGTAAGTTGTTTCTACATTATTATTCTATTAACCACAATGTCATCGCATCGCGAACTTTTGGAGTAATTGAAATCCTCTTCAGTTAAATATTACGTACCCCCGTTTGCACTACATTATTTAGTGGAGCCCTTCAACATAACGTGTGTATTTAATTTGCTGCTACCTAGTTTAAATTATGTAATTGTTCGGTTGTCATTTGTGTTCATTTGATTCAATTACAAAGTGTCCGTGATAAACCATCATTGCTAGATTTTTGGATATTGAAAATGGCCATTTACATAGACTTAGCGGTAGTGGCAGTACAGAACGTTTTAACCTTGTCGATTCCCCACTACTTATACTACGTATGTAAATGCTTACATTTAAAAAGCATTGTTTTAACTTTCTGCACTATCACTAGCGTTGCGGTTCAAGTTACACTAAGCTTATGTAAATGACCCTTTAGGCTTAAGGCAATTGGAACTAACCTAACTTAACATTGCTTTGCTTTTAGAGTTATAGGAAATTTTATTGTCGTATGAAGGTAATGTGTGTTGCCTACTGTTTAATTTTTGTGTTCAAAAGATAAAGTGGCAACTCAAATTATTGACTTGTATTTTACGTTTGTTTATGAAACATATTTTAGTTTATAAGCCATTTCACCCCTCATTTAGATCTAAGAAAGATAATTACATATTTGAATTCAAGTTTTGATTAGAAATTCTTATACGTACGATATTATAGTGATATTATAGTAATAATATAATAGATATTATATTATTAAATTCATTTTTGTCACTACGGACGAATTCCTTTTTGTCTACGATACCTATAAATTTATTCTACTCTGGCTCTCGCCGCATTTTAGAAGACAACCATTCCCGCACGCGAGTTCGTCCTCAAGGTGAGTCTAAAAGAGAAAATCTGTGTGGGTGGCGCTCATGGTAACCCTTGTATCAACTATCTACATCGAAATTACTGGCATCGAATCTCCTCGAATACCGACCCCTCCCTCGCTTCGCTGAGCTGTCGGCGGTTCGATTGTCAGGTTAAATTGGGCAAGTTGGCCCTCATAACTTGGAATTCCTTCCATCTCCAATATTTATACGGGGACATATTTTAGTGCCCGTTTTGGCGTGTGACAAAATCAGCTCTTTTTAGTGGATTTGTCAAGACGTGCGGCCCGCACTAATTCTCACGTAAAATATTTGGCCCTCGTACAACAAAAGGTTGCCGACCCCTGCTCTAGCAGACCAAGCGACCCCCGTCTCAAGCAGTCCAGGCGTAGCGATTCTGACTATGGTCTAGTTCTAGACTAGAATGTTTATTTTGTTATTGTTTTTATTACAAAAAATCACAAAGAAATAATTATTAAAACTTATCATCAGCCGGGTAGACCTCCCAAAAGATGGATTTCCAGCTGGGCCTCATCTTCGATGGACACTCCATGAACGATAGGAAACGTGTAAAGAAAAACAGGCGCAGAGCCTATATAAAAGAAGAAGAAGATCAGACAAAATTGGTGCTGATAAATTTGTAATGCCACTTATAATTGTAAATATTTACAACATTGTTTATATAAGGATTGTATAGTGTGTGGTATTTTTGTATTTTCCTATGTAAGTTTTATGATACTTGAAAAAGAAGTGGTGTATCCCTTCGAAACATGTCGTAGAATAAATTATTTTATTTTAATTAGTGTAAGCAATTATTTTGCCGAATCATTTTGTTTAAATTGTATTCAATATGCTTCACAACAAACGTGTCACGAATAAATTCGTTGATTTCAGTATCTAAAAAAATTGAATTTGTAGTACATTACCTACTTTCCTTTTCGCAATAAACGATTCATTTATAGATGATAATAGTGGTAATGGGGAATAAAACAGGAACATTTAGAAAATTTAAGTAGTAAGGCTTTTAGCAAACTGTTTGATGCCAGATTTAAGTTAAAAAGAGAAAAATGCGTATTTTTTCAAAAGGAAATTATATATTCGGGTCACGTAATCGACAAACAGGGTTTTAGGAAAGATCCGACAAAAGTAGAAGCTATACCTACCTATTAAACTGCAAAACAAACTAACTTTAACAGAACTCAAATCATTTTTGGAAATCGAGGGCTACACCGCAGTATCTCGTAAGTCACATTTTGGACAACTTCATATTTTTGTATTATTCTATTGGTAACATTTGTCTACATCTTTGTAATGTAAAAATATCAGATTCGAATTAATAAAGTATAGGAATTTAATGCAACTAAAGTAATACCTCATTAGTTACCGTGTACTTATACGCTCGACACACTGAAACTTCGTTATTCTTAATCATCGTTAACGATTCTTTTATACCGTAGACCACTCTAACGATCATCAATTCTTCATTAGCATTTTCATAAATTGTAAATCCGCAATTAATTTAATTTATTAAATGGCGTAAATGATACTTAAATAAATAATACAACAAGTGGTAATTTGAGTATTTTTATTATGTGTATCAGATTCGTGGAATTCTGACTAAAAGAATCGTTAACGATGATTAAGAATAACGAAGTTTCAGTGTGTCGAGCGTATAAGGTGTTTTACATTTCCTGAACATTGTTACTTTTGCACTTACGAGGTACTGCGGTGTAGCCCTCGAAATGGTAAACTATTATTCGAATCGCGAATATTACAGATTTATTAAGTCCACCTTTGAATTGTTTTAGTAATAGCAACTGTTTTAATTAAGGATAATTATGCATGTTCCTGAACCTTTCCCACCCCGCCCATGAGTGGATACACAGAGAAAAACGAATACTTTAATTTAAGTATATATTTTACTTAGCATTATTTACTTGTATGAACTCTTTATTTAATTTCATTGATGATTCCAATTACTTCCTGGGAGTAAATTAAATTCTTACATTATATAATTAATTCAAGTAATAAATTGGTTGAACTAAGGATTGTAATATATTTAATTTAATAATAAGAAGTTTACTTGCTTTAAGCATTTCAAAATGTCAAATTAAATTAAATAGTGTTATAAACATAATTGACTTATTTCGATTAAGTATTAGAAAGAGTCAAATAAATAGGTCGACTTCTAAGAATATAGTACGTGTTAAACTGCTTTGTTGCATCTGAATGTCGCTTATTCTTAACGCAGTTGTAACCGTTGTAACATTCAAATCCGTAAGCTGCAGAAGAAAAGTGATCAAATAATTACTATTCTAAATTTTTCAAAGGTAAGTTTAAATTTTGGTTTCGCAATTTCGTAATCTCACAATGTATTGTATTGATAGATTCTAAAACTACAATTTATTGGACATTCTTTACCTCCAAAAGGTAAAATTAAAAATTGGCAAATAGAAAACAATTGATGCTGGGATGATAAATTCACGCTAAGGTATAATAGAGATAATATTGTTTAATTATGTTTTTCCACTACTAGTCATATAGGCTATCATTTTTACCCGACTGCCAAAAAAAAAAGAGGGTTATGTTTTTCGAGTGTATGTATGTATGTATGTATGTCTATTTCTTTGGCACGCTCTACAGGCTAAACGGTTTGACGGATTTTAACATATGAGGTGTCATTAGAATCGTATTCATTGTGGGAGTGACATAGGCTATAATATTTAATTAAAGCGTCCGCGAAAAAAAAAATATCAGCACATTATGTATTGAGCTTGAATTATGTATACAGGGCGAAGCATTAATCATCTAAGGGCCGATCTATTCATCTCGTCGTAAAGCGCATCGTAATTACGACCCGAATAAGTTTATAAGCGCCCTGCAAAAAATTTGGGTATATTCATCTTGTCGTAGCGTGTTCGTAGGTATCAAGAACTTACTAAACAGGATCGATGTTTTCTTCTAGTTAATATATGACAGAGTAGGATAGCGCTATAATATATTGTTATGAGAGAAAGAGATAAAATAGTTTTGGTCCAGGTCATTAGAAATGCAAGAAACCACGTCGAAAAACTACCTGAAACTACCCTCTCACAATCGTCTCGATTTCAACCCCGAGCATCCCTGATATGTGCAATTTGTACATTTTAACAGTTTATTTATCCAAAGGAGTAAAGTATATTTTAAATAAATCATAATTAAACAACAAAACTTTTGTTAAATCACTTTGTTAAAAAAGTGATTACATTTTTACAGTCCCGGCAAGTTAAATTATCCGATTACTGAACTCTGTTTTTGTCTTGGATAAAATTAATATCATCTAAAAGATTCGTTTTGATCAATTATTTATCAAAAATTAAATTTCTCATAAATACAACACTCACAATTCTAGAAATTTTAAGTTAAAATCGGATTTGTAAAACATATTTGCCGCTTCAAGAGGCTCTTAATTTATGTTAGCCGTAACCCATATTTACAAGGCAATAGTGGCTATTGGGATGTGAATAAACGTTTACGAACTACTACCTTACCCGTAACGCTAATAGCTACTTTACGAAGAGATGAATAGATCGGCCCTAAAACACATACATGGAGAATTCTGATAGGATGAAATTGCATTAGTTTAAGGCGAGGGTACACCTTGCCGGTAAAAATAAGAAGTCCAACTTTGTGAATTTGTTCTGAGAAAATGAATGTATTTAGATCAATTTGGGTTTCGGCACATTATTGTACAAGTCTTGAAGAACATTTAACAAATTTTTCAAGTCAAAATATTACAAAATGGCCGCGTGGCAGCTGAACTCCAAAATGCACCTCTTAAAATGCGATGGAAGATATCCCAATGGTTTCGATCCAGATTTTTAAATTTTTGTCTCAAAAATTTTTTATGACCGTTTAAGTGACGATGTTGACTTTTTGACCGTTTGACTTTGAACCTTAATACCTCAAAAAAAAATTAAAATATAAAAAATCTGGATCGAGGCGGACTGGATAAACATACATTAAACTAAATTTTTTTATTTCCGATGTTGTAGGTCTAACGACACCATTGGGATATCTTCCACCGCATTTTAAGAGGTGCTTTTTGGAGTTCAGCTGCCACGCGGCCATTTTGTAATATTTTGACTTGAACAAATTGTTAAATGTTCTTCAAGACTTGTACAATAATGTTTCGAAACCCAAATTAATCTAACTACATTCATTTTCTCAGAAAAACTTTACAAAGTTGGACTTCTAATTTTTGCCGACAAGGTAATTTTAATCTAATTTTTTAAGCCCTCCCAGGCCCCCCGCCTTAAATACAGAAGCTGTATTTGAAACAAATTGACTAAAAATTTAAATAGAAATTGAAATAAAAAATTTAAAAAAAAACCTTTTACCTAAAATGGAAAATGTGAACTAAAAAGCTAGAAATAAATAAATTATTAAAAATAAACAAAAAACCCGACTGCGTTAAAAAACATCAACTGAAAAGCAATAAACTAAATTAAAAATAAACTAAATTATTAAAAACATAAACAAAACTAAAAAGCGAAAAACAAGCTTTGCAGGGTGTGTTCCACTTCAAGCCCACGACGACCACGGTCGATCGCCAGTCCAATCAAATAACCGCGTTCGATCTTTAGTCCAATCAAAGATCCATGGGACCACGCCGCGGTCGTCGTGGGCTGTAAGTGAAAGGCACCTATAATCTATACAAATTTGTAAGATCAAAAGGTATTGCAGACGGGGACAAGCAAAGAATTACAAAACACTTCACTTAAAGATCACCAACTTGGACTATTAGCTTGTCCCCGCCTGCAATACCTTTTGATCTTACAAATTTGTATAGATTATGGGTGCCTTTCACTTACAGCCCACGACGACCGCGGCGTGGTCCCATGGATCTTTGATTGGACTAAAGATCGAACGCGGTTATTTGATTGGACTGGCGATCGACCGTGGTCGTCGTGGGCTTGAAGTGGAACACACCCTGCAAAGCTTGTTTTTCGCTTTTTAGTTTTGTTTATGTTTTTAATAATTTAGTTTATTTTTACTTAGGTATGAAGCTCTAGAAGTGACATGTTATAGACTAGTGGTCAACAATTTTTCCATTATTAACTACTAGTTAATAATGAACAAAATGATATTTTTCGATAATTTGGGGACTATTTTAAAGAAAAATGTTGTTATAAGATGATTTAGAATAATCAAGAGATGCTATTTAATTGTATTTAAACTATTAAAAACGCTTTATTAACAGATTAATTGAATTTTAAAATTTTTATTAAATTCGAATTAATGTGACAGATAGTGACAGCGCCATCTTTTGTTAATTTGACGAACCACGATTTATTTAATTTACTAATAAAATTCAATGCGAAAACACAAAGGATTTTTCGGTAGTAGATTTTCTATTACAAAACAGTTAAAAAAACTCACTAAACGGCTCATAAACTTCAAATTTCAACTTTTAATCACAATTAATTTAAAATAAATATTTTAAATTAGAATATTTTGTATCAACAAAAATTAAAAGAATTGTAATAAACCTAGTAGTGGAAAAAATCGTATATATAACCACGGTTGTGAAGAACATTATAGCCCCCGCGCCTTATATTCCTCGGGTGCTTCGCACCTCGGAATATAATCTTGGCGCTAGGGCTATAATGCATGTCTTCACAACCTTGGCCTATAATATACTATTGTATAATTAACTGTAAATGATTTTAGGTGAAAAATCAAGAAGATTCCGCTATAATAAGAAATCAACCAGTTCAAAGTGGAGATCGAAAACATTCGCAAAATTAAAAACTTTTATGCTGTAATGATGAATTAGTGAAAAAAATATAAATTTTCAAATATAATTTGAAATGAAGTTCAACTTTCTTTACCACAATGCGTACGCGTCATTCATCAAGATTGGAAGCAATTGTTCACGAAACAATTCTTTTATTCCTCATGTGAATGACGTGGTACGCAATGTGTTTAATAAAACCTTCCTTAAAGCAATCCCAAATTAAGTTAATTCAATTATTATATAAAGTTACTTAGATCATATAAATTCTTTAAAGTAACCTTGAATAGGATTGAAACTACACTGTAAAATACTAGGGCTAACATTATCAAATATTGGTAACAACTCGATAAATTTCTTGATGTGACTCTTAAAATTACTTGGATGAAGTCTTAAATTTACTTGAATGGAAACTACGTTATGCGTTGTTTTGACTCTATCTGCTTTACTTAAGTAATTCTTTACTTGAATTTCCAAGTATTTTATTTACTTACCAGGAGCTTACCATAGGATCGCGTATATATAAACGTAGGATAGAGTTAAATGAAGTAAAATACACTTCTGTCAAATATTTTTTTCTCTCTGTGTAGAATACTAAGGTTTTTAGTTATTTAATGGTGATTTTTTTTTCTTTATTTAACTCCTTATTATGTATAAGCAATCTACCTATATCACAAAATATAATAAGCTTTAGATTTAATACAAGTATAAAAAATAAAAAGATTAACATGTAGTAGGTGTTGCTCCAATACGTAACATCCTATATTTAACTAATTATAACAGAATTACAATGATTGAATCTTTTGGTTGGTAGAATTAAAATAAGCGATTTTTTAAAAATAAGACCTGCTTATTTGGATGGTTGAACTGTCAAAACTTACGTATAAAATTAGTTTTCAAACAAAAACAATTGCAATGAATCAAACAATGCATCTAATAGTATCTATTTAAAAGTGCTACTTTGTCATTCTATTTTGAGTTTTTAACAATGATCAGTGATCAAAGAACAAACCATCAAGTGATTGGGTGTCTTTAGACGCGGAAAATAAACCTCTTTAAATTGATACTCTTTTTATTCTAATCCGTTATAATGGGAAGCAGGAATTTAAAAAAAATCTATTTCCTATGTTATTTTCCTATGTTCACATCGGCGGCCGGTCACCCGGTATAATTGATTTCTACCGAAGCAAGGCACGACCACACTTCATTGTGAACGAAGCTGTACTCATACTGTCGGACATAAAATTCGTGCAATAAGTGTCAGATCTAAACGTACCTTAGTGTATAGTACTACTTACCAAATTTTTTGGAGCAACAATGAGTCGGTAAATTTTGGCTGGTTGGTAAAGTGGGAAATATTAAAAAAAAACGGTAACAATTGATCCTAAATAATGGCTAAGGATATGTTTTATTTATTTTCAAATAGAAGTACATATAAATATTACATCGATATAAAATAATGTACCACTGCAGGTGGAATTTTTTTAGACCCCACACCGAGGTGTTGCATATATTGTCACGTTGCTATACATCACAGAATTACATAATTTTTTTAAATTTTTAATACAATCAACATATACTTATAATAAAGAGAGTTAAAATACGTATAGATCTACTACACGACATAATTTTAAAACTTATATCAAATAATACATATTATACGGTACGGAATTAGATATGTACATTTAAAATAATGTTGCTTAGACATTTTTTGGGCTAATAATGTCTTTCCTTAGCAATATATACTTTCAAACGTATAAATCTAATAATTAACTAATTAAATAAATATATCTACTCAGTTAAGAATTATTTTACCTTAATCATATAGTGATTATTTTGACAGTCACCCAGTGTTAGCAAAGTGAGTTTATCGATTACCGGAAGTATGTACGTGAGTGTATGTGCGTAAAGCTAATCTAGTGAATCATGGCGGGGCGGAGCTAATGTACAGAAACGAAAATTAGTCGGTTCGACTTTATGTTCGTGTCAATTGATGGAATTGGATGTCGCGTGTCATCTACTGCGCAAGATTTTGGCTCCACCCGGGCATGATTTCTTGGGTTAGCTTTTAATGTAATGTAACACATAATTATATGTGCGTGTGGTACGCTTGAATAGAGAAAAATGGGCGGAGTTAATGTGCAGTATCGAAAACTTGTCCAGCGGGTTTATGTTGGTGTCAATTGGTGGAATTGGGTGTCACGAGTTCTCCCTCCGCATCTATTGCGCAAGATTTTGGCTACGCCCATTTTTCTCTCTTTAATTTTACCTACTTATAACTAGTATTTTCAACTAGGTGACGCTGCTAAATAATTCTTTCCTTAGTAGAACTATTCTTTGGTACTACTAACTAATGGACAATATAAAATGAAAATTATTAAAAGAACATTGTATAATAATTAATTATACTTATTGAACGTCACAAATTTTTGGTAGATTGTTTATTGTAACTATTAAATAATTTAGTAGATATGTACATTAGTAAACCGTTGGCCCTAATATTTACTATTATAAATATCGTACCAATAATTTAATTACAATTACCTTTTACTAATTAACTCTAAATTGACTACCAAGTTATTGTCATTGCAGAATTAAAATTCCTAATTCTATAAATTGCACTTTTAAACATAACGAATTTCATTTGCAGGCGCGGTAGGTACCTATGTACATGGGGTATGCAGGTATCATGTATCATATTACCTATATAATATGTACGATAGATATTATTTATATTATTAAGTACTACATTACATAATAATATGTAGGTTTAAGTATTAGGTAGGTATGTATAGCATTGTTGAGCAATTTTAAGTCTTTAAAGAGATGATGGTGAAAAAATCGATTATAATAAATTAAAATTTGATTTGATGTAGGTTGATAGTCTAGGAGAGTAATAGTGAATTAAATTTGTGAATGAACGGTGGTAAAGAAAGGAGAGAAATTTGGAAATATCGAGCGATTGGAGTAGCGCCTGCGTTTGAATGGTTTGTTGTAATCTTAAATGCTAGTGATATTCTACCTATATAGGGAAGACATTTTTTTCAACATTTATGTTAAACTGTGCTTACTTTTAGGCTCTTTTCAAAAAATATTAAATTTGTTTATTTTAAAATTATGTATAAATAATTTATTGAGATATATATTTTCCGATATGTAGGTTGCAGGTATAGGGTTAATTAAAAAACTCGTGCCGAACATACTTTTTTTTAAATATTGTCATAAGTTACCTATTTATTAGATAGTAGGTACATTAGAAATGGGTTGAGACATTTTCTTCAAAAAAAAAAATGTTTGATAATTTAATTTTTGGCTCGATTAAATAATACGAAAGCATCTTTGTATTGATCGCACTTTGCAACAGGTTCAACTTTCATTCATATAATATAGTGAGTGTTTATAATGAGATTTTGTAAAGAATCTCATTTTGTAAACGAGATTATTTTATATTTCGATTGACTAAATTGAGATATGACTAATCAACATGTATAATCGAATCAAGGACTATCAAAAAATGTTGCTAACGTTAACAATATTCAATACTACCATTACACTTTGCCGATGTATTGAATTGTATGTACTTAGCTACATATATAGATATGTATGTAATGTATGTACATTTACATGTAGTATATACCTACTTACGATGTTTTAATATTCCGTTTTAAAATTTGGTAATTTTATTTTTTTATCAAAAGCTCTAAAAGTAACGGAGACGTATGATTTGCGACACATAATAGGTATCTAATTAGTAAATTTCGCGTAATTAAGAAATGATATATTATTTAGTATATGCATCCGATATACATTTAAGTTTTAAGTAAAAATTTTTAATAGTAGGTATATGTTATGTATAAGGTGTGAAACAGACTTATTTTTTCAGGAAACTATTTGTGTGAATTAGATAAATATTCGGTATATATAAGATTTTTTAGGTAAATTGAAATGTTGAAATATGTACGTTATTTTTTTATGTATGTACATAATGTATGTATGTGTGTATGTATGTATGTAGTTAAGTTTATATGTAGGTATGTATGTCTAATTGTACGGTTGGAGAAAATCACGTATCATACCAGCCTTTTATGATCTCGCGAATTATAAAAATAACACAATTTCTCGCTTTCTTCATTTTTTTTTATCTAATTCACATTTTGATTTATCCAGCTTTCATAAATATTTCTAATAAATAGTTTTAAAATCAGTCCACATTCTACAGTCTATAAAACATTTATATTAAGATTTTATAACAATAAAACTAACCTAAACTTCGTTAACATATTTAAATGTCTAAAACGTTTTATATTAATTTGATAGGTACCTACTAATAAAACGACTTAGAAATTTAACTATTTACATCTAGCGCTAATAATAGTGATAATTTTTAAAATTAATTATGTACTATACAACAACTTTTTAATTAGCACAATAATGCATACTGTCAAAGAAAGCGTCAAGCAAGATAAAACATTCACAAATTTTAAATTTCTATCGTTTTAATCACATGCAGTTACATATTCTTTAAAGCATTAAACCGTCCATTTCATTCTGAAATTATAAAAGTTAATATTAATTTTAAAATGTATTTTTAAAAATTTTCTTTTCTAGATCTACTTATTACTACTACCCTCCCTAAACATTTTTTTAAATCTGCCCTTCAAAAACAACTTGGATGTAGTACGAACTTTTAATCAAGAACCGATATTGCCAGTAACTCTTAAGCTGTATTGACGTTTCGTCCGAAATGATGGAGAAAGCTAAGGGTGGACTTACAAATAGGATAATAAACAATTTCTTATTGGAAAACCTCTGGCTAAAGTACTGCACATGACACTTTAGTTTAAAAATGCTATTTTACTTAAAGAATCTATAAAGTAGGTAGATATTGTCTTTTAGTGGTCGTTGGTTGTGTCCTATTGTGCGAAATTACAAAACAAATTGCAAAAAAAAGTTAGTAACCATACCAGGCTCTTATTTGGTGTCAATCCAAATATAGGTTTTTTCTTCTATCTTTACATATCTTTTGAATTTTAATCTACATATACAGTATAGCTTCGATAATTGGGACATGCGTAAACTAGGACACTCCAGTAATTAGGACACTGCTACAATTGGGACAATTTTGTTCCGCATTTACCTCTATAATCGGGACACATAAAAATTGTATAAATTACGTGCTTTAACAGTAAATAAACTTTAGGGGAATCACGGGGAATCCAATAATTTTCTGCATAAGCATCGAAAAGCATTAGATTTGCGTTTTATTTGTCCATTTATTCACTTTGTTAACGTTAGTCAAGCTTTGTTCTCAAGTTCATATTTGAATAATTTACTAAAAATGAAGCGAAATCATAAAACGCTTACGCTTCAAGAAAAATGTAAAATTTTAGATTTTCTTGAGAATGACAAAAGTATTCGTCATGTAGCCGAAATATTCGGAATACCAAAATCGACAGTTTTTAATATTAAAAAAAATAAAAGTAAAATTAAACAGTTTGTTTCAACTACATTTCAAGGGCCAGGTATATTATGGCTTTACAGTTAAAATTTTGGAAAAATTAAAAGAGAATTTATATTTTATTAGGTTCCAAAAAAAGTCTTCGTCAAGGTGAACATCCTAAGGTAGAAGAAGCTTTGTATGCATGGTTCTTACAACACAGAAGTCTTCATGTACCAATTTCATCAGAAATTTTATGCAAAAAAGCTAAATTTTTTTATAAAGAAATAGTAGGAGAAGGTAATTTTTTAGCAAGCTCTGGGTGGTTGGATAAATTTAAAAAGAGGCATGGAATTCGATTTTTAAAAATTTGTGGTGAGAAAGTGTCCAGTGATACAACTGCAATAGAGCCATTCCAAGCAAAGTTCCTCAAGATGGTTAAAAAAATGAACTTATCAGAAGACCAGGTGTATAACGCTGATGAAAGTGCTGCATTTTGGAAAACTTTACCAACTACAACGTGGGTTCACCAAAAAGAACAATCAGCTCCTGGCAGAAAAATTTCCAAAGATAGGATGACATTCATGCCTTGTTCTAATGCGACAGGTACTCACAAGCTACCATTACTTATTTTCGGAAAGTCTGTCAAACCCAGATGTTTTAAAAACATCGACCTTCCTGTCGAGTATAGAGCCAGCAAAAAAGGGTGGATGACCCAAACAATTTTCATGGAGTGGTTTAAAAACTGTTTTATTAAGCAAGTAACAAAATTTTTAAACGAGAAACATTTACCAGAAAAATCACTGCTTTTTGATTCAAAATGTTAAAGTGACTTACAGAAAAAAATTATTATCTCATTTAATATCTCAAGAGAATGATTTAACAACCACTTTAAAGAGTTATAATTTGAAGGAGGCTGTCATGAACTTGCATCAAGCATGGAATGGTATAACAGAGAGAAATATAAAAAAAAGTTGGGCGCAACTGTGGCCAAAAGGTCAATGGGACGAAGATGATGAAATTCCTTTAAGTCAGTTGAAACAAAAATGGGAATCAACATCAATAAATGCAGATTTAAACATCATGAAGCAAATGTTGAATTCATTTGATCCACAAATTAGTTATGAGGAAATCTGTAATTGGGCAACTGGAAAAAATGAAAATATGCCAAATTTTACAGATGATGATTTAATTGCAGAGGCTTTAAAAGCTGAAGATACTGTTTTGCATATTACTGACTCAGATTGTGCTGTAGAAGAATCTTGCAATAAAATCTTGCATAAAGATGCTGTTTGGTCATTTTCACAATGCATTCAATGGACAGAAGAAAATAATATTGCGATACAAGATATTCTTTTATTAAGAAGATTGAAAGAAAACGCCAGCACACATTTTTGTGAAAATATCAAACAGCATAAAATTAGTGATTATTTCAAAAAAAGTATTCCAGTATGAACACCTAAGACTTATTGTTTATTTCTAAAAATATGTAATACTAGATGATTAAAATATGTTTAAAATTCATTAAAAAAGTTTTTCTTGTGTTATTTAAATAGTTTTATAAAATACTTCTATAATCGGGACAATTCGAAAATCGGGACAGGTTGAACATTTTATCTGTCCCAATTAGTGAAGCTATACTGTATAGTATAATACCAAATGGCATAATAAATTATATTACTTATATAATTTAAAATAAAAAAAAATTACATAAAAAGTTACACGTATGGACGATAAGTTTCATGAAAATAATAAGCCAAAACGATAATAAGTAAGCAAAATATGTTTTTAAATTTAATGTTTGAAAGTAGCTACACCCCCAATTCATTACAATCGAAAGTGTTTACCTACATGAAATTCGTTGGTGAATTTTTGCTGATGATTTATTTCTTACTTAAAATAATTAAAATCGTCTGTACTCTGTACGCAATTTTTGTATTCAACACAAATTAATCAGTAATAATGAAGTTATTCAATCCAGAATTCCTGTTTAATCCAATTATTAGTTAAGCATTTTACTCGATATTGATTAGAAGCAACTTTTGTTAAATTTGGTGTTAGCAATAAATTGTGTTTACATTTAGAGTAAATAATTATATTAATAATATGCATATTTAAAAGGTTCAAAAATGTATCATCATAATCAAATTAAACAAATCAAAGGTAAAAAAAAACGTATCGCGCTGATTTTATTAAAATTTCAAAAAATTATAGAATAGAAGAGGCCAACCTTTTATAAAACTTTGGAATCAAATTCTCTTGAAAAAAGTTATTTCTATTCACTCGCAACGCTGGCGCTGCACTTATTTTGATGAAAAACTTTGGAACGAGCTTTTAAAAGTTTGCAATTTACACAATCAAAAGCTAAGTTAATATGAGACTAAAATAAATTATCCGAATTAGGTTATAAACTAAATAACTTCGATAAACATGAATTATTCAAAAACGATAATACTTTGTTATCCAATTAACACTATCAAATTATTTATGATACTTTACCGCAAATTAACAGATCTATTAATTTATTGTAACTCTCCCCACATAATGTAATTTGTCAAATGTGGAAAAATATTCTCTGTTTTTGTCCAAAAGATATCACTTGACGCTTGTTGGAATATAATATTATTAATAGGCATTAGATTTACGCGATTAACGTGGAAATCTAAAGTTGTAAATGAAAGCTTAAGTTTAAACACGACACAGCAGGAGCTAAGCAGTTTTAATGATTGATTTTATTGATAAAATCCCATTGATAAAACTAATGGAAAATTATTGTTATATTATTTGCGTGTAAATAATTAATGGTGAATTTAAAATTAATGTAGATTATTTGTTGTGTTGAGCAGTTGAGCTGATATTTACTACCAACAAAAATGAGTAAAGTAAGGAAATATTTCCTATTCTAGAAATAGATACAATCACTGTTAAATGATAGTGTTGTTATTTAATCTTTTATATTAATAAATATTAGATATACAGTTAAAAAGAACCGAATTTTATTGGTTTCGTGTAGAAACCTCCAGTGGTTTTCGTATTGCTATCTTAAAGTTTTTTGCAAAATTTCGCAAAATGAGCACATTACGAACAATTGCTGGGGTCACCCTCAGAGATAGAGTAAGAAGCGCTGTTACCCTACAAACATGTGCAATCTACGACATCGTGAGATGGATAAGAACAAGCCGAAGGCTATGGAGGGACCATGTGGAGAGAATGAACCATGATCGACTAGCAAAAATAACCTGACTCTAAAAGACTACCAGGACGACTACCAAAGCGGTGGTATGAAAGTTGGACATCGGCATCCCAAGAAGAAGTATAACAACAATTCCGGGAGACAAAAAATGGATAGCTACAGGACATTGTCCTACAATAAGAAGAAGAAGAAGAAGAAGAAGAAGAAGAAGAAGAATATAAAGTAGTCTTATAAACTAGACCTCATTAGCTCAATAATTAATTGTTTTTTATTATCTGCTATTTAAGTTAGTATAAGGTTTGTTCGTTTGTATGAACTAACTTGAACTGGGTTATCTTTCGAGATCAAAATACTCCCACCACAAAAGTTAGATAGTGTTCTAACTTGCACTGCCTACTCCTCCTATGGAGGTCGATCAAGAAGTTCATGTTCGGGCATGAACTGAGCATCCAAACGAACACAGTTCATTTGCACTAATTTGAACCGAGCAAGTTAGTTCATAGAAACGAACAAACCTATTGCTAACGTCACCTACATCTCTACCCATTTTTTTTTCGACACGTTTTTGTTCGTAAGGCTGCGTATCTTATTAAGTTCTTCAATCAACGCTTTTACTTACCCGTGTATTCAGGAGTTAAGCAATTTGGGTTATTTTATTTTTTATTGTCTCTTTTGCCAAATTACGATTCTTAAGATTTTTTTAATGCATCCAACGAATGGTTGGTTTTTATTAGAAATTCTACAATTTGTATTGAAGATATTTTTGATTTATTTGTTCTTCCATTATAAGTTATCATTTTTGTAATTTGTAATTTAAAAAAAAAATTATCACTTACTTATTAGCCTTATTATTATTGCTAACTTCAAACTAAAAAATTATTACTTGCAATAGACCAGCGATTCTCAACCTGGGAGCCGCGGATCTATTTTAGGGGGTTACAGAAAATTTAGCGATTTCTTTCCAAAATTAGTTTTGAATTAGAAATTAGTAACCTGAATTAAAATTCTTAAATTAAACAAGCACTGAAAAAGTAATCGTACAGGTAGTTTGGTGTAGTTGTTAGGGAATAGACCTATAGATCTAAAGGTCATAGGTTCGAATCCCGATCGCTCCCAAATTTATCTGTGCCTGTACAAAATAAAACAGCACAAATCTGCCAATACGTTTTTTAATGCATCCAACGAATGGTTGGTTTTTATTAGAAATTCTACAATTTGTATTGGAGATATTTTTGATTTATATGTTGACAGTATTTTGAAGTACGTTAAGGGTGGGGTCTTCTAACCTTTTGCAGTATAATTTGGAACAACTGGAAACAGATTTGGTGCAAATAGTAACAGACTTGGTGCAAATAAACACAGATTTGGAGCAAATAAAAACATATTTGATGCAAATAAAACCAGATTTGGAGCAAATAAAACCAAATTTGGATAAAATAAAAACATATTTGGATCAAATAAAACCAGATTTGGATCAAATGAAAACTTATTTGGATTATCTCTTTAGTAACGTAATTTGCTTATATAGGTTAAATTTCGTCAATTACGTACGTAACAACAACCAAGAACCAACCATTTCAGAATTTAGAATGCGTATTCTGGAAGACAGCTCTGATATTGCATTTCAAGAGATGCGACAGGAACATCTTCTTAGATATGCAAACCATGTGGAACGATATTATAGTGCATCATTACGATAAGAAGACATTGTTGAAATTTCATAAAAATAAAAATAAATATTAAAATTTTAAATCATAATTTTCAATTATTTCAAATCAGTTTTCGTTTGCTCCAAATCTGTTTTGGAGCAAATGGACGGTCATGCATCTAACCTTTTGCAGTATAAGTTGGAACAACTGGAAACAGTTTTGGATCAAATGAAAACTTATTTGGATTATCTCCTTTAGTAACGTAATTTGTCAATATAGGTCAAATTTCGTCAACTAATCTATTGTAATTAATTTTCATATAATTGGATCGCGATGCATAACTTGACCAAGCGCCAATATGAAATTCAGAGATTTTTGTTTTTCTATAGTTAAATTACATTATTGTGCTGTACATGGCACAAAAATCTCTGAATTTCATATTGGCGCTTGGTCAAGTTATGCATCGCGATCCAATTATATGAAAATTAATTACAATAGATTAGTTGACGAAATTTGACCTATATTGACAAATTACGTTACTAAAGGAGATAATCCAAATAAGTTTTCATTTGATCCAAATCTGTTTCCAGTTGTTCCAACTTATACTGCAAAAGGTTAGATGCATGACGGTCCATTTGCTCCAAAACAGATTTGGAGCAAACGAAAACTGATTTGAAATAATTGAAAATTATGATTTAAAATTTTAATATTTATTTTTATTTTTATGAAATTTCAACAATGTCTTCTTATCGTAATGATGCACTATAATATCGTTCCACATGGTTTGCATATCTAAAAGTATCTTTACATTATTAGATTTTGTATTGGATTTTGTATTAGATGTGGTCTAATGCAAAAATTTCCGCGTTTACATTACTCGATTTCACATTGGACTACAACAGTTGGATTTTTAATTAGACTTTTAAGAAATAGGACGGTATCTATTTGTATTGGATTTTCCATTAGATTTGTATTTGTGAGCATGCGCAGTGTGATTGTTTGACTCATGGTTGATTTTGTTAACCTCAAATTTTTATAAATTGATTCGTTTTGATAATTGATACGTCAAATACGTACCGATTGGCATTGTTTACAACAAAAACTAAAACCTAACTATGAACCTAACCAAAAATTTTAATATGATTTTATTCACAGCACTGTCATTAGTCATTACAAATCCAATACAAATATCCAATAATGTAAATGCATTTATATTCGAGCATTGGATATGAAATCCAATAAAAATCTCGAATACAAAAATCCAATACAATATCTAATAATGTAAAGTACCCTTAAGAAGATGTTCCTGTCGCATCTCTTGAAATGCAATATCAGAGCTGTCTTCCAGAATACGCATTCTAAATTCTGAAATGGTTGGTTCTTGGTTGTTGTTACGTACGTAATTGACGAAATTTAACCTATATAAGCAAATTACGTTACTAAAGAGATAATCCAAATAAGTTTTCATTTGATCCAAATCTGGTTTTATTTGCATCAAATCTGTTTTTATTTGCATCAAATCTGTTTTTATTTGCTCCAAATCTGTGTTTATTTGCACCAAGTCTGTTACCATTTGCACCAAATCTGTTTCCAGTTGTTCCAACTTATACTGCAAAAGGTATAGTAACATATAAGAACTATTCACTGTTACCACTTTCCGTGAACACCCTGTATAATATGTACAAAACCTTTTTGAATCAAAAGATGAAAACCTCTATTCAGAGTAACTTGTTGCCTTTATAATATTACCCAACATAGCAAAAATAATAATAGGAATATTAAATACCTACAATTGATTAAATGTATTTATTTCTGTATTTTTTTAATAGATATTGAAAATAACCGAATATATTTAAATCTAATCTATGTAGATATATTAAATGTTATGTACCTACGCGTTAAATAAATTAAAATAAAATAAATAAATCGTTACGTTTAACAAAGAAAAGAAAAATGTTCGTTTTCTATTTTGCAAATGGATTCATGCATGAAATAAATAAAATCTTTTGTTGCGTAGGTATAAGATTTCCCACTGATAAAATACCCTTGTTTTGTAATTTTCCGCTAACTCGATTGCTATTAATAACTTTTATTTTTAAATTAAAAGCTGTTGGCAAAAAATATTTTACAAATGAAAATACATACTAACGCATACATAAGTAAAATGGTTTACTTACATTAAAGGAACTTGTGTCAAAAATATATGAGCGATGCGTTCTTTGGTAAGGCGTATCTCTTGGATAATAATCTTCTATCTGTATGTCATGTTGATACGATCGAACTCCTGGAGCTAAGAGGTCTGGAAAAATCATAATGCCATCTCGATCTTCTAAACTTTCCAGCTGTTCGTTTTGTTCTTCTCTGTCATAATTATTATAATTTCTGTCTCGTAAACTTCTGAAATTAGTTTTATCACAGATATTAAGAATTTATAACTATACATATTATAACCAAAGTAAAGAGTTTATATAATTTTAAACACTCCCGGGACTTAAATTGCAATTTTAGTCTCAGTTGTCAAAGTCTTAAATGTAATTTTAAATCTCAAGGGATTTAAAACGATAATGCGGAACTTAAATTAATAATAAAGTGGTATCTCTAGGTACTTATGTAAGAAAAACAAAAGAACGTGTTGCTATGACAACATGTATTTTATAATGTAAACAAACGTCAAATTTTCGTTATTTCTACAATTAAATTATTTATTTATTTATTTACACTATTAATTTACGTTAGAAATGGATTAACTTCAAGCTCAGGATCAATATTGCACTTTAGTCCCTTGTTATATAAAATACCATTATAAAAGAATTCTGTTTACATTGTATTAGATCTGTGCATGTTATAATTTAAAATAATAAATTCTGGATAAAGTAACATTATGCGGGTGCCTGTAATTGCATTGTTCGCTTGACATCGCAAGATGTTGTGATCAAACTAGCATATTATTTGAAAATTTAAAGTTCATAAATTCTGCTTTAAGCATAATTTATTTTAATTTAATTTATTATAATTCTGTGGTCGACACTTAAAAGGTCATAGTCTGTTTTTGACGTTTCGAGATGTCGGGATTGAAATTTCAATTTTATTTCTCAAATTAGGAAAATTGGTGGAAACCTCGATATTTGTTAATAATAATATATTACTATGCTTTTAAACTAGAATTACCTTATTTTAAAAAAAGTGACTTTATGTAAGAAAAAATCATGCTTATATCAAAATGGTGAAATGGCCATAAGTTTATTGAAGTTATCTATTACTAACTTATTTAATGGAATTTTCACTTAAAAAGATATAAGTCGACATAACCAATACTGCCATGCTAAGGAAAAGAGTCCTATATGGAAATATCAATAATAAAAGAGCACGGCAGAATAAAATATAGTTAAAAGAAAAGGTAGTTGAAATAGTTGCAAAAAATATAATAGAGAACAAACTCTTTAAAATTGTTAGATATATTTAGTTAATATTTTAATGTGTATTCTCTTTAAGCACTTAAATGGAGACAGTCGAAGAGTTATTATTTTTACAATTATTATAATAAATTAGTGTATAAGTTAGATTAGATAAATTAGATAATAATTAGATAAAAATTAGATAAATATACCAGCAGTCTGGCGTAAATCAAACACGGATAAACTAGAGAGAGCGGGAAACCGCGGTTCTAATCCTGATTGCGTCGGATATGTGCTGTGATCTAAAAAGTCCAAAATCGATCTGTGAACTATATATAGGATCCATTCCAACCCGCATTAGGCCAGCGGGGAATGGTAAGGCCTAAACCTTCAAGTTCTAATGATTGAGAGAATTTGAAGAGGCGTATATCCAAAAATGGATGTAGAAATAAAAACGCTTTATATTTCTGTGACGTCAGTGATTAGTGGGATAATACAATAAATTGAGAAAAATTACATTTTAACGTGCATCAACTACGAGGTTATTAACACCTTTGAAGGTACTTTTCTTCAGATTGCTTAGTATTTTTGTTTGATCTAAAAATAATGTATTGTGTTGTGTTGGATATTTTGTTCCCTTTATTGTATCAACAGCCGACTGGAGAATTTAAACCCACAATTACTTATACCATAGTATAATACTAAATATAACACCTACTAAATTTTATTAGTATCTACCTATTAGGGGAGAGATTTGCAGGTTGCCACCCCTTAGCTTTTTTGCTCATAGCTCGTCACAAAATCAACATATTGTTGATATTATAATATTCGTTGGAAAGAGGAACTCAAAGGGCACAATCCTAACGTAGAAATGATTTGAATTTTCAAAAAATAAAAATTATACAGGAGTTTTTCAAAAGTACCTAAAATCGAGCTCTTGAAATTTAGGTTTGCAGGTTGCCACCCCTCGAGAAATTGCTGAAAATGTAGAAAAACGGAAAGAAAACCAACTGATTTATAAAATTTATGGGTTTTTATTGACACTCAGTGGTCGTAAACATAAAAAAATTATTTAAAATTGGTTTATTATTAATTCGTGAAAATAAATATGTTTAATTATTAATAAATTACGAATTAAGGAATAATTATAATGTTATATTTGAGCTTTCGATCTTGCATTAAGACCTTCGTCAGAAAATTACAAATAATAAGTGGGTAAACATGGAAACATATATATTGTCGTATTATTTTTGAATGAAGAAGCAGAAACTTTGATTATTGAGGGAGCATTAATTTTTGTATCTTAAAATTTGAATATTTGAATGTTTCGAGCGGCCACTAGGGGTCTCGGCGAATCCGGCGGGGGGCTGGAAGGATAAGAGGTTCGCGCGCCGACCACCGAGTTGGGTGGTTGCGTTTTGCTTTTTGGCGATTTAGTTATAAAGAGATTTTTTTTTTTTTAAATAAAGTTGATTAAATATTATAGTTAGTGTTTAATTCTTTTTAGATTTTCAATATCACGTCATCTGTCGCAAGTAACGTGGGGCATTTGGTGAGCATATCGTTTTGATAAAATTTTGGAAAAGTTAAGTTGATAAATGCTCACTGACGGAACCTACATTTGACCCTGAGATATGGATAATTTGAGCAACATGGCACCGAATAAACGATTAACGGTGGATCAATTTATGAAGCAAATGAACGAACGCTATGCAGAGATAAAAGAAATGTTCGAAAAATTAAAAAAGTTAGAAAAAGTTAAAGAAGCAAAGGAAGAAATAATTTTGGAAGAAATGTGCCAGACAGGCGTAGGTAGTAATAAAGTCCTTGGATTAAAAGAGGATATTGAGAAAAAGGAAAATAAAATAAGAGAAAATGATAAGGAAGAAAAAGAAGATGTCACAGGCGACATTATTGTAAAAGTCCTGGAGGAAGAAACTATAAAAGAAAATAAGGTGAAAGTGATCATAGTGAACGAGGGGGTAGAAACCTTGGAAGAAGAAGAAGGATGTCATGCAAGCGACATTATTGATAAGAAAGTCCTAATTTGTTCCAGAAAACATTTAAGAAGAAGAAAATGGAGAAGGTTACAGGCCAGAAGAAAATTTATTTGGTCAAATAAACAAAATTACAACAAGAAAATTGGATACGAAATTAAAATAAAAATTACTTCTCCAAAATTGATTTTAGAAGTGGAAGGAGTTCCTAGTCCAGGAGCGTATGATAATTTAGGGAATGATGTGCAGGAGGAAGACGATGGACCGTCCGATGAAGCTATGAGGTTCATCCACGCTGGAAGAATTCTAAAGAGGAAAAATTTAAGAAAGAAGAAAACATTTCAAGGTCGAAAGAAGATGGCAGTTGTTTTGTTAAAATGGGCATTTCGGCGATGCAGATGGAAGGCCATAAATGTAGTCAACTCCATTAAATTAGCAAGCAGAAATGGAGAAGTTTAAATAAATAAGTAAGAAAATTTTGTAAATTTGATAACGACCGCAAACGAAAATGAAAATAGAATAAAGTTAAAAAGGTGTAAATTTGATAAACAATTTTGTAAATGTGATAGATTAAAAATTTAAAATGAAGGTGGTTTATCGCGATAAAGTTAATCAATTAAAACTAAAGGAACAGTAACGCACCAAATAATCAAAATTATGATTAGCTAACGTAGTAAATTCTAAAAGTTAATAACAATAAGTGAACAATATTCTTTAAAATGAAGCAAAATGGAAATTAAAATTGATCAAGTAATTCAAATAAAATTAAAAGTTCTTCGGAGAACAAATAAAATAAAAACGTGGATAATGATAACAATTTATAAATAATCGACATTTTGGGATTTGTGTTTTTGCAACTAAATTAAACAGTTTGATAAGGAAAATTGAAAGTTATATAAAAATTAGTCACTATGAAAAGTAAAGTTTGGATTATAAAGTAATTATGGAATGTAATATTATGATGGATGAATTAATTAAGTATTTAGAAAAATTTTAAAGGATGCTATCGTTTATAAAGGTAGAACTTGATTGAAGTATAGAGTGGATAAGAAATTGTAATTGAAATGATGAATTAAGTAATAGTGAAGAATTGGAATAGATAAGGATCGATTGGACAATTGAAAAATAGATGAAGTTGCAAGATACGAAGAATAGATGGAGATTATTGGCGAATCCACAACCGGATAATGAAAGGATTATGAAGAATTACTGAATTGATGCAAGATCGACAGTTTGCTGAAATTGGAGAAAGTTTTTGTTCCCTCATCAAAGAGAAATTTGTCAAGATTGAGAAAAATTTGGTGCGATATGATGATTGATTGATTGGATAGGTGATAACGTTCTAAGTTAAATCATTGCAGGTTGAATAGGTGCTGTAAATATGATTAGCCTATTTGATAAATTTTTTATTTAATTTAATTTAATTTTGTAAGATTTGCAGGTTGGTTCTTCATTCGAAAGATACGACGTCGTGTACCTTTTTTCATAATCCCTTTTGGATTCATCAAAAAGTTAGGAAGGATTTAGATGTCGTATTATTTTTGAATGAAGAAGCAGAAACTTTGATTATTGAGGGAGCATTAATTTTTGTATCTTAAAATTTGAATATTTGAATGTTTCGAGCGGCCACTAGGGGTCTCGGCGAATCCGGCGGGGGGCTGGAAGGATAAGAGGTTCGCGCACCGACCACCGAGTTGGGTGGTTGCGTATTGCTAATTTTTCGATTTTGAGTGATATTAAAGCGATAAAGATTTTTTTAGATAAATAAAGTTGATTGGATATTGTAGTTGGTGCTTTTATTTCTTTTTAGAAGTGTGAAGTAATTTTGGCTGAGCAGCTGGGGGCGAAATTGATAGCCCGGACGAAAGAATAATTTTGGAATAATTCCGTAGTTGGAATTATCGGTGGGCTCAATTTTACGTCAATATGTACATTGTATTGTCATTTGACCGGTAACTAGATAAAATCCAATAGCCGTGAGTTAGGAAAAACCTGGATTGTGTTCCACCAAAAAAGGAAAACCTAGCCCCAATACGTAAAAGGTTTTACACAAGTAAGTGGCTGTATATAGTACTTAAGCCCTCTATATCAGTTTGACGGTTCATAGTGTTTTTGGTCTTCTTTATGCAAATCATCTCATGTAGCAAACGATCTTTGTAATTGCTAACCGATTTAATAATTTTTGTGTTCATAAAATTAGCATCGTGCCCGTCAATAAGAATATGTTTAGCAATGGCAGTACTTTCTGGTTTATTACATCTGATGTTAGAGATGTGTCCACTAATTCTTTTCTTAAGCCATTGGTTAGTTTGTCCAACATACACTAAGTTACAAGTGGTACAATCTACTTGGTATATTAGGTCGGATTTCTTTTCCGTTGGGATTGGGTCTTTAAGTTTAGTATATAGCATGCCGACGTTGTTTGGGGATCGGAAAGCCATGTTAATGTTGAATGGTTTTAAAGTTCTCTGAATCTTCTCACTTAAACCATTAATATACGGCATCACACAGAAGGTGGTTGGTTTTGCTCGTTCTGATAAGTGTCCATTGTATAATCTGTCGATACGATCTGCGATTAGTTTATTTATAATTGTTAAAGGATAGCTATTTCTTATCAGAGTGGTTTTGACTACTTTCAATGTATCTTTTCTGTAGTCTCCATGAGTAAGTTTTAATGCTCTATCAAAGTGATAGTGAAGTGATAGTGAAGTGATGAAATACGTATTTCATCACTTCCTTTCTTCAAAAGATATGTGGATGATATCATTACAGCTATTCCAACAGACTAACATTAAAATGTTAATGATCTAAATAAGTCCAAAATTGATCTGTGGACTAAGGGGAAGGCAAACCACCACCCCATTAACATTTCCCTGGTGCAGCCTTCTTGGCTAAGTCGGGGGGATCGCCGTACATCCGAAATCGGATAGGCACCTGAAGAAGAAGAATATTATAAAAAAAATTTCGGCTTAAAAAATTATGTTTAAATCGATAATTCGAGAGCGTGTTGGCTCAATTGTTTTCATCTTTACGTTTTGTTTTTCTCTTGCAATGGCAAGCTGACTTTAAATTAAATTTACAACATAAAAATTAGGTACTACAATTAAAAATTTGATATATTGCATTGAATAATTTCTAGAGCATTTTACAATTTTTAAAAACAAATAAGCAATAATTGTCAATCTGGAAGGTAATGTTAGTAGACGGCGTAAAAGAAAATGCTTATCTAATAGTTATTTATGAAATAATGCATCTATGTTATGTCACTTTACTCTATAGAACACAATCAACTATAGTGTTGTTTTTCGGAAAGTTTTGTTGTAACCCTTAACCCTTCGTTGCATCGTGTTGCATAATATATGCAACATTAATTTAAATCACCTCTAAAAATTTAAAATTTTGCATTTATTTGAAATTTTTTATTGAAACAATGCGACGATATATGTGGGATTCTTGCTAGCACAAGCAAAAGGTATATATTTCAAAAGATAAGCAGATTTCAGCAGATTACTCATTCGTAGTCGTGAATCTAGTGTGATTGCTTATTACTCCGTTTTGATTTCTTCATTATTTTCGTTTTAAATTGTTTTTTCTTTATTGTTGTGAAGTGATATTTAGTTTAGAAAGGTATTGATTAACACATTTATTTAATTTATTTTTGTAAATTAGTGCAAAAGAAAAAATTCAGTACTTATTCAAAACATAAAAAATGAACATAATTTTAATCGATAATAAAAAAAATAAAAAAGATAAAAAAAAACTACGCGAAAAACAAGTGAATAGTATTTATTATTCCGACAAGGTTATTATCTGAAGTCTGTGGATTTTATGTCGATAGTATTGAGTAGGTGCCTGTCACATACCAGAGTAAATCAGTTGTTCATTCGACATTATATTTTAACAAACAGACATTATTAATTATTATAAATACATACATGATATATTAAGCTCGATAGTACCACATGTTTTCCAGAAAAAATTTACATTAAAAACTAATTTATTTATTTCGCCGTGTGATGCACAATCTTACTGTCTGAATTTAAATTTGCACTGATGTTAATTAGTTATAGTCAGTCAAGTTGAACAAATATTTGTAATTAATAATCCCAAATCCCCAAAAGTTACCTGTAATTTAGTTTAATAAAAAATTTGTTTTATTTAGTTTTTAAGACTTTATTCAATTCTTAAAAAGCGTAGTCTGTTATGGGGAACTCTGTATAAATCAAATTTACAGTTTAATCTGAAATTTGAACCACAACGCAGAATGTAACACCTTGCCATGTGAATTGTATAACTGTCATAATTAGAGACAGGATAGTTAGGCAAAATGCCTTTTTTTTTAAATTGAAATATTTCAGGCAGACCCAATTTAAAATCCGTTTCAGAGCATGTACTATTCAAAAATGCATATTTTATTTTGCCTTTTTTGTGCTTTTTGAACCAAAATTCTTCATTTTTGCTGTTTTTAAATTTTTTTTAAAACCTACTAAATTTTATAATTAAACAGTTTTAAAAATTTTAAATTTTTAAATTCAAATTTTTAAACATAGTTTTATCTTTACGTGAGGTTGGCAAACATGTAAGTCTTGATATACCCTACTACCTATTAAAAACGTCTTTGCCTTTTTTGTACCTTTTTGCCTTTTATTTTGCCTTTTTTGCTTGTTTCTAATGCCATTTTGCCTGCCTTCTTTGAGGTTTTATTGTGCCTAACGATCCTGTCTCTAGCCATATATATTATAATATTATACCCGAATTATATCTAATAACCCCCATGGAAGTTACAATTTTGTTATTAAAAAAGAAAACTTAACTTTTCAAAGGACACTTTTCTAAGAACAATATTTAACAAAAAATTTTTTTTAAATGCAAACCCTCAAGAGTTAGGCCTCTTTAAAGCATTTTTTTTAATTTCCACCTTCACGTGGCCATAGCTCCGAAAATATTGATTTTTCAGTAAAAATGGTTCAGTGCTTTTTTAAAGAGCGTAAAATAATCTACAAATTAAATTCAAACCTTTTATTGTCTAAAATCAACGGCTTTCGAGTAATGAATTAAAGTAAGTTAAAAAATGTCGAAAAATTTGAGCTTTCTTTTTTTTTGATTCTTTTCAAAATCCTGTATCTTTTAAACGAAAAATTTTACAAAAAATCTGATGGCCCATTCCGGATAGGAAATTTAACGGACTACAACTTTTGTCTAGTAAAAATTTTTGAGAAACCAATCCATTTCACAGAAAATCAGAAAATAATAAACAAAGCAGCTACAAAATGAAAATTAAATTCACTATATTTTTTATTTTTTTTGAAAAATAATTTTATTAATTAATTTTAAACTATTAAGGTAAAACACCCACTAGTTGAACAGTTTTGAAAGTAAAACCTATTTCACTCTAATTTAAGCAAATAAAATTCGATTAATTTGATTAAAATATGTTATTTATGAAAATATAGATAGTTTTGCATATAATAGCAAAGAAAAAAGGAATAATTAATAAAATTATCATATTTTTACAAGGTTTTTAAAATATACTTCAAATGCATCAGTAATTGAACAATCTCTTTGAATCGCAGTCGTAATTGAACACTCCGGTGGTGGTTGTACTTGAACACGTGTGAAAATAGTAAAAATCAGTCGAAATCAAACAAAAATCAAATCGATATTCTAAAGATACATTTGGCAACATTGATTTATTTATGTATGACAAACGTAATGGACAAACGTGATCATTTTATGTTAGTTTTTTCGAGTTCAAGTTCATAACCTAAAAACTGTGTTTGCGCGGTTTACGGTGTAGTAACTTTCGATGGCAAAAGTAGCATGCTTATCGGCTATTCCACATTGCAACTTTCAAGTTAACAAAAATATAATTATTTCGATTTATAATTTAAAAAAACTTATAGAAATCAATTGCTAAATCATCTAGTAATTATAAAATACGGATATTACTTATTATGAATATTCCGTTTTTGCATTAATACAATTTCAAAAATCTGTTCAAGTGCTAGTTCCATTTCTTGCGGTGTTCAAGTGCTGGGTGTTTTACCTTAGTACATTATTTAAGTGAATGTTGAAAATGACCACCCTCATTTTCAATACACAGTCGTGATCGTTTTAAAAGATGTTTTATAGTATTATCGAGTATTATTTATAAAATTTCCTCTTTTGTTAAGAGCCACTATAGCAGGGGTGGTCAACAAGGTCGAGGGATTGACCGGTCGATCACGAGGCCAATTTTGCTCTATCGGTGAGTGCGAAAAGTGTCAAAAATCGAATTTCTGCGATTAAAAATGTCGAAAAATCAAATTTCTTCAATTTTTTCTTGACAAACATCTTTTAAAACAATCACAACTGTGTATTGAAATGAGGTTGGTCATTTTCAACATTTACTTAAATAATCTAATAGTTTAAAATTAATTAATAAAATTATTTTTCAAAATAAATAAAAAATGTATTGAATTTAATTTTTTGTTTTGTAGCTGCTTTGTTTATTATTTTCTGATTTTCTGTGAAATGGATTGGTTTCTCAAAAATTTTTACTAGACAAAAGTTGTAGTCCGTTAAATTTGCTATCCGAAATGGGGCATCAGATTTTTTGTAAAATGTTTCGTTTAAAAGATATAGGATTTTGAAGAAAACCAAAAATAAAAAAATCTAAAATTTTTCGACATTTTTTAACTTTAATTCATAACTCGAAAGCCGTTGATTTTAGACAATAAAAGGTTTAAATCTAGTTTGTAGATTATTTCATGCTCTTTAAAAAAGCAGTAAACCATTTTTACTGAAAAATCAATATTTTCGGGGCTATGGCTACGTGAAGGTGGAAATTAAAAAAAAATGATTTAAAGAGGCCTAACTCTCGAGGGTTTGAATTTAGAAAAAAAATTTTTGTTAAATATTGTTCTTAGAAAAGTGTCCTCCATCACCACCTAAGTTATGTAAAGTGAGTGCGGGGACACCCTGTATAAACGGGTCGTTTTATACTTATTAGCATTGCGCGAATTATTGATGTCATTTTTTGGATTATCGGATAATTCCAATTAATTTTATCGATAAAATGCTATATAAGTAAAAACTTAAAGTCAAATTATAACCAAATTCACAACTGTACGTCACTGATGAGATCTAACAAGATCGAAACATGTCTGTCGTTGTTGTAATTTGGTTATAATTGACTTATTTTCGAATTTTTTACAAATAAAAAGTGTTGTACCTAACAACTTTGGATGTACCGAATGGCCATAAAACTGAAATTGCTAATTAAATGCAGCCGAAAAGTGTATTCTGTAAAATTATAAAACCATAATAACTTACGCTTGACTTCTAAGCCCAGATAATTCTTTAAGTGCGGAAGCACGGGCTGCTACTTCTTCTGCCATTCTTTGCTCGTGTAATTCACGAGCCCTCTCGGTTCTTATGAGCTCCTGTAATTTAATAAACAATGTACCACCATTAATCATTGTTAATACTCGACCAAGATTTACTTTTAAATGTTGAAAACTTCCACTTTGTGGTGTTAGAGGCCCAACGGGGATATGTCCACCTCCTGGAAGTCGAAACGCCGTCACTCTTCGTCGAGGTGCATTATTTCTTTGTACTGTACCATACAATTTTGCTACTTCTTCAAAAGCTTTATTCCTTTCGGCTACATCTTGTACCCGTAAAATAGGAGCTTTGTGAACTACTCTCCCATAAATAGGTCTCGATCTGTACCTTCCGCCTACGCGTAACCTATAAAATTATTTTATTGTAAACTAAGCTTTCCTATCTAAAGAATTATATTATTATGGATGTCACAATGAATATTGACAGAACTTTTATTTATTTAGAAAAAAATAAAATACGGATAATCGCATAATAACGACAGTAATAATGGCCGGTTTCAGCAACAATATGTTATAGTTAATCCCTGATTAAGTAAATCCAGATCAAATATGAACCATATCAAAATACCTATTTAAAAATATCATATTTGATCTGGATTAACTTAATCAGGGATTAACTATAACATATTGTTTCTGAAACCGCCCATAAAAGGGCCGGTTCCACCAATTCTGGTTAAGTAATTTAATCACAGTTAAATAGAAAAGACCGTCTCACCAGCTATTTAACCATGATTAAAGTAAGTAAATAAGCCCTCAAACTAATCGGACGATGTTTGCCGCTATCGCCGCACAGCCCAAATTACTGGGCGTAGAGACTTGAAATTTTGCACAAAGGTTTTTGTTACAACGTAGGCGAGCACCAAGAAAGGATTATTTGAAATTCAATCCCTAAAGGGGTGAAGAGAGGGTTCAAATTTTGCTATATCGATCAAGGTACAGCCCAAACCGCTAAGTCAAAAAGCTTGAAATTTTGAACGGAGGATCTAATAGTTATAACGTCGGCGAGCACTAAAAAAATACTTTCGTACGTATTTTCGTACTAAATTCTTTGTAATTTAGGTATTTAAGTTGTTTGTTAAGCGATATAAGATAGGTCCTTAAGTATTCGGTATAGTTATGAATATTTCTATTTTTTTTTACTATTATTACAAGCTTTTTCTTAGCTTCGAATCATATTGTTTACTTATATTTGATGCAAATCTTGTAATCTAATTTTAACCTACTTTCACATGCCCGATTGTATTCAAATTTTCCAAAAATTTGTTAAACCGATGACAACGCAATATTCTTCAAAATTTTAAGTTAATATTAGATCAAGTAATTAACAATTTTAATTTTTTCTATTTCAACGTCGGCCGTGAAGAAAGATATACTTAAAAAAGAATGAGATATACATATTATGTAGATAGAATTAATAGGGTTAAACTTACTTGCTGCTTGCTAAGCACAGCTTATCTGTGGTAGAGGTAATTTTTTCCTTAGTGGTTGGCATGTGACTTGGGATTGCGCGGAGAGAATCCGTGACACCCAATTCCACCAATTGACACAAACATAGAACCGAATTGACGAATATTAGTTTCTGCACATTAGCCACTCCCAACCACTAAGGAAAAATACAACTATAGTAGGTAGGTAAGAGGGTAGGTCACAGACTCATTATGCTCAGAATGAGTGTTTTAATAAATGTTTGTTTGACGGCCTAATAAACAATAAATTTTAAAAGAAAAACTAAAAAGGAAAAAATAATTTTTCGCGTTTCCGCGAAAAAGTAAAGTGGTGTAAATCCATGAAAACATTAATAAAAGAGTGGGCCTAATAATATCAATCACAGAGAGCGTCCCACGCTTTTGGTCAGTTTACACAGATGAATCTTAGAAAAATATTAAACAAATTCTGAATATTATGTAAATGGCCGAAACATGGTGTCTTTTAGAAGAAAGTCATTTCTTTTTTTTTTCAAATAATTTCATAATTTGGACAAATAATTTCAATGTACATAAAACAACACGTTCATTGGACTTTTGTGTCCATGGTTGTTCGGAGCCGTCCCTCGTCCTCGTCACAATTGTTCCTCCCCAACATTTTTACGTAATTTTTATTAATTTATGTTATTCGAGTGGAGTTATTTTTATACAAGGATCACTTCGTTACACCGCTGCTACGCTATTTTCAAATTATAGAAAAAAGCTGAAAAACGACTTTAGACCACTTAAACTTATAGACACGCCCATCAAATTGAAGCAAACATGTGTGACGTCATACGTGGAATTGTATCTAAGACAGCGCTGATCTAAGATAACGAATCTACGTCTTTCTCGTGTACGTAAATAAAAATAAGAATAGTTACGATCGGAGATCGGTCGCCCAGGTGCTAAGTATATGCATAATATCTATTAAAGAATTTTGTTAATAATAATGTATAACATATGTACATATTAATATTATTGTTCGTATCGGCTTAATACGTAAAGTGCATAACTTTATTTAAGGCCCAAATTGAGATTTTTACATAATCTAGTGACAAACGATTGAATAGATACACAATTTGTGTATTGGCATCAAGTTGTAAAATCTTACACAATAAATCGCGTAACACTAACGCATCGGTATCACTTCGTTACGTCTAAAACCACTACGCCTAAAACACTTACGACTAAGTCAGTACGCCTAAGTCTTTACACCTAAAGAACTTTACGACTACGGTTTTTTACGCCTAAAACCATGTACGCCTAAAACTTTTACACCTAAGTAATTTACGCCTAAAAGATTTTACGACTAAGACATCAACGCCTAATGCATTTACGCCTAAACCAGGAGAAATTGGTAGGTCATTTAAAGTTGCCTCGTAACAGTTCCAGAGGTTGACGGAGCCAACCATGGGATCTTTACGGGTTCCATAGTTATGAAGCCGGCCAATCCAATTATCCTCGAAATATTCAAAGAGAGACTCAAGCGAATCTTCATTATCAACATAAAATGGAGACACTATCAGTTCTTCGAACGATATAACAACATCATTGGTTAGAACGAAAGCAAGTGCAGCCAACTTTCTCACATGAAGAGCAAAGTCAGAGTTCTCCACATCTGCGTAATTTTGCTTTAGGTCAGGAATAGATGCAATATTTCGCCACAAGCATTGACTAAAGTGGAAAAGCAGCCCCTGTTCTCCGAATCTGGAAATACATATCCGAACGCGTTGATCTGCGCCTTCTCGAAGTCGGTCATAATTGAGGTTGGGGCAAGATTTGGCATAATATTCTTAAGGGCTTGAAAAACTTGAATGTACGTCTGCTGGTGTTTGTTCGGAAGGAGACAATTTTTTGCACATAACTGTTATTTTGAGAAACTTAGGCGTAAATGCATTAGGCGTTGATGTCTTAGTCGTAAAATCTTTTAGGTGTAGAGGTTTAGGCGTAAAATACTTAGGTGTAAAAGTTTTAGGAGTACATGATGTTAGGCGTAAAAAATCTTAGTCGTAAAATTCTTTAGGCGTAAAAACTTAGGCGTACTGACTTAGTCGTAAGCGTTTTTAGGCGTAAAGTTTTAGGCGTAAAGACGTGGAACCTAACGCATCATTGTGAAAGATATTATGTTCATCAAGTGTTTAAGAAGTTATTCAAGTTTATTATAACTCAAATATTGTTTAGTTGGACTGTCTATAACAAACATTGCATCTCCTAAACAATTTACGGATTAAGCCGACGTTATATACTAAGATATGAAGGAACCGTAAGAACAATGCCTGCCGTAATAAAGAACTGAGTTTTAATAAAATCCTTTTTGTGAAACAATCAATTTTTAATAATAAAATTTTCAATGGTTTGTTAAAGTTTTAGATAGAGCTAGATAAAAATTATTATTCAAGTTGTACATGGTATAAGCACCTGATTTGAGATTCGAGAGCTTTTAAAATCTAAATGAACTTTTTTGAAACATAGATACTCGGCAGTGCAGCGTTGAATAAAATATTACCTACATACATTTACATGTATGTAGTACATAATATTATGTAAAGAATTTTAAGAAACATACCCTCCTATACTTCTTGTTCTTGAATAAGGCTCCCATACGTTATAAGAAAATGGATCTCTATATGTAGGAATTTCGTTTGTAACTTCGGCAGCTCTGGATTGCCGTTTTGAAAATCTCCACATAGCTTTAAGTTCTTCACAACTGGGTTCCGAATTAAGTCCATCTTTACTAGCGACTTCACCTGATCCACGATAATCTTTTGTTCGACTAACTGCAAAAGCTTTACTTTGTGAGCAAGCCATCCACCAAATAAATACGCTTGTTAGAGGTAAACTTGTTTTCATCTAAAATCAGGTATAGTAGTAAAAAATATCATATAAGATATTATATTAAGTAAAGAGTAAGTTAAATGAGTATACATAAAGTTTGTGATGTTGTTAATTTATCAACTAACAAGGGAATGTCCAACATTGCTCATCACCGATTTGCTCCATTATTTATTATACATGTTGTTCATAATTACGAAATCACCATGCGAAAATTTAAAATTCCACGATTCGACCAATTTAGACAAAATCGATTTTTAATAACGAAAAAATTACATTTCATAAGAAATGCTTTACATTTTCAAAGTTACAGGTATGCTACATATTACAACAGCACTTTATTCCCAATCGCTAATATAAACACATAAGGACTTAGGTTCAATATTATTGTATTAAAAATTAAACATAATATGACCTTATATAATTATGCAAAGTAAGTTTTATATAAAAGTATAACAAAGTAAGTTTATAGCACATAGGGTATATGTACGAAATTCTAAACATTTCTTATGCTATGCAATGTTTTCGTACTTAAAAATCAATTTTCTTCAAATTGGTTGAATAGTTGAATTTTAAATTTTCACATGATGATTTCGTAATTATGAACAATATGTATAATAATAATGGGGCAAATCGATGATTGAGCAATGTTGGTAAATAATTAATTAAATAAATAAATAAGTAAAGTAAGTAAATAAGTAGATACATATTATGTGAATATTAAAGTCAGGACATACAAAGTCAAAGCATTTAGAGAAAAAATAGTGTTTGAAGCTTTTCCATTTGATACAGAAACCTATATTATCCGTGCACTTCATTTTTCTTAAAAAAAACAAAAAAACATGCAGTGTAGCATCTTGATAACATTATAATGTACCGGGTGACCGACCGCCGGCCGATCTGAACATAGGCAAATAATATAGGAAATTAATTTTTTCTAAATTCCTGCTTCCCACTATAACGGATAAGAATGAGAAAGGTCTCAATTTAAAGAGTTTTATTTCCGTGTCTAAAGACACCCAGTACTTGATGCTTTGTTCTTGAATTTAATTGTTTGTTAAAAATGTAGAATGAAAATAAGCGATTTTTGAAAAATCAGACCTGCTTTATATAATATAGTACTCCTTGTATATAATCATTATCTGAAACGTAACCGTTGATAAACCTTAAGTAAAATATGAGGCGGTTGGAAAATAGTGGTCACGCAAGTTGACTATGAACGCTATAAATACCCGGTTCGAATCCGAGTGAAGTAAGAACTTTATTCTGACCTTATGAGTAAGCGAATGTAAGCAATGCGTAGGGGCCCGGGACCATAAGGGGCCCTATACAGAACGTACAAAAATAGAAGGTTTTTTATGCAAGTAAAAAACTTACGACCTTTTTTTTAGGGGCCCGTTTTGTATATTTGCTTACGGGCCCTAGCTATTCTTGCTCCGCCGCTGCTTCAAGACCAATATTATATGGAACATGGACTTGTTGATGTACTGCATTTTTTGTTATATATTACTTAAAAATTATATAAATTGGTTAACCCGTATATTAAATAAATATGTTTTATTTTTAATAAATTACGAATTAGGGATATAATAAATATAAAAAATAAAAAATATAAAATAAATATTAAACAAACTGCGGCATAAGATAATGTAGATATTTCGTATTATTTCATTTATAAATATTTGCTCATCATTTTCGAATATTAATTTAACATAGTAGTAGGTACAGGTAATTAATAATTAAAATTGTATTAAAACCTACAAATCCTTTCCTAATTTGTTAGCGCCTATTAAAATAATGACTTCCTATTCAATTAAAACAATATAATTGAATTAAATCAAAACTTGGAGAATATTCAAAAGTAAAGAGAACCGATCGAACAAACTTGTCTTACCTACTAATATCTAAACCAAAGTTTCATTAAATTCGCCTATTAGTTTAACTTTACAATACAATATAATTATTAGGTAAGACATACCTATATTATAATACCTATTTCTGGGTAATAAACACTCGGCTTCCATTTTTTCCCTGATGGTGCCTAATATTGCGTATTGAAAATGTGTGACCGACACAGGGGACCTATCACGGGAATATACAGGGTATCCCAGAACTCAAGTCATCCTTTGGAGGGATGATTGGCCAGCTCTTGACTGATCAGAATATCAAAATATGCCCTTAGTAAAAAACCATTTAAATTTTCGAGATATTGCCACTTTTATGAATTTTGTGAAAATCGACACATTAAATCAATTACTTTGTTACCTATCGTGTGCCACAGGCCACAGGGACGAAATTTCTTATTATAAGATTCTAATTTTGGTTAAGTAACCCTAAATAGCTCTGCTATTTTTTTAAATTTTAATCATATATTAAAATAGAACTAATAATGCCATACTTTTAGAAAAAAAAAATTTTTTTTTTGCCTGACACAAGTTTTTTTTTTATTTGCTAACTTCGACTCTTCATACTGTAAAAAAAATGTACCACACTAACCTGGCAAGTTATTTTAAAAAATAGCTCATTTTGTGTAGTTTTAAAATGGTACCTACCTATAGCATTTTATATGGTTTACTTTAGAAAAAAGGAGGAAAAATATTTGGCTGCAAAAGGAATTCATTGTGAAATTATTACAATAATCAGAAATTCAAATGAAAACACTATTGTTAAATTAAAGTGACAGATATTTATTTTAAACTAAACTAAAAATAAAACACCAATAAAAATGAAAGAATGTGCTTTTGTGTTTTGTTTTTAGAATTTATGTATTGCCTACTGTTTTGGATTTATTGTATTGGAGATAATAACGAACATGAGCCAAATATGTAATGCATGTTAACGTATTTCTGTTGATTTTACTGATACGGCATAATGAGTAGTATTGATTGAATTTCAAACGCGTAACACAAATACAGAATCTACAAGAAGACCAGGTTAGTTAAATTTCCTTGCTAATTTTTTTTACACTGCACGAGAGCTCGTTTTTCGTCCACTGCTTTTTTTTAACAAAATGTTGTCAAATGGCATCCCTGTTTTTTCTAGACATTATTTTTAGTTTTAAATTAACGTCTTCTTCTTCTTTTTCTTCACGTTAAAAAAACAACTTTGGACCGTTACGTCACCCCTGATCCCTCCATCGTTTTTTGGGTCTTCCCACATTTCGTCTGCTCTCAGTTTTCTTTGTGAGTGACCAGATCTCGCTTCCGTATGTAATTTGCTGGTACAAATATAAACTTGTAGAATTTCAGTGGCGTGGTCCTAGTTCTACATTTTTTCAGCGTACTTACATACTATTTTCCATTAAAGTAGTTAAATTTCTCTACTTTCTTCTGCATAATATTATCTCTTTCATCGTGGAAGTCCATTATATAAGTACAGCCCCAATGGCGGATATCCGAACAGGCGCAAGAGGCGCGCGCCTAGGGCCCCGTATATCAAGGGGCTTCAAAATCAGGAAAATTTAATTAATATGAACTAAATTCCTGTTGTAATAAACACAGGAGAATGTAACGAAAAAATTCTAAGCCCTAAGATGCCTTAGATTTGCAGTTATTTTGATTTCAATGCAATTTTTGATTTAAATTTTTGATAAAAATTAAATTTTGTTCAAATATTCTGATATTATATGAAAATATTAATTCAGTTGTAATAAATACAAGAAAAATAACTATAAAATTCTAAGCCCTAAGATGCCTTGGATTTGCAGTTATTTTGATTTCAGTGCAATTTTTAATTTAAATTTTTGATAAAAATTAAATTTTGTTCAAATATTCTGATATTTTATGAAAATATTAATTCAGTAATAATAAACACAGGAAAAATAACGAAAAAATTCTAAGCTCTAAGATGCATTAGATTTGCAGTTATTTTGATATCAGTGCAATTTTTTGATTTTTTTTGATAAAAATTAAATTTTATTCAAATATTCTGAAATTTTATGAAAATATTAGATAATTCAGTTGTAATAAATACAGGAAAAATAACGAAAAAATTCTAAGCTCTAAGATGCATTAGATTTGCAGTTATTTTGATATCAGTGCAATTTTTTGATTTAAATTTTTGATAAAAATTAAAGTTTGTTCAAATATTCTGAAATTCTATGAAAATATTAATTTAGTTGTAATAAACACAGGAAAAATAACGAAAAAATTCTAAGCCCTCAAGATGCATTAGATTTGAAGTTATTTAGATTTCAGTGCAAAATTTTTGATTTAAATTTTTGATAAAAATTAAATTTTGTTCAAATATTCTGAAATTCTATTAAAATATTAATTCAGTTGTAATAAATACAAGAAAAATAACTATAAAATTCTAAGCCCTAAGATGATGCCTTGGATTTGCAGTTATTTTGATTTCAATGCAATTTTTGATTTAAATTTTTGATAAAAATTAAATTTTGTTCAAATATTCTGAAATTCTATTAAAACACTAATTCGGTTGTAATAAATACAAAAAAAATAACTATAAAATTCTAAGCCCTAAGATAATGCCTTGAATTTGCAGTTATTTTGATTTCAGTGCAATTTTTAGTAAAAAAAAGTATTAAGAGAATAAATCGTCTGCGGTGCTGGTGGACCAGGTATTCATATCAATTACTGATCAATTACAAATCAATTATTATGGGGGCCTCAAAATTGAATTGCGCCTGGGCCCTGGGACCTCATAAGTTCTAAAACCGCCACTGTACAGCCCAAGAACTTAATTTTTTTGCCAAGAGTTATGTAATATGTAGGTACACTAAATACTACAGAAACATTTTTTAGTCATCATTCCATGTATTTTTATTTTTATTTTAACAAATCTTGAAAAAACCAAATAATCAAAAAACAATTGATTTTTAATAAAAATCATTTATTTTTGATATCAAAAATCATGATTTTTATCAACTTGATTCAAGCAATATTTTTTTACGAAAATCCTATAAGAAAATGGAAATTGGAATCAACCGTACGCAGTGACGTAGCAAGTCAAGACCGGGCCCTGGTGCAAGATCGACGGGGGGCTCTCCCTGTATTATGTCAGCATCAAATAGTGAAACGTAAAATACTAAATAAGTAGTAATTTAAGACTTTTCATGTGCTGATTAACGACTTTTAACGTTTATTTTTGTTTACTATAATTATTATTATCTATGTTGTAATAAAATACTTTTTAAATTTAAATTTTTTTTATTTAAATTATATAAGAATATTTTCATGTTTCATAAGCTAAATAAGAAAATGCGTAAAAATAAAAAAAAGTATTCTATTACAACATAATAATTGTAGTACACAAAACCAAACGTTAAGTCATTAATTAGCACATGAAAAGTCTTAAATTAGTGAAATCTTACTTTCGTTACAATATTTGACGCTGACATAAGGTATACCTATATGGAGTTCATATGGAATATGGTGCGACTTATCTACGATATAAAAACAGGATTTATAAAAGAATTATATTAATTTCAGAATTACTTGAACTTGTATTTATTAAATAAACGATTGATTTACATTACATTGTTCTTTTAATCCGAGGTATTACAGGTCATCTCATTTAGGATACAACAATATTCTTATTATTAAGCTTAATAATACTATTGAAGTATTGACCTCCTGGACCTAATTGACCATCAGTGGAACTTACATACGGGAGAAGAGCGATCCAAAACGAATTGGTAGAACTTACATGTCGGATTAAATAAAAGAAATTTGACCCATTAGTGTGGCTTACAATCGCCCCAACTGCCAGGTAGCACGTCAAAATGTCTAAAACAAAAACGCCGAAACACGATCAAATATGTCTGGTGGCACAATAAAGTATATAATTGGCTCAAGAACCTCGTGCCTGATGAGCTAACTCCTGATGAGAGCATCATGACAGATTTTGACATTGCTCAGATCAATGATTTCAGACAAGAATTCGAATACATTATTAATAACAGAGGCTGTTTTTTCCACTTCAACCAATGCATAATTATCCTCACCGTAGAAAAATAGTTTTATCATCGCCCACTCTGTATTGGGCAATGACGTCATTGCCCGGACAATGATGTAAAAACCATATGAAATTTTAAATGTCAATATCGCTTAAAATGCATGGTCATTAACGTTATTGACCGGGCATTAACGTCAATGCCCGGCCATTGACATAATGGCCAAATTGTCATCATTGATCGTAACATATACATTTTCCAGTTATTTTCCATTTTCCAACATGTACGTACGTCTTTCGCCGAATCGCTCCGAAACATTTCGCCCCGAACTGACCTACTAAATTTCTCTAAAAGTAATTTATAGTGAAAAATTGAATTGATTTGATTTCAAATTCAGACAATCGAAACAATTCAATTTTTAATTCAAATCAATTTTAGGAAAGAAAGTAATAATTAAAATAAATTAGCAAGTAAAGGAAAATAGCTAAAATAAGTAAAATAAACTAACATAATATTTATATATTATGTATTATTATTATTGTTTAACGGGTGTGGTTTTACCCCCTTGTACTGAAATTCTAGGCTTATATTGTAACCCGCTCTATATTGGATTGTGATTGACGTTTCTTTGATTCCCACCACAGCGTGTGAATAAGTTCACCGGAGGAACTGTGCTAGGAAATTCTGATTTTATGTAACGCGTGGGTGTTTACGGAACGAGTTTTCTATCATCACACACTTGATACAAAAACACATTTCATAATATCTTTCATAGAAGATTTTTTGTAATTATGATAAAAATAATCGATGAAATTTTATTAATGTATTGTACTGGGTTTTTAATAACAAGTCAATTTGAACAACATAGGAAAAACAAATTTTGCAAAATTACCCTTCGTAGAATATAGACTTCATAAAAACCACTCGTCCTTAACCATAAGCAATACAAATTTATGACCCCTATGAGCATTCTAGTGATGAAATCACTTTAGCGATTAAAGTGACACTTTAGGTACATATCAGAAGTAGAAAAGGGCAAAAGTTATTAAAAATATGGAACAGCTCTTTGAAAACATCAAATTGTTTAAAATCGCAGGCCTATGATGGGTTCTGCATGAAAGTAATATGGGGATATTATTTCAAAATCATTTTAAAAACAAATTTTACTTTTTAATTTATTTTATTCCATATTGAGTTTAATAACAACCAGACTATTCTGTACATTGCACATAATTAATTAAGAATTGAAAACGTGTAGAATTTAATTGTGAATTTAAGAGAAAGTATAGTTTGGAAAAACAATTTTTGGATTTAACTTAAAATAGGAGCAATTAATTCTTGGAAATTAAGATAAATCAAAATTATAACCATATAGTAGGTAGCAGAAGAAGTTTTTATTAAATATGAAAAAGGTATTCTAATAGATATAAATTTAATAAGTAGTAGGTATTAATTAGAAAACAATCTGATGTGACACAACACATGACTTCCCCATTTAAAAAAGTAAAAGTACAGTAACAAATTAAATTTTTTATTGTCGCATTCCGTAGGTGCGGGCCTGCTTTGTTTTCATTGATCCACTGGGAAACACCTGTAAACGATTTTCAAAGAACTTTCAAGCAGAAACAAAGGAAAAATTGAGTTGACACATTTTATCCCTTTATATTTTAAATAATTATACAATAATCTGTCATTTTTTATAAAAGATCTTTTGAGACGAAGGGGATCTCGTTAATCTATTCATGTGCGTCATTAAAAGTTAACGAAACGCAACTAAAAAAATTTTCAGCGGGGGGATTTCAACCAAAATCTAACCAGTTCTTTACACTGTTTGTTCAAACTAGTGTGCAAAATTTCAAGTCAATTGGTGAGCGCGTTTGTTTGTAATGGTAGCCGAAAAATTGTTCAAATACACAACACACACACACATCCAGACATTGTTTCAAAAATCGTTCACAATCAAAATTATACCTTTGAATCGAAATTCTAATGTGCTTACGTAAAGTTGGTTTTTGACTTGATTTTTCCTTTATTATGTAAATGGGAAAGTATAGGGTGTTTTTTTAGCTGCATGAGAACTTTCAATAGAGATAACAATTGAATCAAGATTGCTATGGAAACAGTTTTTTGACATTTGTGTTTAGCAAGGTTTGGCATTTGATAATACATAGATTGACCATTGAACAACGCTATCAAATTGGGCTCACAACCAATTGGAAGTGGATCCATTTTTTTACCGTAAAATTTTGTTCACTGACGAGGCACATTTCTGGTTAAATGGGTATGTGAACAAACAAAATTGCCGTATATGGAGTGAGACCAATCCGGGACATTATCTTGACACTCCATTGCATCCATTAAATTGACTGTTTGGTGTGGAATACACGCCAACGGCATCATTGGTCCATATGTCTTTCGAAATGAGAAAGGAGCTACCGTTACGGTGAATGGTGTGAGATATCGACACATGCTCAATACAATTTTGTTTCCAAAACTTCAAGAGCTAAACATTGACAACTTATGGTTCCAACAGGATGGTGCTACGTGCCACACAGCCAACGAAACCATCAATTTATTGAAAGGACAATTTGGTGACAACATTATTTCAAAACGTGGTCCTATCAATTGGCCTCCAAGATCGTGTGATTTGACACCTCCAGATTATTTTCTGTGGGGGTATGTTAAATCCATGGTTTATGCTAACAAACCAACAACTCTAGAAGCATTGGAGGCTAATATTCAGCAAGCCATTTATGAAATAAAGCCAGAAATATTGGAAAAAGTGGTCAAAAATTGGACTGAACGGATGCGCTTCGTAACCATTAGTCGTGGTGGTCACATGCCGGAAATCATGTTCAAATCATAAATGCCTTTAACTGTACTTTCATAAAAAAATTATAACCAAAACATTCCGTCAGGTTTTTAATGTTTTATTTCATTTTGAAGTTCTCATGCAGCTAAAAAAACACCCTATAGAAAAGAAGTTGTAACTAGGTTTAAAAAAAATAAAAAAAGTTTTAATTTAAATGGTTTGATTTTTTTAAATTAAATTTAGTTTAAAATTTTAATTATAGATAGCTTACGATTTAGAATCTTGAATGGTGTGTGCAAATTATACAAGTTTACACTCAATTCATTCATGAATTTTGAATAATACTATTTTTTGATCATTTTTTGCTGAACAACATTGTAACTCTTGAGTGCAGCGCATGTTAATAAAATCGTAATAAATATTTTTTGAAAGTAGGTAAAAATTAATTAATTAATTAATTAATTAAGCATACTACATTGAATTTAATAAATACAAATTAATATATTACCTTAGAGCGATGCTTCTTTAGTGCAGTGCTGTGCAATAATAAAAAATACAGTGCAATTTAAAAAGTGCCAAAGTAATACAAAATCATATAATATTATCATTGATGATGCATATTTACTAAAATGAATTAAAAAATAATATCTGATTAAATGCAAGTGCACTACGCTTTGAAGACTTTTTGGTGAGTTTCTAACTGTTTTAGTTGTGTCAAAAAATCGTTGCCATTTTTGGTTCCAATACGTACACAATTGATAAGCCGCGAAGAATAGCTTACGACTGCTTCTGGAGCACGGTGGCAATCTACTAGTAGTCTGGAGCTTCAATTGGGGTTGCGCCATCAGGGGAAGCTGCTCCTGGGAAAGTATCTAGTGCTCTCTTTCTTTCTATTTGTCTATCTCAGCTACCGCCCCCATCCTGCTCCTAAATATTGTACTATACCTTTTACATACTAAATATACAATGCATACCGTACATAGAATATTTATAGAGCATCCATAAACTATATTGTTTTATATTATTTTAATTCGGCGAAGAATAAACAAAAATGATCAATAAAATTTTTTATTTTGCGTATCACTTCCAAAATTTGTGACGTGTAAGAAGGCAAAATTATATTTACAAATGTCTTAATTCTAATAATACCTAATAATGTAGGTAGGTTAGATATAAATTCCCCGCTCGTTATCTTCCTTGCAACTTAATTTTAATTTATTTTCTAATTTTGTTATAAAAAATTTCAATAAAATTCTTTGCAGAAAAGAAAATAAATCCCTTATAAAAGTGATTTAACACGGCTGAAACATTCTGGGGTAAAAGTTAAAAAGTTACACACGCACAACTCATTCATAACTAACCCGTCGTCGCCGCCCTTGCCGTCGCGCGTTTTATAATATTTTCTTACTCTCATACTAACTTTCGACGAGCTATGTACATTATATTAAAAAGTTTCATCGATGAAAATCGATCAATTTAATTAAAAAGTTTTCCTTTAAAGAATTTCAAATCTAAGGCTTAAAAAAATTTACTTTTCTTTTATAATAACCATTATTTTTCTTCGTCAAACTTTAAGAATAATATCTAGAAATAAAAAATGTGGATTTATTTCCGCCTTCAACTTTTAAATTCAGAAAAAAATTCAAACTATTCGGATGTGACTAGGATGTAGAAACTTTCTTAACAATAAAGTTTAAAAGCACGTTTGTCTCTTTTATTTACAATCAGTTCATTTCAAATGACATAAAATATGGATGGCTGTGAATATTTTTGATGGTGCTATAATAATATAATATGTATCTATATGTACATCAACTTTGATCGCCTGTTTCATAACACTTTGATCAATCAATCAATCAAGATATTCACTCTAATTATTAATCAACAACTTACAGAACTAATTTTAATTATAATTAACTAATTCCTTTACTTCTCCTTTGTCTAAAATATTAAAAGAATATTCGTAGAGTTCCGTTAATGAAAGAAATAAAGGCGTAGCTAAAATCCGGTGCAGCAGATAACACGTGACAACCAATTCCACCAATTGACACGAACATAAAATCGAACGGACTAATTTTCGTTCCTGCACATTAGCTCCGCCCTGTTTTCTTTCAGTAACGAAACATTTACACTATCGCATAGCTAAATTAGGGAGCGGCAACTCTCCCCAATTAAATACAAAAAACTTTAATCAAGAATGAAGTAGACCGAATATTTATTTATTAAAATGTTTTATTAATGACAAGACATAATATTGAAATTTATTAAAAAGTACATGATATTTTAATAGAAACCCCAATAGCACGTTACAAAGTTTCAACTCGTAGAAATGGAAATTCAATAGAAATAGAAAGTCGACAATTTATTTCAAACACCTATGTATGATGTATAGGGCTAAAATTAGATAATAAAAATGAAAAAGATATAAAAGGAAAAATCTAGAAAACTTCCAGCGAGCTCATATAGCGTATTATGCCAACAAGAAGAAGTTTTAGTATAAAAGCTAAATAAAATCTATATACATGATATATAAAAGTCTATTATATAAATCTCAGAGGGTTGCTGGTGGAACACAATTCCAAATTATTGAAATATATTATATTTACAGCAGTGGTATTTATAAAAATTTACAACAGGTTTACAAACACTGTATAAGGCATATAAGAGTACAGGTTAAACAAATAATGCTGATGCATTCTTCTAGCAGAATTTTACTTTTTAAATGAAGAACCTAACTATACAGTGTGTTCACGGAAAGTGGTAACATCAGTGAATAATTCTTATATGTTACTAGATACAAAAAAATTTTTAAATAGTTTTTTATTCAGCTGTAAATTTACTATCGGAAACTGCCGAGGTATATTTTTTTATACGTCAAACTCAACCGGAACTGAATATCAAATTTATATAAAATAATATAAATATAACGTTTAACGTATATTACATATAGTACCTAACCATCTTTTTAACAATTTTACCAAAAATAGGTTTTCTGATAAAACTCTTATAACCATCATCGTTATGTTTTATTTGTAACCATCGCACGTTAAAATTAAAGAATTCATAAATGTATCTGAATTCATTTTCGAAAACAATTATGCAGGAATATTCCAATAGGTATATGGATCAAAATACTTTACTACATTTACTGCAATTTTCCACATCGTTTTTGTGCAAAATGAGATTTTCTGCATTCATACATATTATAACAAAGAAAAGAGAAAGACTACAGACTCTTGAAAATGGGATGAGAAGGTGTCTCTTAAAAACAGTATCTAACATAAAAGAAATATGCATTATGCAATCTTCATCGAGCCCTTTATAACAACTTTTCTTTCGTATATTTTTGTTTTGATTGTAGATAAACTAAATAACTTTAATTTTTTTTTTAATTTAATTTTAAATCTTCTTCTTCTTCTTAGTTTAAGCCTTAAGCTACGTTTAGATCTGAATGAACTTTATGTCGGACAGAAATTCTGTCTCTCTTACTGTCTCGTCATAAAATTCGGTCAGGTCTAAACGCACCTTTAAGGCTTGTTATTACCAACACCTGCGTCGCTTCCTTGGCAGTGTTGGTTCTGTGAGCATATAAATATTTTACATCCATCAGGTAGCTTGCTAGACTTGCCGTCAGATGTGCCATGTATACTGGTTTTATGTTATGTTAATGTTTTAATTTTAAATCAATTATAATAATTAAATAATATAGTATAATACCGATAGAAAAGAGACAGACACTGATGAAATCTAATAAGGTCGAAATAGTCTATTGTTATTTTTTTTCTTAATTGTTATTGTTGTTACTGTTCTTTGTTAACTTTTTTGGGATGTTTTAACACAAGAATTTAAATTAGCGCCGGAAAAAACTTAAAGATGGTGGTCGCCTGCTACGCACATGGTGCGCAGATGGGTTACGACTCGATCGTGGGGTACTATATCCCTATCCCTAGCGTACCGATAGGGATTTACATTCCCTTGAAATTAAAGAGAGATTCTAGAATACATTTTGTCAGTCATTGTCATTGTCAGTCAGTGGCGGTTTTAGAACTTATGAGGCCTCAGGCGCAATTCAATTTTGAGGCCCCCCTCTAGTATTTTCACTAATCCTACACTCCATATAGCAATTGATTTGAACCCCTGGTTCTCGCCAGAACCAGCACCGCAGACGATTTATTTTTTTAATACTTTTTTTTACTAAAAATTGCACTAAAATCAAAATAACTGCAAATCCATGGCATCTAAGGGCTTAGAATTTTTTCGTTATTTTTCCTGTGTTTATTATAACATGGTTAATATTTTCATAAAGTTTCAAAATATTTGAACAAAATTTAAATCAAAAATTGCGCTGAAATTAAAATAACTGCAAATCCAAGTCATCTAAGGGCTTAGAATTTTTTCGTTATTTTTTCTGTGTTTATTACAGCGGAATTAATATTTTCATTAAATTTCAGAATATTTGAACAAAATTAAACTTTTATCAAAAAATTTAAATCAAAAATAGCACTGAAATCAAAATAACTGCAAAGCTAAGGTATCTTAGGGCTTAGAATTTTTTCGTTATTTTTCCTGTGTTTATTACAACGGAATTAATATTTTCATTAAATTTCAGAATATTTGAACAAAATTAAAATTTTATCAAAAAATTTAAATTAAAAATAGCACTGAAATCAAAATAACTGCAAAGCTAAGGCATTTTAGGGCTTCGAATTTTTTTGTTATTTTTCCTGTGTTTATTACAACGGAATTAATATTTTCATAAAGTTTCAGAATATTTGAACAAAATAGAATTTTTATCAAAAAATTTAAATCAAAATTTGCACTAAAATCAAAATAACTGCAAATCTAATGCATCTTAGGGCTTAGAATTTTTTCGTTACTTTTCCTGTGTTTATTACAACAGGAATTTAATTAATATTAATTAAATTTTTCTTATTTTGAGGCCCCTTGATTTACGAGGCCCTAGGCGCGCGCCTCTTGCGCCTGTTCGGAAATCCGCCACTGTTTGTAGGAAATTTGAAAAGCGTAATTAATGGGTGCCGGACGTCTGGGCGTCGGACGTTTGGAATGTAAATCCCTATCGGTACGCTATAGGGATAGGGTACCCTATCTAAATAGCAAGAAATGAAAAGAGAGTCCAGAAGTGAGGTTTTAAAGATCTAAAAGCAAAATAAAAATTAAATAATATCTTAAATATGTTGGTAATATACCTTACATATTAAATTTTTTACATCAGAAAAATTAGTAAGTACTTAGTTATAAAAATGCTTTCTGAAGGTTTTCGTTCTCTTTGTTACGTGACAAGCGACTTTCCAAATGACTTTTTGAGGATGGTTTCTGATGACACAAAACGATTTTTCTCTTGAGAGACGATCTTCTGTACCTAATAAACACGTTCACACAATAATTTTACATTGATTTATGATTGGTGTCTATGTAATTTAAATGAAATTCAAAACTGTAGCGATTAAACAAAACGTCGCATCGGCCACTTGAAATCGTTATTTTTAATTTGTATAGGGGAAAGTGGATAAAAAATAAAGTTTGTTCAAATATTCTGCAACTGCGTGAAAATATTGATTCTAACATAGTAAAGCCAGGAAAAATCATGTAAACATTCTAAACCAAAAGTTGTCTTTAATTTCCGATGATTTGGTTTCGGAGCGATTTTTGATTTAAATTTTTGGATAAAAAATAAAGTTTGTTTAAATATTCTGCAACTGCATAAAACTATTGATTACAACCTAGTAAAGCCAGGAAAAATAATGAAAAAATTCTAAACAAAAAGTTGTCTTTAATTTCCGATGATTTGGTTTCGGAGCGATTTTTGATTTAAATTGGATAAAAAATAAAGTTTGTTCAAATATTCTGCAACTGCATGAAAATATTGATTCTAACCTAGTAAAGCCAGGAAAAATCATGTAAAAATTCTAAACCAAAAAGTTGTCTTTAATTTCCGATGATTTGTTTTCGGAGCGATTTTTGATTTTTGGATAGAAAATAAAGTTTGTTCAAATATTCTGCAACTGCGTGAAAATATTGATTCTAACCTAGTAAAGCCAGGAAAAATCATGTAAAAATTCTAAACCAAAAGTTGTCTTTAATTTCCGATGATTTGGTTTCGGAGCGATTATTGATTTACATTTTTGAATAAAAAATAAAGTTTGTTCAAATATTCTGCAACTGCGTGAAAATATTGATTCTAACCTAGATAATCCAGGAAAAATCAAGTAAAAATTCTAAACCAAAAGTTGTCTTTAATTTCCGATGATTTGGTTCGGAGCGATTTTTGATTTAAATTGGATAAAAAATAAAGTTTGTTCAAATATTCTGCAACTGCGTGAAAATATTGATTCTAACATAGTAAAGCCAGGAAAAATCATTTAAAATTCTAAACCAAAAGTTGTCTTTAATTTCCGATGATTTGGTTTCGGAGCGATTTTTGATTTTTGGATAGAAAATAAAGTTTGTTCAAATATTCTGCAACTGCGTGAAAATATTGATTCTAACATAGTAAAGCCAGGAAAAATCATGTAAAAATTCTAAACAAAAGTTGTCTTTAATTTCCGATGATTTGGTTTCGGAGCGATTATTGATTTACATTTTTGGATAAAAAATAAAGTTTGTTCAAATATTCTGCAACTGCGTGAAAATATTGATTCTAACCTAGATAATCCAGGAAAAATCAAGTAAAAATTCTAAACCAAAAGTTGTCTTTAATTTCCGATGATTTGGTTCGGAGCGATTTTTGATTTAAATTGGATAAAAAATAAAGTTTGTTCAAATATTCTGCAACTGCATAAAACTATTGATTACAACCTAGTATAGCCAGGAAAAATAATGAAAAAATTCTAAACAAAAAGTTGTCTTTAATTTCCGATGATTTGGTTTCGGAGCGATTTTTGATTTAAATTGGATAAAAAATAAAGTTTGTTCAAATATTCTGCAACTGCATGAAAATATTGATTCTAACCTAGTAAAGCCAGGAAAAATCATGTAAAAATTCTAAACCAAAAAGTTGTCTTAATTTCCGATGATTTGTTTTCGGAGCGATTTTTGATTTTTGGATAGAAAATAAAGTTTGTTCAAATATTCTGCAACTGCGTGAAAATATTGATTCTAACATAGTAAAGCCAGGAAAAATCATGTAAAAATTCTAAACCAAAAGTTGTCTTTAATTTCCGATGATTTGATTTCGGAGCGATTATTGATTTACATTTTTGGATAAAAAATAAAGTTTGTTCAAATATTCTGCAACTGCGTGAAAATATTGATTCTAACCTAGATAATCCAGGAAAAATCAAGTAAAAATTCTAAACCAAAAGTTGTCTTTAATTTCCGATGATTTGGTTCGGAGCGATTTTTGATTTAAATTGGATAAAAAATAAAGTTTGTTCAAATATTCTGCAACTGCGTGAAAATATTGATTCTAACATAGTAAAGCCAGGAAAAATCATGTAAAAATTCTAAACCAAAAGTTGTCTTTAATTTCCGATGATTTGTTTTCGGAGCGATTTTTGATTTTTGGATAGAAAATAAAGTTTGTTCAAATATTCTGCAACTGCGTGAAAATATTGATTCTAACATAGTAAAGCCAGGAAAAATCATGTAAAAATTCTAAACAAAAGTTGTCTTTAATTTCCGATGATTTGGTTTCGGAGCGATTATTGATTTACATTTTTGGATAAAAAATAAAGTTTGTTCAAATATTCTGCAACTGCGTGAAAATATTGATTCTAACCTAGATAATCCAGGAAAAATCAAGTAAAAATTCTAAACCAAAAGTTGTCTTTAATTTCCGATGATTTGGTTCGGAGCGATTTTTGATTTAAATTGGATAAAAAATAAAGTTTGTTCAAATATTCTGCAACTGCGTGAAAATATTGATTCTAACATAGTAAAGCCAGGAAAAATCATGTAAAAATTCTAAACCAAAAGTTGTCTTTAATTTCCAATGATTTGGTTCGGAGCGATATTTATTTACTTTTTTGGATAAAAAATAAAGTTTGTTCAAATATTCTGCAACTGCGTGAAAATATTGATTCTAACATAGTAAAGCCAGGAAAAATCATGTAAAAATTCTAAACCAAAAGTTGTCTTTAATTTCCGATGATTTGGTTCGGAGCGATATTTATTTACATTTTTGGATAAAAAATAAAGTTTGTTCAAATATTCTGCAACTGCGTGAAAATATTGATTCTAACATAGTAAAGCCAGGAAAAATCATGTAAAAATTCTAAACCAAAAGTTGTCTTTAATTTCCGATGATTTGGTTCGGAGCGATATTTATTTACATTTTTGGATAAAAAATAAAGTTTGTTCAAATATTCTGCAACTGCGTGAAAATATTGATTCTAACATAGTAAAGCCAGGAAAAATCATGTAAAAATTCTAAACCAAAAGTTGTCTTTAATTTCCGATGATTTGTTTTCGAAGCGATTTTTGATTTTTGGATAAAAAATAAAGTTTATTCAAATATTCTGCAACTGCATGAAAATATTGGTTCTAACGAGCGGCGGTGCAGGAGTAACTCTCCCGTAAGCAACTATACAAAACGGGCCCCTAAAAAAAAAGTTCGTAAGGTTTTTACTTGCATACAAAATCTTTTATTTTTGTACATTCTATAATAAATTAAAGTAGTGCTATTGGGTATTGTCTATTTATTTTAATAACAGCATATGGGCAGGTAGGGTAGGGCCCCTTATGGTTATGATCCCGGGCCCCTAAGCATAGCTTACATTCGCTTACTCATATATCATCGCCACTGATTAAGAATTAAAAAGTATACCCAGTTGAAATTAAACAAGTACAAAATCTAAACACAGTAACTCTAACGGTTACTCCATGTGACTGTTTAAATTAACCACTAATATATATTTTTTGTGATTGTCTATGATGCTTTGTGGAAGGAATTTAGCTTGGTATCAAGTTGATAACACTGTTTGTTTAGTCTAGGTTAATTAATAAACATTATAGTAATTTGTTGTCATTTGTTACTCTGTAGGAAACTTGTCATCCACAAAGGTCATTTTGACACTTACTTTTCATCACACTCGAATAAGTTGCTTATCTGCAATTTGTTTAAACCCTCCTAATTTAATTTTAAGTCTTAGCTACACTTGTTTTCCTGCAAATCCAGTTCTTCATTGTTATTACTAATTTTCCTGGATTAATCTATGGCCTGCCCGATGTCTCTGGCATCTCATAGAATTTGATTTGAATCAAGTAGCTGGAAAACATAAATGCGGAGTTTCTGAAAGGTTTGAAGAAATTTGACATCAATGTATAATATTTTTCTCTCTCTCAGGTTAAATTATTGTTTATGGCTTAATATTTGATGTTTATTTAAAGCAATTTCATTTAAAATACATTTGATACATTTTTAAAAAAATGAAATTGTGTTTCTATTCACCTGCCATGCAGTGCAATAGAAACAGCATATTTTTTTTAAAATGTTGAAATTTAAGATATTTTTAAACTTTTTTGATCTTGCGAATTGAAGTACTAAGACCCATATTTTAAGCTATCTAGGGCATCAAAAACCTTGAGTAGGTTTTCTGTTATTAGACATCAAAGTTGAAAACTGTTTCTATTCACCCCATTTTACCGTAATTAAATATTAAAAATTTAGCTTTGATAATTCAATGGTGTGTGAAATTTTGTGCCCTCCGATTGTAAGTACGAGTAAGATAGCGTAATTGAACTATTTTTTTACGAAACTTATGCGTCTGTCGAACGATATCATATTGACTTATATTATGAAACTTTTGTATATTTTCGGATGTTGTAAATTTCGGACTCTCTATTTTTAAGGTAAGTAATCGCACAAATTTACAATTGATAAAAAAAATGTCACGTACGCACAAACTCTAGCTGAAAGAAGCAAATGCATGCTTTCTTTTATTAATTTCGTGCCTTAAATAAATTGATATTTATTAAAGAAACGTTAATTGCACAAACAATAAGTAAATCAGGCAGATCAAATACAGAGTTTACGTTATACATGCATGTTGAAAGCTACAAGTGACAAATCCACAAAAAGGGGTAAATTTTACTCCTCCATTTGAGACATTTCGCTGCTTAGCGAGATTTCCTCAGAATCCTAACTGCTCACGAATGGTAATTTTCATTGCGTGGGCGGAACTACCCCGTTCAACAACGGTTAACCGTGGTGGTTCATATAAAGTGTAGGCGTCCTGTGTGTTTGTCAATTTAATAAAACTCATTTTTCTTTCAATTTCATTTGTATTATTACATTTTAGACTAAATTATGATAACTTTTTTATTAGTTCAAGCATACGCACAAATCAAAAACATCTGCACTTGACAAATTATTAATAGTTGTTTATATCATACCTATTTTAACATTCATTCAATTTGTTAGCGCTTAATTGCTTACGATAGTTACGGTAACTACCGATGTATCCTGGATACTATCCTTGCGGGTAGTAGTAATATTTATGGATGGTAGTAAATTACACATTCGCAAGCCCCGGACCGGGGGAATGCCTGGCACTTGAAGTGCCTGAGAGGCAACCGTAAATATTTTTATATTTTTTATTCTATGTATACGATCCATAAAAAAATAAAACCAATAAATATTTTTTAATCGGCCTCCCAGGTCTAGTTTCCAATGTGACCTTGTTACATTTATTTATTTATTTATTTATTTAACGGGTAAACCAATTTACAAAATTCAAAATTTAGAAACAAAAGAAATATACATAATGCCAGTTTAATGACAATCCAATGCATTCAAATTCCACATGAGGTTCCTCTTAAACTGAGGATATGTACTGCCCAATAAATTAAAACTATCAAATTTGTTTAACTTATTGGCAAAACGACACATCCTAGTTAGGGGGCTATGCATTCCATAATTTGTTCTATTATATTCAATCACAAACAAGTCCTCATGCCTTGTATTATATACGGCCACACGAAACTTGAAGCGATCCAATAAAATATCACAACTAATCCTTTTATTCAACAATCGATGGACAAAGCATAAATCGATGACGATTCTTCTGTATTCCAAAGATTTGGTCCCACAATTCATTAAAGCATCTTCTTGGCAAAAGTCATCCTGCACGCCACCACACTTGAAGTGGTGGTATTTCAGGAACTTACGTTCCACCTTGTCCAACCTAGAAATGTGGGTTTCGTAGAAGGGAGACCATACACAGGAGGCATACTCTAGTTGAGATCGAACTAAGGAAAAGTAAAGACATTTAACTGTGTTAGCAGAGAAATGTGTACTTTGCCTTCGAACAAACCCCAACGTGCGCATAGCCTTACTGCATATGTTATCGATGTGGCTCTTAAAAGATAATTTGGAGTCCAAACGAACACCCAGATCATCGATTTCAACTACTCGATTTAATTCCACGCCACTAATCTTGTACTTGAATGCATCACAACTAATATGTCTTTTGAATGAGATAACGGAACATTTCTCAAAGTTTAGCCAAAGCTTGTTATCGGCACACCAACGTTGAATACTATCCAGATCAGATTGCAATAACAAACAGTCCTCAATTGACCTGATTATCTTGAAGATTTTGAGGTCATCGGCAAATAACAAAAACGAACTATGCTTTATATAAAATCCAATGTCGTTAATGAACAATAAAAAAAGAATAGGTCCACAATGGGAACCTTGGGGAACACCGGAGTGCACCATTATATCATCGGAGACAAAATTCTGAATTTTCACATTCTGAATTCTATCTTTAAGAAAACTGACCAACCACTCAACAGCTTTGGAACCAAAGCCTAAAGCAGTTAGTTTGGACGAAAGAGCTGAGAGGTCCACACGATCAAAGGCCTTTGAAAAATCCGTATAAGCGGCATCAACTTGCTCGTTATTCCTGAATGCATCAAAAATAAACGTTACAAACGACAATAAGTTGGTGGTTGTGGAACGACCAGGTAAAAACCCATGTTGATTGTCAATGATATAGTATTTGCAGACTTGCATAAGTTGAACAGAAACTAGTTTGTCCAGCATCTTTGGAATAGTCGATTGAATAGAAATTCCCCTGTAATTCCCGATATCACCTCGTTTGCCTTTTTTAAAAATAGGAGTTATGAAACTCTTCTTCCAAATACGTGGAAAACGACCACTAGACAACGACAGTTCAAACATTTTAAAAATTGGGGTCGACAGCGAATACTGGCATCTCTTTATAAAAACGGCAGCAAGTCCATCAGGACCAAAATTTACACTGTCTGGCAATTGTGAGATTGCGTCAAAGACTTCACTCAATGAGATTTTGAACAAGTCGCAGTTAACAACATTGCTCGAAACGTATTTAGCATGTGGAGCATCATTTCTTGAGTAAACTTTAGAAAATTGCTTAGCAAACAGATCAACACACTCCTGGCCAGAGGAGGAAATTTCATCGCCTAAAAACATGCAAGCCGGATACCCACTAACTTTTTTGCAGTTGTCAACATAACGCCAGAAAGATTTAGGATTTGTAGCAATTGCATCCTCCATCTTTTTAATATACTTCTGGTGAAGCAGCAAGTTAAGTTTCTTAGCTTTATCACGCAGTTTGCAAAAATTCTGGTAATCAATTAAGCTACGAGTAATCTTAAATGATTTATGCATAATCTTCTTATCAGTTATTAGGTTAATCAATTCCTTCGAAAACCATGCGGGATACTTGGAAGCTGTTATTTTCTTACGTGGAACATGGGCATTGATGATAAGCCACAATTCATGATAAAAATGATCGACAACTACATCAATATCATCAGAACTTAAAACCTCCGACCAATTTATATCCAACAGGCAGTTATTGATGACATCAAAATCAGCAGATTTATAGTCAAAAATATAATTAACAAATTCCAGATGTGAATGCAAAGAACCAACATCTGGGATATTTATTGTGTATGCGGTATGATGAATCGATGTATGTGACAATAAGTCAATTGCCGTGTCAACCGATGCATTGTCTAAGTTGGTAAAAACTAAGTCGAGCAAAACCCCACGACTATTGGGAATTTTATTCAGCTGCATAAGATTGTGTAAAGACATACAATCATTGATAGCTTGAGTTACATGTAATACCGGTACTCACACAGGTACCATCAACAGACCATACAGCCTTGGGAAGATTAAAGTCGCCACAAATAACAAATTTAGAACGTGGAAAGTTATTGGAAATATTCTCAACAATGCCACAAAATTCATCATAGGTAACGACACTTGTATCGAGAGGTAAATAAACTGCACCAATAATTAAGCCACCGATTCGGAGAAAAACAGTTTCCACGGTTAACACTGTGTCGGAAAGGAGTTCTCCAAAGGAGTCTATCAGAATTCATTCAAAATGCTGTACGTTCGACTATTTTTGAAAAATTTTATATTATACTAGATCTTCCGCTTTGGCCAATGTAGATCGCGTTACACAAGTTACAATTTGTTGGTAAATCCCACTGTTCGGAAAGTCTAGGCTTTCCAACAATGTATAATTCATTGCAAATATAAACGTATTTTTCTTTGCGAAAAAGAATTGGAGACCTTATGTTGCGGACAACCCTCTCGTATTAATGGCTTGCTGTAGCACATTTCTTGAGCACTTTAAAAAATTCATATAAGAAGATAGTGGCGGAAAATATAGCCCACCTAAAAGTAAAAACGTTTGTTTTTTCGAAAACTTAATTGAGAAAGATAACAATTTTTATATAAACTTGAACTTAAACACGTTTAGTTTTTACACAAAAATAATAATTAGTGTAATCTTACTAAAAACAGGAGAAAAGCGCGTTTAAAAAAAACAGTCAATTGACCATAATACTTGCAGACTAGGTTGGTAATATGGCCCATACCTGTTATACACAATTTTAAGATTTGTAGTCATCAATATCGTCATGGTAATAAATCGAACACCTTATAAAATACTCATTTCCATCTGTTCATCCTTCTGACACACTGGACCCTTGTCCCAGGTCCGAGCTCGGTAATATGGTCCGCGCTATGAATGCAATACAATAACACACGGGCCATATTACCAGTTGAGCAGTGACAACTTGTTGTACAAAAAAAATTGTTTCAGGAAGTTATTGAAGTAAACTAAATATGCCAATGTGGTGTAATATACATCATACCTTTACGTATCACTCCCCCTAATTTCGACACCCCCAAGGAACAAAGCCGTAACTCGAGTTACGTCATATTTGAGTTAATCCTACCGCTGTAATCCTTCGAAAAATACCGTTTTTTTGGTAAAAAAATTTTTACTTTACGACCAATAATTCCAGAGATAATCAGTGGAACAAAGCTGTATCTCAAAGTTTTTTTCAAATTGAGCAGTAACAAAGCCGGTAGTCGAGTTACGATTCTTGCCAATTTAGCGTTTCTGATCATTTTGAGCGGAAAATAGCCGTAACTCCAGTTACGGTTTTGTTCTTCGGAAAATATTTGAGGCTGGAACCTCATCCTAGCCAATGGGTGACTTTGATATGTTGTGCCAAACCAATGAGATCGCTCTATGAGATACGGCTTTATTCCATTGAATTATTTGATTTAACGTTAGGACGTAACTCAAAATATTCGTAGTTCTTCACTGAATTTAGCTAAATAAAAATTACGATAAGAAAGCCGACTAGAAATTACATATAATCCCATTTAAAACAATTATATGTTGGCTATTTTTAATTCTTGAGTAGCAAAACGTTCGAATGAGGGTGTCTTAGGGACGTGAGACGTAAGAGGGGAAGACGAGGGGTCATTCTTGTGGTCGAGGGGTTGAAAACGGACTCTTGGACCATCGGGGGTTGAGAGAAGACGTTTGTCATGTAAACGAATATTGATATCTGATAATTGTTAATAAATCGAAATTGAGTTGAAGTGAATTTTATTTGAACCTGAGTTTGTTCTTGTAATTCGAGTGTTAGCTTTTATATATTACAGTTAAGTTAAATCCTTGAGAATTTTTTTAACATTTTGAAAATTTCAAATGGCGCTCCTGAAAAATAGGTAAAAGTGAGTTACGGTTTTGTTCCTTGGGGGTGTCGATTTTACTTTTGTAATGCAGATTGTGGCGTCACAAACCATTTTATATTATTTTAATTTAAAGTTCTTTTAGTAGGCATATGCCGGTTATCATTTTTATCACTATATATAGTTTTTGATAATAACAAAATCAGTTCTAATCAAATTATTATATTCATCAGTCGCAATTTGTAAATATTGATTACTTATTCAATTAAATACTTATTATTAAATATATTATCAAGACTTATTATTTACTATGTGGTCAATGGTACCACACAGATATCTTTTTTGTTTTTATTAAAAACGTTTGATCATACTTTATTATTTTACAATTTATTGGCGCGCTTTTGAAAGAATCGTTTATATTTTTCTTGTCAGTTGGAAGTACCGAGATATATTAACAGGTAGTGCTTAATATGAGATAATTACACTGCAAATTTAAAAAAATTAAGAATCCGGCGGTAAATTCAAGATTTAATGACACTGGGCCATATTACACGCCGTGCCATATATGCCGCCACTACCTTACTCGCAATAAAAGTTTAGTGATTTAAATTAATACAATTAATAGTTTACCAAATGAACTTTGTTTTCTGAAAGTTTCATATTTTTTAGAAGTATCTCTATTAGAGATATAGGGCCTCGAACTTTGGCTATTTTAAAACATTGGCGATATTCATGTTTACGCCAGCAGAGAAGGGTAAATCTCTAGGGGATGAATTTCACTGTGGAAACTCCATTGGGGTAGGGTAACATCTGGTATAAATTTTAGCTCGACTAGAAATCAGTAATTCATTGAAAAATAAAATTGTAAAAATGGCGTTTTTTAATAATTTTCATGTAAACTTTATTATTTAATCTAAACATAATATTTTACATAAAATAGCGTAATGTGAGTTACATAATGATAAAATCTCATTCAATATCGACAGTATGGTTTTTGATTTACATTTCCAACTTTTTTAGTTAAGTTATAAGAATTTCCATAAATGCTTATTTTTCAGGACAACTAACAAATATTTGCTTTGAATTTCATAATTCGCTTTCGGAAAGGCAAAAAATAGTATATTCGCGCTCGGGATTAAAGTGACTTTTCGTTCTTCGGGTAAATTTTCCCCTCGGCTGCGCCTCGTGTAAAAAACTAGCCTTTACCCTCATGACGAAAAGTGGCACTTTACTCCCTCGGTATTGGCTGGGTGCGTAGTGCATAATAGGGTTATTAAAAACGACGCCAGCGTCCGCTGCGGACAAATTGTGCAAAAAAGGTGGCAAGATGTCACGCACCCAACGAATATAATATACTATTGAACAAAGTAAGGATAAGTTTTGCCGATTTAATTCTAAAATGTATGAATCTCAAAGCAACAACAAAATTATAAATTTTAATTTGATTTTTGCTTTGGGTGTTTTTTTTAGTTACGATTAACGAGTTGGTAGTGGTTGGTAGATGGTTGGTAGTTTACAGAACCACCACCACAGAACAGCGCAAATTTGTAGGTTAATTTATAATTTATGTACTGTATACCGATGAATGACGAATAATATGTCCAATTATGATTTACATTAACATTTTACTGTTAATATCATTAAATATTTTAATATTAAGTATTTCACCCAGTAAAAGTAACGATGTGTTGGGATGTGGCGGTTTTATAAAAAGTCATGTACCCATAGATTTTTCTAAAATTATCATTGAACTGTAAGTTATGACTGGCACTTTTAAATATTCTTTACTAAAGCATAAGTTTAATATTTTTCAAGAATTACTAAGCAAGGTATTGTAAAGGACCGAACTAGTTGCGCACCTAATGGTTATTATTTTATTCCACTCTATGATCACGGAGAATATGTCTTGCAGGTGAGTCACTTTAATAAGGCAACACGTATTATCTTTATTAAACCCAATTAATTTCTAGTTGGTTCCACCTCCGGGTTGGAGTTTTACTCATACCAAAGTCAATCTCGCAATTGACGGAATCACCGATCTTTGCAGCGAAGGAAAAGATATTAACTTTGTGTTTAAGGGATTTGGGATTACAGGTAAAATTGAAAACTTCCGTGATTCTAAATCTGGACCAGCTGGTGTCGACGTAGAATTGATTTCAAGCAACGAAATACGTAGAACTATTACATCACTAAATGGAAATTTTTTCTTTACTCCTGTCTACCCTGGATCGTACACCGTTTCTGTTTCGCATAAAAAGTATGTACTTCCGTGTTTCTTATTTTGCATGTCTTTAAATAACATAATTATGGCTTTCAGATGGAAGTTTTTTAAAAATGTGGTTAATGTAGAAGTTGCTGAAGGAAATACAGAATTGCCTACTGGTAGTTTGGTTATAAGTGGTTACGATGTTTCTGGTTTTGTTAGAAGTGAAGGTCAACCAGTTTCAAAAGCCAAATTGGTCTTGATTCGACATGTTTCAGTAAGTTAAACAGCTTTTATATTACTTTCATCATTTTGATCTTGAACAATTTTTGGAACAGTGTCTGTGTGGACAGTCTTTTTCAACTACGATTGACTTGAAATTTTGCATACTAATTTGAACAAATGGTGTAAAGAACCGATTAGATTTCAGTTGAATTCCCTCTTTTATTTTGCTTTAATTAATTTTTAATGACGGGCATGAACGGATTAACGAGATTCCTTTCGTCTCAAAAAATTCCTTTATAAGAAAAGACAGATTATTGTATAGCGCTTTGAAATACAAGTGGAATAAAATATTTCAACTCGATAACTCATCTGAAAGTGCTTGAAAATAGTTTACCTGTGGACCAATAAAAAGAAGCAGACCCGTACCTACGCACTGAAAAATATAATTAGTTACTATTTACTTTTTCAAATGAGAAAGTCATTTGTTGTGTCAGATCAAATTTTATTGTTCTCTTTCCTTTTAGAATACTGGACCTGTCAATATTGCCGGATGCTCTTTTACACAATTTGATCTGGAAGTAGCCAAATATAAAGCTAATCAGTTATGTAATGTTGAAAGCAACGAACAAGGATTGTTTGTTTTCTCTACCGTATCACCGGGAAGATATTTCATAATTCCATATTACAAGAGTCCAAACAGTCACTTCCATCCTGATTTAATTGAAGTAATCGTTGAAAATGATAGCGTGAAATTGTCAAAAGCATTTGAGGTAAACAATTTGATAAACCTAGGTAATTTAAAAATGTTGCTTTAGGTGTGTTCGTTTTTCTACTTGGAGTAAGTTGGTGTTTTCTACACCAATTGCGAAAATTGATTTGTGGACACTTTTTACACAAATGAATTTTACACTCTTTACTCGGAGTAGTTGAGAGTAAGACAAAGTTTTTACAAAATAATTTTTGACAGATAATCGGTTTTACACTTTCTGGAAGAGTTCTCCATTATAAAAATGGAAGACCTCTCAAAGGAGCAAGAGTTGAACTAAACAGTAAGGAAGTGGGTATAACAAAAGACGATGGATCATTTGTATTGCAAGAAATAAAAGTTGATTTTTATAATTTAAAAATATATGCCGGTATGTATTATAATGTGATTTATTTTGTAAATTACGATGTACGTATGTACATAATTTGATGTTATTTTTATTTTAGATAAAGTACTATTTGAAGAGGTGACTTTAAAAGTGGATCCTAACTTATCCAAAATACCAGATTTATATCCTTCGCATTATCAAGTTTGTGGAAAAGTGGTCAGTGATAAACCTCAAACGGTGAAGATCACTTCTGTTGAAAGTGGTGAATCAATTGCCACCGTGACAGATGCGAATAATGAATTTTGCAATTATTTAACTATAGGAAAATATAAGTTACATGTTGTGGTAGACGATTTTGAAAAATCCCAAGGCATTCAGTAGGTTTTCCTTCTTTTTATTTTATTCTTTGTTTGCTAGTTTTAACATTGTAGGTTTTTCCCCACCTCTCGTTATCTTGAAGTGACGACTAGTCCAATTTCTGAAATAATATTTTCTCAATTAAAAGCAGTCGTGACAGGAAAAGTTGAATGTTTAAGAAAATCTGATTGTGCATCATTACAAGTTGTTTTAAGAGCAGTTAGTGATATACCAAACGAAAATAAGGAAGTTATTGTTAATATTGTTGATAATAGTTACACAATTCAAGATGTACGACCAGGTGCTTATCAAGTGCTTTTGATAAGTAATACTTTGTGTTGGAAGAAGGACAAACATAATCTCTCTGTAAACTCTGCTACAGAAACAGTTCCACCATTTGTACACAACGGATACATTGTCACATTTATTTCTTCACATGCAACAAAGGTAGTATTTAATATAACATAATATTTGTATAACATGAAGCTATTACCCTTTAATTGTGCCATTTTATAATTTTTAGGGCTTCTACAAATTACATGGAAGTGAATCAAACGGAGAACCCATAGAAATTCCAAAAGGAAGGACACTGCAATGTATTAAAAATCCAGGATTGTACGAATTGAGTTTGAGAGGATGCCACACTTATGAAAATGATGTTATTTTATTTAACACCGATGATGATGTTAAAGAACTCATTATTACTGCTCATAAGCATTTAGTTACCGTAGCTATCGAAGCTAAAGAAAATGTTTCCAACCTCTTCGTTAATGTTACAATTGGGGATATAATGGAAAGGCGAGGTCCTTTAATGTATAAAAATGGAAAATACTTGCTTACATTATTTTTGGATTCAAATGAGGCGGCTGTAATTACTCCGCAATCGAGCACTTTGTATTTTAAACCTGCAAGTTTATCCATCGCCGGATACAATGATTGTACCGACGTTGGCGTTGTTGTTCATGGCGTGAAGGGAAAAGTGTTTAAGGGTATTTTTGTATTATTTTATTATTAATATGTTTACTGTGATTGGCTATTTTAGGTAAAGTAATTCCACCTTTGGCAGGCGTTCTAATAACAATCGAATCTTCCGACAATTCGGATATTTTAACTATGGAAACAAATTCCATTGGAGAGTACCAATTTCCTCCCCAGGATAACTTTAAGAACTATAAAGTAACTGCTAAAAAGGATACCTACATTTTGGTGGGACCAAACGGCGCTGGTGATTTTTTGGCTCAAAAATTGGCAGAAGTTATCGTGAATGTTGTCGATGATAATTCTGCTCTGCAGGTGACTTGGTTAAAAAAGTATTAATTTGTTAATCGATCATGATTCATGCTTTACAGGGTACTCTGCTCTCTCTTTCTGGCGTTGACGGTTATCGAAGTAATCTTCAAACTAATGAAGTTGGAAAGATTTCTTTTCATTCGTTAAGTCCAGGTGAATATTTCTTGAAACCCATGATGAAGGAGTATGTTTTTGAACCAAACTCAAAGATAATTCAACTTAAAGAAGGTGCCAGTGTGGTTATTAATTTAAGGTGTATTTTTATAAAATTACATAAATACGTAATATACCTAATCGTATAACTGTTTTTAGAGGGAAAAGAATTGCTTACAGTTGTTTTGGTCATGCTACCTCTTTAAATGGCGAACTAGAAGATAGAATAATAATCATTGCCGAGGGGTTGGGTAATTGTTCGCATTTTTCTGGAGATGCTACTTCTGAAAGTAATGGCCAATTTCGTATTCGAGGATTACATCCTTACTGTAACTACAACATATATGTTAAGAGTAGCCTTGATGAAAATAGACCAATCGAAAGAGCCGCACCTTCCCTTTTCAAAATATCTGTAAGTTATATAATATTATTATTACCCGACTGCCAAAAAAAAATAGGGTTATGTAATTAGTATAGTTGAAGAATAGATAATTTTAATCTATAAAGTGGAAACATACAGAACCACAAAAACATTAAAATTGACATGAAATAAAAAACAACTAAAGAATCTATAACCCAAGACATCCCATCAGATCCATAATAGGATAATAAAAATTTTGAATAAGATTGAAACATGTGGTTACATGTAGATTCTGACCGTTGATGTTTTTTAAATGCAAGCTGTGGAGAAAACATCTACTTTGTAGATATAAAATATTTATACCTTAACAATAATTGTCATTTTAATGTCTTTTAAAATTGGATTAAAAATTTTGACACTTTTTTATAATAATAAAATATTAGAGGATGGGGCGACCTATCGGAAGCCCTGACCTTACAGTAAGATTTCAATGGGTGTGCTATTAATCAAAAGTGCATCTTACATTTATTACTAAAATTAAATGAAGTAATTTTATTACAGGTTACCAATAATGACATTTTCAACATTAAATTTACTGTATTCAAACGAACACCAAATACTGATATAATGATTTATACGTATTCGCCAAACCCTGACATTTACAAACAATTAAAAGTTAAACTTTCAAGGGAATCACCACCTTCCAGTTTGATGCACACATTAAAATTGGATCACCCTAATTATAAAATAACGGAGGATAATAATATTGGCGTTCTTCTTCAGTTTCCTTCTGTGCCTTTAGATGACAAAATTTATTCTGTCCAGCTTGAATCTATCTCATCAAATTCAAAAATTGAAGCCCAAAGCCAACTTTTGATTGCAAACTCTTCTTTTAAATATATTAGCTTCAAATATCTTTCGCAAGAAGTTCAGATGGAACAAAATATCAAACAGACATCTGTATGGTCGTTACTTCTAATATTTGGAATCATGATTGCTGTCTACAACATTCAAGAATTAGTTCGATTTGGCAAAGCTCATTTTGGCAATTTAAATTTTATTAACTTTGATGCAATATTTAACAATCCAAAGAAAGTGACGCCATCTGATTACGTTATCGACAAGAATGAAATAGACCAAATGGTACAAAATATTAATGCTCCAAAACGTAAAGTTAAACCTAGAAAAACATAATGTGTGTCCACACATTCCTTAATTACTAATTATTGTTATTTTTTTTCTAATTACCTGTGATAATAATGTTAATGTGAACAAAATTATTGGGTTTCTAGATCAAATAAATTTAAATCATCATTTTCTCATTATTCACAAAAATATGTTGGATAGTTAAAAGATTTTTAGTAAGAATAAAAATTAAAATATTAAAGAAATTTTATTATTATAATTATACCTAAATTCTATTTTCCTTTTACTCTACCTTTTATTGATTGCACTTCTCTTTTTATTTAATATACTATGTATATATAATAAATTGTACCAAATTTGTATAAACATGTCTGAAGTAGGTTGAAACATTTTCGACAAAATCACTATAATAATTTGAACTGAGCGTATTTGATAGTATGCCTTAATTGAACCGTAGTTATCAACTACTAAGTGATAAGGTAATAGTGGCAATATCTGCATTACAAATAATAACTGGGCAAGTGTTTCAACTATCCCCATATGGGGGCCGGTTGTAACAGTGATTGGAGTCAGTTGTAACACAAGCAGAATAAGGAAACTAATGTTGTTACATACTTATTTATTAAGGGTCCTGTTCATAATGTGACTAAATTTGGTGTAAAACGTTCTTAAAAAGATTCGTTAAACATGTTTTTCAAGAAATGTTTAAATATTTTTGGAATTTTAAAAATTCAGCTCTTAGCGCAATAGAATGATCGTTTCTGGAAACTATAAAGTATTTCAATAATTGTCTTTATTACTACATTTGAAAAGAATTTTGAAAATTCTGAATATTGGAATTAAAGATTTCTTTAATAAGTATACCTATTACTAAATAAAATCACCAAAAGTTGACAGTATCAAGAAAAAAATATTCTATTCCGCTATAAAGCTGCTTTTGAAAACCCACCAAGATATTTCAACTTTTATTGGAAATTACAAAGCATTTTAAAGGCCATTTTACACGGGCATTGCGAACAGGACCCTTAAGGCGAAGCATCACCACGTCACTAAATATTGGTGTAAAACGTTCTTTAAAAAGATTTGTTAAACATGTTTTTCAAGAAATATTTAGATATTTTTGGAATTTTAAAAATTCAGCTTCGTAGCTCAATAGAATGATCGTTTCTGTAAACTAAAGTATTACAATAATTGTCTTTATTACTACATTTGAAAAGAAATTTGACATTCCTTTTTTTGAAAATTCTGAATATTGGAATTCGAGATTTCTTTAATATCGTATTACTAAATAGAATTACCAAAAGTTGACAGTATCAAGAAACAATTATTCTATTGAGCTACGAAGCTGAATTTATAAAATTCCAAAAATATATAAACATTTCTTGAAAAACATGTTTAACGAATCTTTTTAAAGAAGGTTTTACACCAACGTGGTGATGCTTCGCCTTAAGACAAAATTACAGATATAGTCATTTATTGATTTTACTAAATTTAAAATCAAAATTTCATTTTATTTTATATACTTAAAAACAGCTCAAAAGAAGCCAGAATCAAAGAAAGAATTAGTGACCAAGAAAAATCTACTGATGTTGAAGCACTTCTAGAAACATTATTTTCTGCTACTGGAGAGTTTTAAGCGAGGTAAATATAAGTAAAAGCACTTTGATCGATAAAAAAACTTTAAACGCTCTTTTCTCGACTTTTCGTTTGGTTTTGCAATGATTCCAAGAGAACGGAGATCTCTGGTGATTAAAAAAAATTGAGAATACGTAAAACATGTATTTAGAGACGGTCGTTAGCATAGCGATTTATTTATCGTATGGCATATACAGAAAAAAAAAAACAGAAGTAACTACATGTCAAAGCATTAATCAAGTCTATGCGATTAAGCGCATAGACTGCTAATACAGAGAACCCGGTTCGATTCCGGGCGAAGTAAAAATCATATTATGGCCGTCTCCCCTCGGCAGGCAATGGCAAAACTGGGGTGTAATCTGGCATGAGAAGCCTAAAAATCGCGGTTTTTCGTGTCCAGTTCAATAATTCCGTTTTAATCGTTCTAATTTTAGGTTCAATCCCAAACTACGTATCTTAGGAAAAGAAAGACCACTTGAGAACCGAAAAAAATTTAATTTTAAGAACTATAGTATGTAAAAATTATATATAAATGCGTCACTACGCTTCAGAATGTGCACCCATTTTGTAAGCTTCTATGGGCTCCATAGCACAATCTTTTTCATAGGCGTAGTGACCAACTGTTAAGTGTGTTAAGAAGACATGGGCCCGAAAATGTATATTTTCTCTTTTGGATTTCAGTTGGGGTTCGAGAGTAATAGTTTCAACACAGGCCTGCACCATGATACTATAACTAACAAGATAAGCCCACGCGCACATTGTACGGAATGTTGATGACGTCACTCCGTGACAAAAGCTTACAATTGGAAGTACGGTTGGTAGAAATAATGGACATTTAGGGCCAGTTGTATAAAAGAGGGTTAACTCGGGGATCAGCTGATCCTGGTTCAAGAGCTGACCCAGGATCGCCGCAAGGTAGATAGATTACAAATAAACCTATCAAGTAAATTTATCTACCTTACGTTGATCCTGGGTCAGCTCTTGAACCAGGATCAGCTGATCCCCGAGTTAACCCTCTTTTATAGAACTGGCCCTTAGATATCTATATTAGACCATTGGCTATTAGGTTATGTTGGGTCACTGAGTTACGTCATGCGCGGCCGACTCGGCTTCGCCTCGGCTACGAAAACCCGCCCCTCGGTTGTAAAATCACATACCTGCTTTGGATGGTTTAACTGTCAAAACTTACGTTTAAAATTAGTTTTCAAACAAAAACAATTGCAATGAATTAAACAAGGCATCTAATATTAATTTAAAAGTGCTACTTTGTCATTTTATTTTGAGTTTTTAACAATGATCAAAGAACAAACCATCAAGTGATTGGGTGTCTTTAGACGCGGAAAATAAACCTCTTTAAATTGATACTCTTTTGATTCTAATCCGTTATAATGGGAAGCAGGAATTTAAAAAAAATCTATTTCCTATGTTCACATCGGCGGCCGGTCACCCGGTATAATAAATAAACATTGGTTAAAATTACAAAAGTGTATCTGGTTCCTTTCTATGTTAAAATTTCACAAATAACCAATGCCTAGTACCTTTAACAGGTTACCTGCGTGTTGCTTGGGTACATGTCCATATATACCATACCAGAAAAAAGAATAATAAACAAATAGGTACCTATTTTCTGAAGCATTTATTAATTTATTTATTATTGACTATAATTGAATACAGGTTCAAATTTAATATAACACCACATTTTTAGCAAGCTTAAAAACAAAAAAAAATGGATACCAACTAAGAATGTTACAACAATTTGATAATAGGAAAGTGTTTATGCTTTGCAAACTCAAATATGGGAGGAGTTTTAGATTCTTTTTTGTGACCTCCAGCTAATAATTTTAAAACTACAAAATTGGTTTTGCATATTTTCAATAGTTCAGAAACCTAAAAATAGATAGAATAAAATCTGTGTAAATTGCACCCTGAACAAGCGGGAATCTCTTTTTTGAAATTATACTCATGAATAATTTATCTTTACCTCTGAATCCATCGGAAGAACGGTTTCCAAAAGTTGTCGGGCTTGATGGAAGTGTTTACATCCCGCTATGTACAAATACATACTATCAATCGATTGTTGATTGCACCTAGCAGGTGATGTCATATCACGAAATTCAGAATATTGTACAGGAGGTGGTGTTAATAAACTTTGAAAAGGTATAAATCTGTGTTCATACCGCACTTGTTCATTATCAAAATGAGGATCGGGCATTGTTAGTTTTTGATCCATTCTAAATCCAATTAATGCCTACAATAAGAGATTTATTAATTAATTTAATAATTTCATTTAATTTTTCTTGACCGAGCAAAAGGTACGTATTTATTTACTCATTTCAAATGTAATTAGTTAGAGTGCTCTAATGCTGATAATGTGAGCAATAAATATGTAATAGATAATATCTAAATACAGTGGAGTCTCGATAACGTCAAGATCTGATTTGATGTTATACATATTTCAAAATGTGACCGCAAAATTTTTTGTTTACTCTATAAGTAAAACGTGAAAAATTTTTACAATACAACTATTCGTATTATTACATTGTTTAGTATAATAATAATTCATTCCTAGGCAGGTGTCAACAAGTTAGTTATTGAAAAGTTTGTGTTTTGTGGATGTTCAAGTATGGCTTGTGACATCTTTATCAAAAAAATAGAGAATTTTCAAGTCAACTGTATGTGCTATTAAAAATAATGAGTAAAAGACAAAACTCCACAATTGCTCTAACTCTAACATTTGCCAGGCACAGGAAAAAAAAATAATATCAGTTAGGTCAAAATTTCCCAGGATGGAAATTTTTATATGTAGGTATCTATTCCATTTGATAAATAAATGTTATTTTTTGCGTACTATTTTCAAAGCATGTATGTACGGTATATTCAATACACTGCCTGCAGTAATTAGTTGACGTTACCGAGACTATATTAAATACTGTAACTCACTTTATAATATCCTCCACACATATTTTGTAAAGCTTGAAAAAATAAGATGTCTCGATTATAAGGTCTTGGTTTTTTCTTATGTTTTGTTTTTAATTTTTTATTGCCTTTGGGTTTCTGTAATTCACCAATTAATTCTTGTTCGACTAGAAAACTGTCTGCTCTTGTTAATGCCGATACGAGCCAACCATATAAAAATTCATATAAATACCTTAAAAAAATTGCATAAGGATCAAAATCATGTTAAAATAATAAAAATAAAGAAACTTACCAATAAATGTAATAAAATTCATGTACACTATATAATTCAAGTTCAAATCCAGCTAATAAATACATAATCATTATTCGCAATGTGTGATACAAAATCCATGTACCAAAACATGCTAGATGTGGCCTCGACCAAGTACTATTTACTGATATGTTATGAAGATAGGCATCAACTCGTTCCGCCTTAAAATTTTTCTTTTTTACCAGACCTTTCTTAACATTAATTAGACTTACCTCATCTTGTAAAGTGGTGAACTCTTCCAATAAATGGGCCAACTTATCTCTTTGTCTAGCACGATTGTGACCACATAATTGCAATAAATTTGCAAATGGTCTTGTACAATGAGAAAGAAAACTATCCACGTACAATTTGGCCTAAGTAAAAGAAAAAGTTAAGAAAACATTAAACTCTTTTATTAAAATTTACTTGTTGGTTTGAAATTATAGCTTTAGCCATAAGAGCTGGTGGTGAAATGAAAGACTTGGCAGCTTCTCGAAGTAACTCTTTTAGTACGTTGGGATTGGAACCCAATATCATGCTGTGACTGCCCACATACAATAATTGTAGGGCCGATCTTGACAATATACAAGGACTCCCCTTACTAAAATCTATAAAAAAATCCTGAAAAAATAAACAAAATAAAGACAATATTTACACTTGAACAATCAAATTACCAAAGCATGATGAAAAGATGAAATGTTGTATATTTTACAAACAGCTTTCAGCCTATCGATCATTTCTTCAAAATAAAATAACGCCTCCTTTCTTGGTTTAATTTTTGTGTAACGAGGAAAAGTCGGTGGTAACAGTCTTTGGTTAATGAGAGGTTCAAAACCTATTACGGAACTCTCAGCTAAAAGATTATTTTTAACAACCATACAATTTCCATATCTTTCGTAATGTCGACTACAAATAGGGATGGATAACTTCCTCTCAGATACTTACTAGAATTTTCTTCATCTATACTTTCTCCTTGAATAGTCTTTTGCATAATACTAAGCATGTCCGAAGCGGTAGTAAATAGTCTGTGGCAATCGGCAATTGCAGGTGGCTGGTCCTCTTTACGTTGTAACAACATGGTAAGAGCTTGGTAGAAAGTTCTCACAAATCGAATTCTTGCAAATAATGCCAAATCTAACTAATGAAGATGAAATTTAAGTGCTGTAAATGATATAATAAACAAATAAATTTACATCTTCAGATCCGTTATGATTGTTTTTAACTCTGCTTTTTTTATGTAATTCTTCTTCAACTTCTTTAATTAATCCAATCATTCTCTGTTCAGAAATATCGGGATTTAAAATATAACCATACTGCATAGGTTGAAAATCTTCTTCTTCGTACACCATAGCTCTAATTTAAATTTTGATTGAAATTACAACAAATTGTTAATTTACCAACAAAACATAGAATTTTTAGGCTCCGCTTAACTTTCGCTCATTTTTACATCATATAGTTTAAACCAACTGAAGAAAATCTTAGTTTTAAAGCAATCTTTTTTCTTACTTTACATTGTAAATAACCTGTGCACAAGACATACTCATCAAACACTACAATAGAATCATTTATTCGTCGTAGCTATTGGTTTATCAAGTTGAATAATTTAAAATATTATATATGGAAACAACTCTAGCTAATACTTTGTTTTTATAATTATATTATGTAAAAAAATGTCCTACCTATAAATGCCCATTCACATGCAAAGCTGGAACCTATGAAGAGTTCATACTCAAGTTCAGTTGGACATGGAAGGACTAGACACGTAAAAATGAGCGAAGAAGACCATGTTTAGTGTAGGATTCTTTAAACATTATTACTTACTTGTGAATAAATTCTTTTATAATGTCTAATAACTTATAAACGCTGAGAGAAAACGTTTTCAAAACCTTATCTTCGATACTGTAAGGTTTGTGCAAGTATAAATTTGTAAAAACGGTTTGTGCTAACGAATGTCCTTCTAACCAAGACACTATGCAAGCTAAAGTTGTATCGATTATTCCAATCAGTTGCTCATTAGTAAAATTATTTAACTTCAAACATTGTTCCTAAAAGAAGAGGCCTAATTTATTTAAAAAATTACAAAAAGAAAAACAAATTTACCTCTACTGCTTGATTAAACGACTTTGCTTTTTTAGTACCCCGGTTACATATCATTCCTGCATCCATTTTAGGATCCATCATCTCGATAGCAGACATTGCTTCAAATAAGCCAAACAAGTCATCGTGTAACAGTTCACCCAAATTTAAACCTAAAATAACCACTACATTTCTCATTCATAGCACAAAAAACTTCTACCTTGCACTGTATCCAAAAAATCATTTGTTATGGTTATCCAATTGTAAGTTACTTTCGGCAAAATGGTATTATTTGTAGTAGTTTCACTAAAAACTTGTAAATATTAACTTGAAACATAAAATAAAATTAAACAAATTACGTTTCTCCGTGTTCCATTGTAGAAATATTTTATTGTACTATATAACCTCAAAATTTTGTTGAACTGTATTCAAATCAAAAATGAATAATTGAATCCAAAAATTGCTTGCTTGCAGAATAATGATAGTCAAGGGCATTAACTAATTATAATATTTTCATTTGCACAAGAATTACAAATTTGAACTGGAAAAAAATTTTCCAAAAATGTACCTACGAGAACTTCATGATTATACACAAAGAACTAAAATTAAATTATATTTACTAATTTCCTTTTGAACTACTTCCTAAATTTACATTGTCTGTCTACTGTATTCATAGGCGCAACTAGGGTCAAAAGTTTGGGGGGGCTAAAAAAATGTTTCCAACCAATTTTTTTAAGGGAGGGGGTAAAAATAACGAAAAATTGGGATATTTTGGGGGGGCTTAGCTCCCCCCAGCCCCCCCCCCCTAGTTGCGCCTATGACTGTTTGTAGCAACAACAAAAATCTGTGGCTGGCTTATGTTAGTAAAATAGCGTAGATCAATAATTGTAGTACCATATACAAGGTGAATTAAAGTTTATTTTTTAATTTTTAAAAAATCTAAAATAGTAGATATCAAAAAGCCTAAGTTTGAAATTACGAGGTGTTTTTAAAAAAAAATTTCAAGAAAAATTTTTTTGAGAATTTTTCACCAGCATTTTTTTTATCCTAAATTTGGATTCTAGTTGTAGCGCAAGCCTTGAAGAATATTATATTTTACAAATTCGGCCTGCTAACTAACGGACGGCTTACTGAATAATTAGTGTTTTATGTCATTTATTTCCAGGATATTACAAAAATTTAAATATTTGCTAATAACCAGCAGTCGGACGTAAATTAAACACGGATAAACTTGAGAGCGGGAAACGCGGTTCTAATCCTGATTGCGTCGGATATGTGCTGTGATCTAAAAAAAAGTCCAAAATCGGTCTGTGGACTATAGGATCCATTCCAACCCGCATTAGGCCAGCATGGAATGGTAGAGCTACGTTTAGATCCGACACTTATTTCATGAACTTTATGTCGGACAGAAATTCTGTCTCTTATTCTCCGAGTCTTACTCTTACTGTCCGACATAAAATTCGTTCAAAAAGTGACAGATGTAACTGCACCTTAAGAGCGCGCTGCAAATTTTGATGCAAAAACATGTTTCAACAGATGGCGTACCCTAAAATATTAATCTTTTATTGTTATCTTTTCACAAAAACAGAATTTTAATAATTTATAAAAGTCATATGAATAAACGATAACTAAGCTAGGCAATAAGGAAGTTTGAGCTTCCAATGTTGAATATTTACAAGTATATTCCAAAAAGATATGCACATGTGAAAATATTGAATATATTTAAAAATATTTATCTTTGAAAGCTCAAACTTCCTTATTGCCTAGCTTAGTTATCGTTTATTCATATGACTTTTATAAATGATTAGAATTCTGTTTTGGTGAAAAGATAACTAACTATAAAAGATTAATATTTTAGGGCACGCCATCTGTCGAAACATGTTTTTGCATCAAAATTTGCAGCGCGCTCTTAAGGCCTAAAACTTCAAGTTCTAATGATTGAGAGAACTTGAAGAGGTGTATATCCAAAAATGGATGTAAATAAAAACGCTAATAAAGAATAAGAAAAAAGAAATATTTGCTAGGGAGCGTCCATTAATTACCAAGGACGATTTTTGTAATTTTTGACCCCCCCTACGTAAGAGATATGACAACCCACTCAACATAAGGATTACCAACCTTATGTGGTAAAAAGAAAAAAATTATATTTGATTATTAAATTTAATTTAAAAAAATATATTATAAGAAACTTACATAAGGAATACGTCGGAACCCCACGTAAGGGTCCATAAGTCAATATTTATACCCAATATTCGTTTTTAAGTTTTGAAATTGAAAATGATTTGTTTAGCAAAGCAGGGAAGAGGTGAAATAATTATTGGTAGAAGAAATAAATAAAAGTAATAAGATGATAAATATATTTGAATAAATGTATACAATGAAAAGGAACAATGATAATAATGATACTAAACAAATTAGTAACTAATCTATAATTCGATTTACCTTAACATAAAAATATAGTTATAATTTAATTAACAAATTTTCAAACAATTACCATCGCACTGCTTCTATAGAACACAATCAGTCGCACATTAAAATAATTTCAACAGATAATTTAAATGAAAGCAAGAAAACATGTAAAAATTTTCATCAAATCAAATGTATAAAAAATAGTTATTTGTTTAATATAATAAATAAAATATTAAGCACCTACTACAGCACAGTCTGGCAAGTTCTCAAAAATGGCAAATAACAAATCTTAAACTTAAATATAAAATTATACCTGTGTTTTGAAGGCACTCTCACTTTAAAATCTCTTCAATTATTTTAAATTTAATTCATTCAAACTTACATAATGATTTATGTACAATAATTATTTACAAATTATACATAACAAAAACAAAAAAGAGCAGCAGTAACGTATTTGTAATGTTATGCCTGTATTGCATAGGAAAACAACTATTACGGAATCAATTCTACTCGAGCCTATATTATATTGTAGGTACATAATTAATAGGTGCAATGAGTAGGTATTCTACAATTCAGGCATTACAAAAAGTAATAACAAATTTGTTCGTTGTTATTTATTTGGATCATATTATATCAGATTAATCTTGAATAAAACTCAAAAATATATCTGTTCAATAAAATGCACCACTTTAAAACATTCAAAAATTCAGATCCATTACAAAATATATGTTAGTAAGCCATTTTTGTCTTCTTCGAACTTTTACAATGTAACATGAAAATAAACAATAATTACTCTAAATTTTAATATCATAAAATGCAGTCAAATTCAAGTTGCCTTAAAAAGTATTACCAACTAATTATATTACAACAAAATCACTTTACAATTGAGTTTCCTTGATAAGCACGAGAATCACTTTAATCTTCCTTCAAACTTTTTGTTTCAAAATGTCTATGTGGTATGTATCCTTTATTAGGCTCAGAAGTGCAATGCATAGGCGTTTCCCCGATGGTCACGTATCCTGTTTTTGGCACCACATCAATAGAGGGTTGATGTGGTGGAAAGGAATCGGTGTCTGATTTTCTCAAATTGCTAGTGTTTGCAACTTGAACATACAAGGGTTTAGTATCACTTTCTAAATGTATATTTGAATCTAATCTAAATAGGTCAGGGATGTAAGTTTTATTTTCAACGCTATCTGATGGGTTTATCGATACATATCCAGGATTAACACTTTTAGTAAGCTCTCCAGTCATGACATAAGGTTGTGGAGTAAGCGTATCTGTTAGAACATATGGGGGAATTTTAGCTAAATCCGGCTGTGTTACGGCAACTGGCACGTAAGTAGGACTAACACTTGTTAAAGGAGCAGGGTCAACGCCAAGTACACAGTAACCACCAGGAGAATTCTTTGTATTCCAATTTGGAGCACTAACAACATCAGTTGGCATGGGCATAGTCACGTAACCTTTAGATACCACAGGACGAATAGAAGCTACGTTTCTAAGCCTTAAAGAATTTGTTCTGTGTAAATCTTCGGTGGAGGCCGTGCATTGCTCGGTGCCAGAATCGGAGGTATCCGATAGATGAGTTGCCGTTTCTAAGGAAGACGTCACACTAGCATGCCCTGAACTACATCCACTTGATTCTCCACTTAAAGTATGCGTATCGCTCAATTTAACCAGTAATAACTCTTCATCTGCAGGAGAATGATCCATTTTTTCTTCTTGTTGTGGTTTCTTAGAAGCATTCCACTCAGCTAATCCTATATCTGTTGCAGGAGCTAAACCGGGAGGTAACTTGACTTCCAAATTTTGCATCTCTTTGCAATAGATATGAATTCTAAATATGAAAATAAGTTAGTTAAATAAGGATACCCCTTTAGACAAAAAAAGTGACAACTTACTTTTTGCCTACGAAGTAGAACAATCCAATTAAAATTATACCAATTGGTAAAATCAATAAATACCAAGTTACAGAAGATATCTGACAGTTGTATGTCAGTTCGTCACTCCAAGGCCCCTCGTTTCGCTTATCATCAAATAAGTTTACAGCCCTGACGGAAACATAAAATGTATTGTATTTTCCATTTTCACCACAATTTTTAATAGTGTATTGAGTGCCTGCAAAAAGTTTTAAATTAAACACATTAAAAATACATCAAGAACAAAGTTTACTTGTAGTGTTTATAATTTTGGTTTCTTCATCACCATCTTCAAGTTTACTTCTAAAATTGACTTCGTATATTTCCGTATTTCCTCTCGGATATAATGGAGATTCCCAATAAATGATAATGCAAGAATTATTTTGAAAACCAACACCGGGTCGAGATATTTTGCTAGGAACTATCATCAAAATAAATACACTGTTAATTCAAATGTCGGCACAAAAGATATCTAAAACTTACTTCCTATTTTAGTAACAACCATTAGGGATGGAGTGGTTTCCGAACAAGCAACAGTACAAGCCATCATACTAATATTGTAGGAAACATAACTTTGTAAGCCTGTCAAAGTATACTGAAAACACCAAATGAAAGTTGCTTCTTTTTGTTGTAACAAATTTTACTTACATTTGTTTGATCTGCTCCCGGGGTTTTTACTTCACCGTTGTAATTAATTATGTAACTTGTAAGTAGACCATTTGTTACACGAGGTCTCTCCCATGTGATCGTGATTGTATCATTGGTTACTTCAAGTAGGGTAAGATTTGTTGGAATTGTTGGTGCTAAAAATTAAAATTGGTCTATATCTCAAACAAGAGTAAAATTTACTAATTATAATAATTACATATCGTCGGCTAAGTCCACTTTTGGCACAAATATGTTTTTTGATACCATTCAATAATAGAATATTTGTTACTACATTATAGGATAAAACAACTTACTTCAAATTTTATTTTAAGTTATAAATTTTTTATGATACGTAATACTACCATTTCTAGAATGCTATGTTGACCGCAGTAAAACTACCATATTCAGCAAAACATTTAATAATGCATTGCTTATTGCATAAAGTACCTTGAGTGCACTGCGACAATTAGTAGCATAACAGCCGCTATGTCCACCATTTCAATGGAAATTAAAATGTAGTTGCTGCTAAATCCCCTTTTAGATGATGTAAAAAATTATTCTACGAATATTTTTGACTTTAAGTATATACAAAATAAACAATTTATGTAATTAAAGAAAGTGGAATTTCAATTTTCATATAAAATAATTTTTAAGCAATATACACAGTTTTTCTTGTCTCCTGTAAAATTTCATTTTTGTGACTTAGCAGGTTAACACTCTTAGTCGACGATATGTAAGAGAAATGAATTGAAAATAAAAACTTTAGAAAACACAAATAATTAGTAGGTACCTATAATATATAACAATACCTACCGTCTTCAAGAGTAGTTTGATAAAGAAATTCACTATTTTGGCTTTGGCTATGCTTGCTAAGAACAGAAATTGCCATTACATAGGTTTCGTAAGGTTTCAATCCTGTTATATTGGCACGATCTAGAGTTGAATCTCCAGATATGGTTACATTTCGTTCTGGTTCTAAAAATAAAATTTAATGTGTTATTAAAGCAAGTAAGCAAGCAAGACTACTTAAATTTTACCTTTACAACTTGCATCGCTAGGACTAATTATGGCACAATAATATATTACATAACCTGTCACACTTCCAATGTGATCTGAACAATCTAATTTCCAACGTAACTCAATAAAAGTCGGACCCACTTCTTGAAGCCATACGTTTTTCATTTTTCCTATTGCTTTACTATGTATAACAGTACATGCAGCCCAAACCATTCCACTGCTCGAATGCTCTGAATTTGCCGAAATTGCAAACTGAGTTACTTTTATTTCATGTACAGTAATATTGTATGTCTTATTACTGCCCGGAATAATGACCCAATTCAAATATCCCTAATGAAATAAATTTTTGAACTGAATTAAGAAAAAAATTTAGTGGTTTAGTCCACTTACTGCACATTGATAAGGCCAATCACGTTCACTAGGGCACCAAAAGATCGTGTAACTCTTAATGGGATGATCATGCTTCTTTCTAGGTAAATCCCAAGACAATTCATATTTGCCATCACCAAAAGTAGTCTTAATAAACGACACAGGTTCGCCAACTCCTAAACAACAAATTAAGAAAATTCATTATATCACGTGGGTTTAATTAAAGTAATCAAATTCTTACGGTTAATGTAGCTTGGTACAGTAACATTCGAGTACTTTTTCGAATATCCAACGCTGTTTTTCGATCGAATATGAAATTTATACGTTTCCATGCTACTTAAATTGACAAATTTGGCGTATGCTTGAGTCATTTCTACCGGTTTAAGGCTATCAAAATGAAAATTGTAAAGAAAAATAACTTTATAACAAATTATAATAAAAAAATAGCTCACCTTTTATCTCCTTTAACAAAAATTTCGTACGAAAAGTTCGGACCATTTTGATTTTCATCTTTTAATTTCTGCCAGTACACGTACAGATCCGTATTATTGAGAGCAGTACCCGTAGAAACAATTTCAAAACTACCAATATTTGTCTTGGGTGGAGCACCTGGCGGTTTAGCACTCGTTCGCACAGTTATAGAAGCATTGTTGGACCACATAGATTCATCGTTTATAGCTGCTTCGGCAGAACGCATAGAAACGCGAATGTCGTACAACGCAAAGGCATACTTTAAGCCAGTAAGATTAAAATGTACGCCTTTTGTTGCCATCAAATTTGTTGTGTTTAAAGCTCCACCAAACTTAACAAAATAAAAAAACGTATAAATTTTTATTAACTAAAATATAAACTAAATATTGTAGCTCACCTTCCACACTTTTTCATATTCGGACTGATAAATAATGCGATAATGCAAACCTGGGGGAAATGTTTGCATTGCATTTGGAACTTCCCAAAATAAATAAATAGAACTTGGCGTTGTACTTTTAGATTGCAATTTTTCAGGTGCTCCGGATAGAACTGCAACAAATATTATTAGTATATTCTTAGCCGTCTTGACGTGATTAAAAATGAAGAGTGCAGGTCAAGAATGATTTTAGTCCACTCTCAGTGATTCGTTAGAAATCGAAAACAAAACTTCATTGACTTGGAGATAATAAAATTTCTAACTTATTATTTAATAGAAAATTACAAAATTTAAAAATATAAATTAAATAACAGCTGAACTTGGATCGTTGTTTCCCGCAAATTAGTGTATTTCATCCATTCTGAAAATAACAATCAATAATTGGTTGCTAAAAACTGTTTTAAATGGTTATATTTTTCTCTTTTATTCTGATTCTATTCATTATATAATTTTTTTAAATAATCATTATTTTAGAAGCAAATTCTCATCCAGTGCAATATATAGGAAAAATGAATCGCAAGATTTCGGAATCGCTCAATAAAACAATAATTATTAAATTGTCGTTCCAAAATCTTTCTTTCCCTGGACCCCTCAAATGCTTACCATGTGGAAAATGGGAAAAAGTATAGTTGAAAGTGTTTGTACCAAAATAATTAGACATGTGAAGTTCAAAATAATAAGTTCTTTGAGCTTGTCTATACTGAGGTTCGGTGAGGATAGTCCATACACATTCTGCCTTATGATCCTCTTCGTTTTCAGTTAAATTTGGACAGGAGTAATACATACTTCTAAAGAACAAAACAAACTATATCTATAATTTCATATTTTCTAAATCATTAAAGTTAAAAAATCAAGTTTACCGTCGACTATTGAAGTGGTAAGTCAAATTGTATTTAGTTTTTGCAAAAGTTTTTGGCGTGTTCCACGTGCACGTTAAATTTTCATAATTATAACCAATGCACTTGAAATTTTCTACCAATTGAGGTTTGGCTAAAATGATTTAATTTATAAAAAAAATTGCCTTGATTAAAAATTAAGACAACTTACTATCAACTATAACTTGATTAAGACAAACGACACCTTCACTGTCTTTACAAAAGTAAACACTGGAAGATCGAGGAGGTTTTTCAACATGTAAAATTACGCTCGTTTTATTTATTACTTTTACCTGTAAAAATAAATGTTAACTTTAAAGAGCATCGACGTTTTAATCAAATACTCACCATATCTCGATTTAAAATTGTGTCACCCACCGCAAAATAAATACCATCGCTACTATGTGGTGCATTACTAAACTCTGCACCCAAAACACAAGTAATATTTAAAGAATCTCCATATTCTACGTAAATTTCACCTCGGGGTTCGGTATCTAAGTAATGTACCGTAAAATAAAATAATTTACAAATTACTTAATTTATACTTACACCCAAAAGACGCAAGTCCTTTTACACATCTTCGTTCATGTTGACAAATACAGGGTGATAACAAAATTAAAAAATATACGTAAGATAATTTAAAACTATTTAACCATCCAATAAAAGCCATCTTTAATTTGAAGACTCTGAAATAAAAATAATAAGCATTAATTTGCAATTTCATAAAAAATAGTAAAATCATAATTATTTTCATAAAATTATAGTTAAATAAAGCAAGTACAGCGGAAGATAAGAAACAACATCAAAAACGTGGAAAAATAATAGTAAATATATTTTATTTTCAACCGATGAAAAAAAAGGGAGGATGTAAAGTCGACAGGTAGGTATATTATATTTTTTTTTTATGTATGATCAGATGATCAAGCATAACTTTTTACAGAGCAGTCCGATTTTGATGACTCCTTTTATTTATTGAATACTTCGAAGTTGTATTCATTTATATTTGAATCCAGTAAAGATTTTTGTAATTCAGTAAAAATTTTGAGAGAACAAACAATCAAAGTAGATCATTAAATTACTTTTAAAAAAAATAATCAAAACAACATAAAAATGCAACGTGAACTCTCCAGCAATAAACAATAGCATTCCAAAAATGCACTTTTCGCACGCCTACTTGGTAAGGCATGTGCCCTAAAGGTGCGATTAGATCTGACACTTTTTGCACGAATTTTATGTCGGACAGTAAAGACAGTAAGACTCGGAAAATAAGAGACAGAATTTCTGTCCGACATAAAGTTCATGCATAAGCACAATAAGTATCAGATCTATACGTAGCTTAACGTATGTGATGAGGCAGCGCGGCGGTTCCTTTGGCGCCGACTCAAAATTAGTTACTTATAGTAGTTTAGGAGCTTAGTTAGTAAGACTAAAAAGCTATATCTTTTATTTTTTGCTTTTTTGTCGGTTTAATCTTTTTGTTAAAAAATTTTTATGAAATGTACACACTTGACAAGCAATAGCGATATTGCATGACTTTTGAAGTTTGTCGCCATTGTTAAGCAGCACTGCGATCGAAAGTCTATAAGAACTTTAATTTTCTCAAAAACATTTTTTAACAAGTTTAACGGAAATTTAGCGGGAGTGAAGTCAGAGTGACGTTTTTTGAATCAACTAGCAGGCTGAATTTACCTGTAGGATTAGTGGATTTTCTTTTAAAATTTGGCTAAAAATTAGTTGAAATAAAAACATTAAAAAGTGCTTTGTAGATAGGATAGATAGAATAATGGTAATAACTGGCAACACGTAAAAATTAAATGTTTATCATCTATTGTGAAATTATTGCCAGTCTTAAAAATGTTCGGTATCATGCGTATGACGTCAGAGCCATTGTCGGCAAAGCGAATAATTTTTGAATTTCAAACTCGATATTTAAATTTATTTTTTTTTATTATTATATACTTATACCTAAGTTTCTATTGACATTATTTTTTATATATAAATAGGAGTTATTCCTAAATTCAATATCATGCAACATCCCTACTATAAACTCTTACTTCAAACGAATATGCTTCATGAAATAAATGCCTTCTTTCCAACTGTACAAAAGCACTGTTTTCTAAATTTTAGATGTTTTTATTAACAAAACACAATCTCCTTAGAAAATAAATGTACGAATATTATAAATCTTAACTTCACTGTAGTCTGCAGTACACGAAAGGTGAATTTCTTTTGATCTAATTATGTGCCTATAAGGATGTAAAACAATCTCAACTTCATTTAAAAAAATTCTAAGAAAACGATACATTTTTCTGTAGGTATTTCCTCAAAGCGCTTATAAAATTATATTAAATTGATTAATTGGTACCGTAATATCGTTCCAGAAAAAATAAATTAAAATTGAATAATACAGAACATAATTAAGTATTACTTTTGTAATAAGTTTTCAGTATGTAAACAATAATTGAGTGAATTACTAAAACATAATTGCATCAAGCAATAGCAAATATTTTATTAATAAAATAAGGTTATCAATATGATATATTAATAACTAAGTAATAATAAATAACAAATACTCTTATACACAAATGTAAGATGTATTTTGTTCGTTCTCTTTTAATCTTGACGTTTTATCCATTGTGTTTATTCCTTATTAAAACATAATTAATTTGATATGAGGTAGATTTGCTATACAAAAATATACAATAATATTTTATTTTAAATTTAATACTTATCAAAGTGAGGTAAATTTTTTAATCAAAAGCAACACTTGCTTGAAACTTGACTGAGTGATCTTTCAGGATTCATGTACTGTTGTCACTGTGGTTTAGTCCACGATTGAAATGTCACTCGTAGTACTATCAATGGAAAAGTATACCTTAAATGAGGCTAATTTGAATAAAATTTATTTTGAGGACGTTGACCTAATTACAGCGAAAAAAATTTTAAAACACATTTTAAAATTTCAAAAAATCCAAAGTTCTGCTCACCAAATTGTACTGCTTGCATTCGCCACACTACCTATTTTGGTGGAGTAGAAAATGCAGTCCCGGACTACATTGATTTTCGTAATAAACGGTTTACTCTACCTACCCTTTTTACATCGATTCATACCAAACGCCATCTCAGAGGAAAGTGTATTCGGGTGGCACTAGGACTGTTATACCAAACAAAGCTAATATTCCCGCAACAGTTGAAAAGTAACTAACTTAATAAAAATATATTTTGTTTAATTCAACTCAATTCAATGTAATAAGAAAAATTATAGTTGAAAATGAAGTCCTTTTTCTTATTATTTTAATGTATGGTCAACTAACACATTTTTAAAATTTTGTAATTAAAATTCAAAATTCTGAAACATTTATTTTATCAATTCAGTAGTACTAATAATAAATTTACACACGACACAATATAAAATAAAAAATACAACCATGACAGAATTTAAAATAAATTACTCTGAATGGAAAGCAAGCAAATTGTAAATAAGTGGAATTTAAATATTTTTTTTATTTATAAACTCAATGGTTGTGTAAGTGAGCGTATTTCTAAAATCATAACATTAGGATACAAGCTAATTAACAAAATATTTAATTTGTGGCGACAATTTTAAAATACGTAAATATATTATCGGGATGTAAAAATTAATTTAAAGGCAATACTTAACCAATTACAGAAAGGTTATAAAAAATATTATTTTTTTATTAATCTTGTTAATTCTTAAATTTTGTATAGCTATTTTATCAAAGTCTGATAATGCCCAACACTATAAATGCATCAAGTTTTTAAAAATGATATAAATGAATCATTATTATAAAATTTATTTTTATTTTATCTTCTTCTTCTAGTGCCATATCTTCTTTAGACGTAGGCGATCTTCCTGGCTAAACCAGGAAGACTTTACTAGGGAAATGTTAATGGGGTGGTTTCCCGTTGCCTTCCCCATAGTCCACAGATCGATTTCGGACTTTTTAGATCACAGCACATATCCGACGCAATCAGGATTAGAACCGCGGTTTCCCGCTCTGTAGTCTATCCGTGTTTGATTTACGCCAGATTGCTGGTCAATTATTATATAGATTATTTTATAATCATCATGAAACATATAAAATACCAGCACGCTCCGCCGCCGCCTCCAGCGTGTTAATTTTTTAGGACACACAACGTATTCTGATTGGTCGTTGGTAGTACCAACTTAAAAGTTAAAATCACCTCCCCTTGGGATCGAGTAGCACACCAATCGAGTTTTAAACCTCGGCGAACTGCCCGTCCGTGGATGGGCCTTACAGCTAGTCACAATAATAAAAGGTCAGCAAGCTGCCGCTGCTCTTCCTCCAGCGTGTCATTTTTTAAGACACGGAACGCACTCTGATTGGTCGTACCAATTTAAAATCACCTCCCCTGCAATTGAGTTTCCAACCTTGGCGAACTACCCGTCCGTTTTTAGCTTATTATTAAGATTTATTAAGAATTAAGATCGTTAAGAGACGCTAAAAAGGAGATCTACCGGTTAGCTAACCGTCCGTGGACGGGCTTTCCAGCGATAATACATAAGAGCCTCTATATATAAAACATTAATGAAAACTAAATAAAAGACCTCGCTAATCCGAAAAGATTCAAAACTATATCATCTGTCCGATGGCGAGGCTGTACCGTGTACAACAGGTGTATAAACTGTTACATTGCCGTAATATGTACCAGCTCCAAATTAGTGTGATATGATAAGAAACTAAGAATGATGGTAGATAAAGTAGGGTGACCATACATCCCCGATTTCCGAGGCAGTCCCCGGAAATGTCCCAAGTCATTCAAAATGAAATTAGTTTTTTCTTTAAAAAAAAAGGTTATTCAAAATGAAAAGTCTTCGACAATACTCAAAGTTAGTGTTAGTATAATAGCTCTAAGATAACTATTGATAGATGGCGCGAGGGCTGCAAGTCGATTGTAATGTGGATTGCCTTTCATAAATTAATATGGTCACCCTAAAGTAATGTTACAGCCACAATCCAGTGGTTACAGCTAGAAAATAAGGCATAACGAGAATCCAGCGCAGTAAATGTGCGGAAGGAATAATGTACCGGTGCTGTCGTGTAAATGGACCGAACCAGTTTTCATTACTGCACATTAGCTCTGCATTGTTTTCTTTCTGTAACGTAACTTTACCAGAAGGTTCAACATTTTACTTTTTAGAATCGAATTTTTTTTCAGATTTTGACAGATTAAGTGTCCTTGAGGTCCAACGAGTTGAAAGAGACCAAACATCAAGAAATGTCTGTGTGTCACCGAATTTTGTGTGCACTCTAGCGCTCAAACCAATAAGAATTTCTCAACCAAATTTCATATTTAGTACCTACTTTTATATCGAGACTTAGAGGTGATTAGATTTTGGATGAAATCAGTCCACGGAAATGTGAGAGTGGCAGTGACGCGCATAAGTTGATAAACGAGATGCTGCTTTTTTTGTTTGAAAAATTGTTTATTTTTTGTAATATAAGGATCATGGGTTCACTGTGCAAGACGCACATGGGCGCCGAATCTAGGGGCAGCTAATGGCAAAACCATAAACTATTTTTTTAAGCTGCATTGAATTAGTATGCAAGACGTAATATTATTCGATGTTATAATACCGTAAGATTAATGTATGGTAGTCATTGTGATGACCACATTTCTCACCCAGTGATGCCGAAGGCCGAACAATCACATCTGATATTTTTTTATTCATTATCAACTTGGAAAGGACTTGAAATGATACTAAACAACTCTATAATTAATTGTAATTTTTTACAGATATCGAACTTTTCTAAGTAATGCAGCCATCGAATTAGACACTTGGTGTAAATTTACATAAGATTACATACAAATAAATGCTTTAGTTTTGAAGTGTTTGTATTTAAAAAAAAGAAGTTTCTGATTCGATGAGCTATAACATTATAAATCTCATATACCTATAAGGGCTACAAAAGATAAATGGATTCTTATGGTTGTAACTTTGGTTTGCAATACCTCCAATAATTGAGCCATAGGTTAACCTTTAAATTAGGTTACTTACCTAGAAACATCGTACGCGAAAGCTCAATTATTGGAGGATTAATAGCTTGGTTTGTGCTGCAGTTCAGAACACGTTTGAAAGATCCTAACGCATGAAGATTTATAATTTTTAGCTTTAATGACAATTTTATTATAAATCCGCAAGCTAATAATTATAAATCAATTATAGGCTTTCATTCCTGTTAGAATATTACCACTTCTTAGAAGTTCTCACAATCCATTTCATGAGATGGATTACTCCTAGTTTGCTACTTCTTTTACTATAACTTTTAGTGTGATTTGGCCTCGTTTGCAATCATAATCCAGATTTTTCTATTCTTGCATTTTTTCCCTCCAGTTTTCCACTCCCATCTCATCCTAGGCCTTCTCCCGCTTCTTTCCTTATTCAAATAAGCTATTCCTATTTCTTCCCTGCGTATTTCCTCCTGAATACAATAGAACGTGTCCATCACTATAGTCAGATTTTTTTAAGAAACCGATAGAAATTTTAAATTAAATTCAAAGCAATTTCATTGGTTAACATTCACGTTGTCCACGTGGAGTACAAAATTTCTATCGGTTTCTTAAAAAAAATCAGACTAAGTATAGTCAAAATTTCTCCTTCTCCTGTAAATATTATTTTTTGTACTGCAGTTTTATCCATGTTATATCTCATCAAATCCCTCTCAACTTCAATAACCTTTCTTTATTTTAGCAAAAGTTCTCACATTCCGTGATCCTATTTGCATTTTTTGTTTCTTGTTTTATTTCATTCTATTCTTTGCAGAGCATTTCCTACTTTACCTACTTTCCATCGACAGTTTGGTCTCCGTTTTTCCATTCCAAATGTATTCTCTTGTATGTATCTTTAATCTTTGTTCCATTTCCATTGTCTGTGTCGTTTCAGTCTTTTTCCTTCAGGATGTTTCCCCTTGCCTTTATCTATTTGAAGTGAAACTTTCCTTCTCCTTTACTTTTCTATCTACTATTTTATTCCATTCATATAGGTTTCCATTTATTACTACTTTTTGATAACCTACTTTCACGTTTTTCTCTCTTTCTTTTTCCTTCCTTGCTGTGGCTCTTATTTCGTTTTGTATCGCTTAGTCCTGGACCGTTGGATCGAGTTACATCCTCCCATTCCTTTTTCGCGAGAACATCTTTCAATTCTTGGATCTCCTGTTTTAATTCGGTGTTCTTATTAATGTCTTTATGTATACTCTTCGAATTGCTTCATCAGGTTTTAAAACATTTCTTTCACTTTGGATACCTCCAATTTTTCTCGTTTCTGATCTGACGATCGTACTGTTTTTTTAATTCTACTAAATAGAACTTGCTGCTTAAATCACACTTTTATTCTCTTACTCACTTATGTTCGTCCCCATACAAATCAATAAACAAAAGTTAAAACCATACCAATCTTATAGGTAGTACTATACTTAATATTTATTAACAGAATACACACCTATTATTGTGAAAACTATATTATTGAACCTCAATGTCTCAAACGAATATCCTAACTTGCACTAGTCGGGTTGATAACTTACAAAAGCAAAAATGTGAGTAGCATGGATAATCGTGGGGTGCACAATTGCAATACATAAGCAGGATGCTTTCATTAGACTGTAACTTCCAATTCAATAATTTACACCACAATTACAAATATAGCAAAACACTAACTTGGTAGTACGTCTGGCAATTTAAGAAAAATACATTAATATTCGGGGGGTGTTTGTCATCCAAGTTTTTTCAAGTGCTTAGCCATTATCTTATTATTAAGTTAACTTGATAAACTTTACATAGAAAAATTAATTTAAAAAGTCGAGTAGAGTAGATTTTAATAAATTTAGGTGTGTGTATTATAATAGAAAACGAGCAACCTACAGCGAAGTGATAATGAAATAAATAAACTCAATACAATTAGGTGCACAAAATTTGCTGGCCCTTTTATAAGTTTTAATTAAAATTAATAACTCACCGCATAATTTTTTTAAGTCGCAAAACTAAAAATGAATTTTAAATTAGGGATCGGATCGGAGATAATTTCCATAAAAATAAAATATATGAATGTCAAAAAAAAATGACCACCAACAATAATTGGATCTTGACAAACAAATCGACAAAGGAAATTGTAAACAATATCTAAGTTTCGTTAAAAATTAATGTTGGGAAAATTTAAAAATAATACCTACATCTTACTTTTTAAAACATGATGCACTGTTCTTGAAACTTGAATACTAGGAACTCGGAATACGTACGTAGGCACTATAAATCAGTTGGTATGTTTTAACACCATTTTGAACCACAACGAAACTTTAACGTGAAATATATCGTAACACAACCCAAGTATTCTTATTTACTTCAAAAATAAATGTTAGATTAACTATTATATTTCCACTAGATTCTTGAACATAACATTTTCATTGCACAACAAGAATATTCCGAAGTAAGTCGCAGATGCACATCAACGTAAATGTAGCACGTTAGGTGGCGCTTTATGTCATGTCAACTCGTAAAGTGAAGTTTGACGCATTACGAAAAGGACCGTATTCATTAAAATTTAGTTCGAGTCCATCGATTTGCTTGCAAAAATAATATTTATTATTGAGAACTAGGTGCATTCTTTATTTTAACTAAATGTTTTATGCGCAAACAAATATTTATTTATTCTATTTTAATTAAAAGGATAGGTATTAAAAAGTAACCAAAACTATACACCTGTATTCTACACAGAAATTATAGGTCTCCATTCATTAGTCTGTTCAGATCATGAACTTGTTACACTAGCCTGTTAGTGCAGGTTACACCAACTTACTAGGAGCTAAGTGCAAGCAACAAAGAGACCTAACATCTCATCTTCACACACAATTTCATAACATGACCCCCTTATTATGAAATACAAGCAAACTCAAAATTCCAGATGAATAATACTAAAATGCAATAATTGCAGCTTTAATAGTTTCAAATCCTACCTACCATAAGAAATAAGATGAAACAATATTGATAAGGTTCAACTAGTAGCATAATTACATGATAAAAAATAAATTGTAAATTAAAACATTGATACAATTGAATCGATGATAAAGTGGACTTAATAATAATTTTTAAATTAATACATTTTATGTTTCTTATTGTTTTATGTGTTAAATGAAAATACTAATAATTTATGTATAATAAATTGCAATGAGAACAATCATGGTCTCAATTATAAAGAATCATCCACAACTGTATCAATAATTATTGCTATTTAAAAATCTGAAAATAAAAATAATAAAAAAACAATTTGTAAACCCTTATTTATTGAAAATTTCTTAATGGAAATCACGTCACAAAATAAAACATTTTACTGTAATTAAATGAAATTATAATTATGTAAAAAATAACTGAAAATAGTCTAAGATGGCAAATGGGTTACTTCTTTTTCTGTGCTTTTTCAGCAGCTTTCGTGACTTTACCGGCACCAGCATCTTTGTGATTAACGCTCTTGATGACACCAACGGCTACCGTTTGCCTCATGTCACGTACGGCAAAACGACCAAGAGGTGGGAATTCTTGGAATGATTCTACGCACATGGGTTTAGATGGAACTAAGTTAACAATAGCAGCATCTCCAGATTTGATGGCTTTAGGATTCTCTTCGGTGGTCTTACCAGAACGACGATCGACCTTTTCTTTGATCTCGGCAAATTTGCAGGCAATGTGAGCGGTGTGACAATCAAGAACGGGTGTGTAACCGTTTGCAATTTGACCAGGGTGATTCAATACAATAACTTGAGCCACGAAGTCGGAAGCTCCCCTAGGTGGGTTGCTCTTCGAGTCACCGGCTACATAACCACGACGCAATTCTTTGACGGAAACGTTTTTAACGTTGAAACCAACGTTGTCTCCAGGTACAGCTTCTTGAAGGGCTTCGTGATGCATTTCAACAGATTTAACTTCAGTGGTGATATTTGCAGGAGCAAACACAACTACCATACCAGGTTTCAATACACCAGTTTCTACTCTGCCCACGGGTACTGTTCCAATACCGCCAATTTTGTAGACATCTTGAAGGGGAAGACGAAGAGGTTTTTCGGTTGGGCGAGATGGAGGCAAGATGGCATCTAAAGCTTCGATCAAGCATTTACCGTCGGCCTTTCCTTCTTTACGTTCAACAGCCCATCCCTTGAACCAGGGCATTTTTTCAGATGGTTCCAACATATTATCTCCGTGCCATCCAGAGATGGGAACGAACGCAACAGCAGCAGGGTTGTAACCAATTTTCTTGATGTAAGAAGATACTTCTTTCTTGATTTCCTCGAAACGACTTTCACTGTATGGTGGTTCGGTAGAATCCATCTTGTTAACACCAACAATCAATTGTTTGACACCCAACGTGAAGGCCAAGAGTGCGTGTTCACGGGTTTGACCGTTCTTTGAAATACCAGCTTCAAATTCACCGGTACCGGCAGCTACGATAAGCACGGCACAATCAGCTTGAGAAGTACCCGTGATCATGTTCTTGATGAAATCTCTGTGTCCGGGTGCGTCAATAATTGTCACGTAGTATTTGGCAGTCTCGAATTTCCACAATGCAATATCAATGGTGATACCACGTTCACGCTCTGCCTTCAATTTGTCCAACACCCAAGCATACTTGAAAGAACCTTTGCCCATTTCTTGGGCTTCCTTCTCGAATTTTTCGATGGTACGTTTGTCGATACCGCCGCATTTGTAGATCAAATGACCGGTGGTGGTAGATTTACCGGAATCGACATGACCAATGACGACGATGTTAATGTGAATCTTTTCTTTGCCCATATTGAATGATCTATAATAAAAAAAAAAAACGTAATCAAATATTTTTAGAAAATAAATAAATATACGTCAAAAACAACAGAAATATTATTAAAAATTAAAATTTCAACATATGGCGGACCATTCGAAGTATGGTCGACACGTGGTGATCATCCATACATCTCCAAAAAACCGGCAAATTAACATATTAAATTTTAAAAATTTCACGTATCAAGTACAGAAATGATATTTACTTACATTTAAACGTTGAAAGAATTCAAAAATCAGAAAATGAACAACACTTTTTACACCTTTTATTACAGGCGAATACTACGTGGCAACCGTACCCTACAACGATCGACTCGGAAAGGATGTGAATGGCGGTTGACCTCTTCGTTATAAGTAAGATGACGTAGCAACCAACCGGAAGACGCCAGCGCCACCAAATCATCTTTCGCGGGCTTTTAAATTTAAAACTTCAGTTTTACATTCAACCACATTTTTTTAAATTATTCACGGCTACATTAATTCATTTTCAAACCTAAACATTGACACGAATAAATTTCATGTTCAGAAACTTTTTTTTTAAATTAAAGAAATCAATCTACTCAATATGTGCAGGCACATAATTTATTATAAAAATTAGCTTCTCAAGGTAAAAATTTTATAATTCTAAAATAATATTGGGAGTTTCGCAACATTGCAATAATATGCATTATGTAAATTATTGTAAAGGAATACCTACTACAGATATAATTTATACTCATTATTATATTACCATTAGAATCCCACGTGTTATGCTGTCAAATTTAGCGCTATTTTGCAATTTAAAAAACATTACCTACTACTAACTTGATTATAAATAAACAGAGGTAAAAAAATTTACTACTGATGAGTAGTAATAAATTCAAAGTAGCTGTAGGCACATAGTCTTTTGGTTTTGGACAGTGCTCGCATTTTTTTTATAAAAAATATTGTTTGACCGCGTCTTTTGTCACTCTTACCGTGACGACGCTGCGCTAGGTTTTGTGGGGCCCTGGGCAACAATATATCTATACCTACTCGATAATATAATTTTTTTTAATTTTATTAACTTGTTGAAACAGATCTAATATAAACGAGTCTATACTTTCTTTCTATAATAAAGAATACCTAAAAATTACCTAATTACTGATTAAAAATAGTTCAGTTTTTTTGCAGTATAACCAAATCGTTTCTCTCTGCTTTATGTTAATTTTTTTATCTTACTTGAAATTGCTTATAGCAATTTCGACAATAACGTACACGTGTTTCAATTTGATTAGATCTCATCAGTTCAGTGACTTATAATAATAGAAGAACCTTTTGTAAGTGATTACATAACGTGGCTATTATTATTAGGTAATCTGTCTGTAAATGTTTTACCAAAATTTCAATTAGCACTTTTAAATATCTGCATTTAAAATTCTAATAAAATATTAACCAGCATCTTTACTGCACACAATTATGGTAATATCTAACATTTATGAACCAGCAACTTCTACAATATGCATTATTTCTTAAAACTACAATTTTGCAGATTGCAAAATGCATTGGAGACATTTTTATAAGTGATATATGTGGTTCTTTATAATTATTATTTATTTCATGTTTAGCAATAAATAACAAATGAAAATTTTATATTATAAAATTTATATATTTCAAAAAATATATCATGATTAAAGTCATCACAGTAATATGAAAAGAGAATACAAGTTTGTTACAATAATTATTATGACTATACAATATAATATAAACACATTTTTAAGTAACTAAATTTGTACATAAACATACTAATAAAAAGAAATCGACTTGGGTCAACCAAAAATTTGCTTCTTGTTTACAACAATGAAATACAAATACGAAAAATTAATACAATAATTTATTGTTAATAATAAAAATTAAACAAAAGTTCAAAGTAGACTTTGCCCTCTCACAGTTCTTAAGACAATTCCTTCAAATTTGCTTTATTTCTTTAATTTACATTAATAATACATTTTTTTTACATATTACTTAACTAGGATATTATACATATATATTTATATATCGCCGCCAATACTTCCATAGGTCGTATATCGTCGCCATACAACAAAAACCCACTAACTACATGAACCAGTTTCGAATAAATTGCATTTGAAACTCTAACTATGTTAGTCACCTTATGTACTTTAAAATATTCTTTTAAGAAAATTCATATGAAAGAATTTTTTTTATTAGAAGATAGATCATGAGAAACTGCATTTAATGGTATTAAATAACTCAATTTCACAAAAAATGTTAGTCGGTTTTCGTTGTATGGCGACGATATGTAAAAAAGTCGATTTTTCACAAATATTGAAAAACAATTTAATTTTATCACCTGTATTTGTTTTAAATTTACAAGTCCGTGAAAATAATTAATTTTTAGCCCATTTTAAAGCCCGCTATTAATATCATTCAATAATACTAAGCAGGCCAATATAATTTTTTAGTCATATAGCTTTATTTGATATACGACCCATCGCAGTAAAGCCGATGATATATTGTATTTATTACGTTATATCACCAAGAAGTTTATTATACAAACAAGTGAGTAACACTTGAGTAAGGCAACTGTGGCTAATTTCAGGTACTACTTTGTAGAACGGGTTTTAGCAACAAAAAAGTCTAATACATAAATTTTATAAAATATTAACTCTTCATAACTTGATCCCAAATATTTTACAGCTAGAGTGTATTTTTTCCATAGTGACTAGGAGGAGCTAATGTGCTCCTCCTGCAGAAACGAATATTCGTCATTTTGGGTCTATGTTGGTGTCAATTGGTGGAATTGGGTATCATACGTTCTCCCTCCACATATACTGCGCAATATTTTGGCTCCTCCTAGTCACTAAGAAAAAGATTCACTCTACATAAACATTTAATTATTTATAAATAAAACTATAACACATATGTAAAATTTAAACTGTCAAAAATGATTTTATACAAGAGTTGCAGTCGATCTATTACTAATATCATCTCTTTCAACGTTATCATTCTGCTGCTCCTGATTCTGATACCACATATTCATTTCCGTCGAAAAGTTTTCAGCAACATTTGATGTTAACTGACTTAAATTCAAACTCGTGTTTACTGAATTATTTGGTGTGGTGTTGTCATCAACGCTTGTCTCAAAATTGCTAAAAAGTAAAAAAGTTAACTCCAACACTAAAAACAAAATTTTTTCTGTAATTCACTTGTTCAAATTAATGGGACGACACTTGAGAGGTTGATACGTTAAAATTCCGGTTCCTTTTTGTATACCACTATTTGCATTATCATCCACATTGTCATTTAAATTACGCAAACATATTGGTGATAATTGTGATGCATTACTGCACAACTTAACAGGTGATTTTTTAAATTTGGTTGAATATTTATAAAAATCTGACATTTCAAACGGTTTTGTTTCTTCATGATAAGGTTTGCATTGGCCAGCTTGTATTAAGGTACCATTTTTTGGAATGTTGTTATTAAATAATTCCAAATTTGGTTCGTGAACAATTGGAGATAAGCGTGGGTGGGATTCCGCTGGTATTTCTAAAGGGGGCTTTTGTAGTTGCGATGGTGGCAATGGCAACTGTTGAGGCGGTAAAATTTCTACGTATTTTTCTTCAGGAGATATCGAAATAACCGATGCAGCAATCGTCGAAGATACTATCGAAAGAGGCCGCGATGGTGGAGAGGAAGCGGGTCCATCCAACGAAGTTTCAAACCTACAAAGCAGCAAGAAATACAACACTATATCTTAAATAAATCCTAACAAAAATATTACCATTCTTTTTGTTTTCGTACGGTCACACTTAATTCGTTTATACTATGGGCATCACTTCCACACGAAGAGTTATCGTCACTAGGCCAAACATTGTCTACGGTTTGAGCACCGACACTACCTAAAGACTGCGTACGAACTAACTGCCTATTATCATGTGGAATTCTACTAGCAATCTAGTAAGAAAAAATATGAAAAAAATACAAAATATTGCATTAAACTTGCACATACTTGTTGCGCTTTGGAAATTGTAGACCGTGTTGTTTCCTGATACTGCGTTACAGTAGAAATTGTCGCAGATTTTTGGTCAACTAAAGGTGATGTCTTTTTATGTATTCTCTTATTTCTTCGGCGATCTAAGCTTCCAAATCTACAACATTAATTCAATAGTTACAATCTAAGTAGTTGTAATTATTTATAAAAATTGTTACCGTTTATCACGCTGCCAAGACTCACTAGGAGAAGAATTACACCAAAGTAATTCTCCCGATTCCGATCTCTTCCAATAACCTCCTAATCCGCTGGACATAACACTATGCTCGTATTGTTGATGAGGTTGTATTTGGTGGGGATTTGATGTTCTGTGCTGCATTTCTATGTTAGAGTACGGTCTGTTAGGGTATACAGAAGAACAATAAGATTTAGAATAACCACTGCAATTGGAACTATTTGAATGTCTCAAACTATTAATATTATTATAGATAGTTCCCATGGGATATTTTGGATAATCGTGCATTGACTGACAGTGATGTAAATTTGTGTTGTATTGAGGAGGATACATCGGAAAAGGATGGCCTGGTGGCTGCATACGTTGAGATCCGTGAGGAAGAGTGTGACTGCCTCCTTGCATATTTGACAGTTGCTGCTTTGATGGATGTTGATAGAGGCTCGAGTTGGAAGGTGAAGATGAAAAATGTGACGATACATGTGAACTTCCAATTATGTGGGTATTTTCCTTGCTAAAAATTGAATTACTTGTTCGACCTTTATAGAATAATAATTTTTTTCATTACCGTTCCATGTATGCTTTGTATCCATTTAAACTTAGACGATAAATTCCTGAAACTAAAGCTTCTTCGGACCTCACCACGGGTCCACCCATAGATTCAGGATGCTGATTATATTCCAAATTTTGGTAACCGTATTTAGAATAAATGGTACTTGCACTGTCGATACTACTCTCTCCAGATAAAGAGTGCTGGAGGGATCGTATACTGTGACGAAATACAGATTTTGCAAATGGTTCACCTTGTTGCATGGTGACAGATATGGCATCATCTGTTGGAAAAAGAAAGACGATTCACTTTTTGCTTTCCTTGTAAGTAACCACAAATAATAATAATTGTTTAAATCTTTTTGAATACTGTTTAAGATTAATTAATTATATTATATTGGATTGGACAATAATAACGCTTGAGTAAGTTTCATCTAATCTAGATAAATTTGACTACCTTGATCGAGCGGTCTTGGTTTTTTTTTCTGTTTTTGTTGTTGCAAAGGCAGATGGGGTTGTAGAGACATTTGTGCACGAGCTTTAAGAAAAGACAATTTTTCTTCCAACGAATTGTACTGCCTCTTGTGATATTGATATTGAGTCATATGTTGCCTACGTACGGTCTAAACATAAACTTGTGTTGAGGTCACAAAACGATAACAAAAGGAAAAAACCTACCTTGCTGATATTACACTCGTTGGCCAAACTGAGAGCAGCTTCTGCCATGTTCGCTTGCACTTGCATATTAAGTTCTAAAGAAGCGATAGACTCTTCTTCGTTATCTATATTATTGATCAGGTTTTGAGGTAATTGAAAGGATGTGCCGATACGACGTCGAAAAATCGGAGGCGATTCTCCAGGTTGGAGGGGAATTTCGGTGGGCATTATGCCAGTTAACTCGGCTTCCTACAAAGTTACATAAAACGTTACATACACACAAGTAAGTCATAAATTTAACCTGTATGCATAAATGTCGCAATTCTTGATTACGCTTGGCTAAAGTTTCTTCTATCGATTGCTTCCTTTCTTGTAAGGCAGCAAGACGTTCCGCATTTGGATTACTATTTGCACCCATTTTTATTATAGTTTTGTCTTTAGTAACTAATCCATCCATTATCTAAATAAAAAAAATAACACCATTGTCAAATTTTAAGTTTATAAACAATAATAAATTTTGATTTTAATTACCCATATTTACGCGCTATACATTTAAAAAAAATAAATATTACTTTGTTACAACAAATAGGTAGTTAACTACATTTTTATTAAACTAAATGGGTAGATATAATATTATAATACATTTATTTTATTATCACTTTACGATTATGTTTTGGTGTGTGTGTATGTGTATTGTGTATGCTGCTGTTATGGTAGCGTTCAATAAAATTACAGTTAATTTTAGGTTACATTTTTGTACCATCTATCATGGATGGGAAGTTGTACATGAAAATATTATAATTTGAATAGCTATCATCTCATTTGCACTTTTTAATTTGTCGTTTCATATTAATTTAAAGTTTAAAAGAAAATTGCAGTTTGTATTGTGAATTTTGGAACACCGTGTACTATACATTTTGTTTGGTTTGTATTTGTATTGTACCATTATACCTACCACAGTTGGTTGATAGCTGATAACTTCACAGTGTAGGCAGTGTAGTATACTGTACAAATACGATATACCTACTATATTTTACTCATTACTTGTGTTAGTAATGGATTGCATTTTGGGACTGCGGTGGAGTGGAGTTAGGAAAAGGTTGGGTTATTGAATGGAATGGATTGTATTACTTGTATTGCTAATGACAGCAAGTTTAAAATGTGCTGGTGTTCGCGTACCATCTCGTGAATTAAACGAAACGTACCTCGTAGTGTAAATGAATACCAATAAATTAACCATGCAAAAATATAAAGTGCTTTATTTGTGTAAGAATAACAATTAGATTTAAATCCGAGTTTTAAGAATAAAAGTAAAAAAACATGGTGAAAAGAAGGGGATTTGAATGTAGTGAAACGATCTATTGGAGGAGAACTCTACAATATTTGACTATTTTGGCTCGAAATTTTAAAAACCCATCACGACTGCGAGTACTATGTTCCTGTTTCAAGCATATCATTATCATGTTACCTTAAATTAGGTTAGAATGTAATTATTTACCTAAGATGCAAGCAAAGAAACGATACTTACTGGTATTTGTGTCCTGTGCTTTTCTAGCTTATTGTTACTTTGGTGGTTATCGTTTGAAAAGTGAAGATGTTAATTCAGAGTTGTGTATGTTGTCCGATTTTGTTGATGCGAATTCTTTAAGGACAGGAAGTGCGGTTAAACGTAAAGAAAGAACTAATAGTGAAAGTATAAATGAATGTCGCATGGAAACATGTTTCGATTTTAGTCGTTGCCATAAAGACTTTCGTGTATATGTATATTCTCCTGACGAAAGTTTAATACCTAGTCATTCTTATCAAAAATTGTTAAACGTTTTAGAAGAATCTAGGTATTACACTAGTGATCCTACTCTGGCATGCTTATTTGTTTTAAGTTTAGACACATTAGATAGGGACCGTTTAAGTATAGACTACGTGCGTAATTTACAGACTCGAATACAGCGTTTGCCATTTTGGAACAACGGTTTAAACCACTTAATATTTAACTTATATTCGGGTACTTGGCCCGATTATACAGAAAATGGACTCGATTTTGATCCTGGTATGGCTATTTTAGCTAAAGCTAGTGTTTCCATTAATAATATTCGACCCGGATTTGATATCAGTTTACCTTTGTTTCATAAAAAACATTCTGAAAAAGGGGGAGAACAAGGATTTGTTGTTAGCAATAATTTTCCCCTTAATAAAAATTATTTATTAGCTTTTAAAGGAAAACGTTACGTTCATGGCATAGGATCCGAGACCAGGAATGCACTTTTCCATCTTCATAATGAACGTGACATTGTTATGGTTACCACTTGTAGGCATGGAAAAAGTTGGAAGGATATGAAGGACGAACGTTGTGATGAAGATAACAAGGAATACGATAAGTAAATATTTTGTATTCTTTTTTAACTCCAAAGCATCAATTTATTTTTATCTATGTGATAAAGGTGGCCAACTATTTTTTGTACAAAAGTAGTACGAATAGAATTATAATATATTATTAAAATTAAAAAACAAAAATGTAAAAAAAAAGGTCGCGCTGCTATAAATGTACAAAGGAGTACAGGATTTAGGAAGGAGTATGGTTCATGAAAAAGGAGTACGGTTGGTCACTTTAATGACATACACAAGGTTTGTCTGTTTGTTTACACCCAGCAAATTGGTGCAAATTAAATGTATTAAATGTTTTAGCTTGCACTGCCTGTTCCTTCTTCGCAGGTAGTATAAAAACCACATGTTTTGTATGTTATCTGAACAGCAAACGGAAAGGTACCAGTCAGTTTCTTCAGTTCATGAAAACGAACTCTTTAATTTGCACTAACTTGCTCAGTGCAAGTATACCAACAGACCTATAATGTATAAAATAAAAATCATACTTTCAACATACTGTATTTTGTTAGCTTGTTTCATTTTTGACTCGGTTCTCTAATTTTTACAAGTAGTGTAAAAAATATCTACAAATTTATTATCATTTACCACTTTTTAACATGTTCATACATCATATTTCACTTATGATGACATCAGATTCTGCATTTTAATAATACTACATAGCGAACTACTAAATAATAATGTCAGCAAGTGTATTTTAAAATACGACAATAATATTTATGAAAAACACCATACTTGATTTTTTTTTATACATTACAATGACTAACTAAAATGAAAAGATGTCACTCGTCTGGGAATTGCTTAGTATGGAAGTTTTTATAAAATATAAATTCCTTTTAAAGACTCCCAACATTGGGAATGCTCTATGTCACCGAGCATTCAATTCCTAACACTAAATACTTAATTTTTATAAATCAAAAGATTGAATAATTTTTCTTAGGCGTGGTACCGACAGTCATTTATTGCTGACTGTTACTTAGGGATACTATTTACCACATATTTTATGGAAAATTTTTTTTAAAATACATAAATTGCATAATTTATTATTTTCCAATATTGCCTATTCTTTACGATTACATCGTCTAAAATTTCTGTCACTTCTCTAGTAGATAAATTAGGTTTACCTGTCTAAAAACTTTTTTACGTTAATTAAATAAGTTTTTAACTACTGCCTACTACTACTTGACATAATCAATAAGAAGTAGAAAAAATCTGTCTCGACTTAGAAACCATCATTATTATTATCATCATCTAATTTAATTAACAAATAATTTAGACATTAGAAAAATCAAAACGTCTAATTTTTCACTATCATCAATTAATATAAATAAATAATATAACCGTCCTTTTTTCTGAAATTTATTTTTTGTATATTTTAATAAAAAAAAAACTTGTTAGAAAAGCCAAAATGTATTACACATTTTTTACATTTTGGTTATTCATTAAAAGCTTTTAAATCAATTTAATTGTTTGATTTTTTACTTTCATTGACCGCTTAATCAGCTTTATTTGTGTCTTGCCATTGTTTAACAAGCAAAATAATTTGCTAATAATAAATTTTCTAAATGGTTTAATTTTATGTCAATTGCAGCTGCTACTTAAAATCGGTTTTAACAATTACAATTTTTTATTTAAATAGTTTGTTATGGTGGCTATTTACACAATTTTTGCATAATTTCAGAGACTATTGTTTTATTTACTCTCAAATTTTTAACCTACATAGCTCCAGTGCGTGCACATTTTTACAGTTTCCAAACCAAATCAGCTGCAGATACATGTTCAACCACAAAATTTGATTTCACGATTGCATAGCGGCAGGAAAATCAGCAGAATACACAATCTGTTCATTTAAATTTATTTATAAAATCATTATTTAATTTTAAAAAAGTAAGTACTTTTAACAATAACTAAAGAGCAAAAAATATCAAATGATAGAAATCTTCAAACACAGAGAAGCAAAAAATTTTAAGTGGTATAGGTGTGACACTGATACATAATGGGTTAACTTTCAGAAATACGAGAAAACTATTATGCTTTTTTTAATTAAAATGTAACTATTAAACTAAATAAAAATGTTGTCACCAGATAGCAATAGGTGCATAAGGATATATTACCCAGAAGGGTCTAACTCATCGTTTCTCAACCTTTTTTGTGTCGCAGCCCCGTAACGAGCTAAAGAAAGAGAAAGAAGCTCGCGTCCCCCTTAGGAACAGGAATGACTTTTTATTTTACATCTTAACCCTTAAAACTTAACGAAAAGGTATATTTATCCTTCCCTAGAGTTTGGTGACCCCCCCCCCTCTTTGGGAGTAGCAACTCCCAGGTTAAAAAACGATGGTCTAATGCTTCAAAACAATCACGTTTTTCGGTTACTTAAGCAAACAATTATCCAAATTCAAAGGCTACTTCGCGATCCAAATTAGACTTTTGAGGCACTTTTCATGTTTTCACTTATGTGTTTCTGCCAAATGGCCAATATTATGTACTTGAATTAGTATGTAGTTATAAATTTTATTTGGTATTTTTTAAAGTTATTGATTACATAGCGTTAGTGGCAATATGTCATTATAATTTATCACACCATACGTAAAAGATAATAACAAAAATCACGTCTGTAACTCATTAGAGTTTCAACATTGATCTAATGCGTTATTTAAGTACTAAAACAGGAATAAAATTATTACGATTTGCACTTTCGAAAAAAAAAATGATGGTGCTTACGCTTATGACATCAATTTAACTATTTAATTACTAATAAATAATGAAATACATAATTGCTAATTTAATAGACTTTGTTTTCATTACTCAGATAATAGTTGAAAAATTATGTCCTAATTACTTCAAGGAAATTTTCTTATTCATAATTAATGCATTTACATGCTATTCGCGTTTTACATTACCGTTGGTGGCGCCACCATCACTACAACATTACGTCCAAAATGGAGTTTGAAATTATTCCGTGTGGTGGCGTTTTGTTAACGTAAAACGCGAATAAGATATTTCACTTAACTTTGTATGACCGCTTTCGTTCGTTTGCGTGAAGTTCTCCAAGTCCCTTTTAACCTCCGACGCTAAATTATATTAGAAACGTTGTGAAAACCACAACAAACAGGAAAATATTGTATATAAATTATTTTCTACAAGTAAGTCCGCGATAACAATTTCTGAAGAATTCGTCAGAATACGCATGTATGGGGTGGATCAGTTTTGATGTTTCTTATAGAGAAATCGGTAACTATAGGAGATATCGAAAAATGGCTGGGGCATCCTCGATCTTTTTTTCGGAAAACCGGAATTCGCTATCTTTTTTTGTTTTCAAGTTATAGCCAAAAGTTCGATTATTGGACTTTTCGATGAATGTCGATATCTCGGTTGTTTTTGAAGTTACCGAAAAATTGTTAACACTTCCTTCAGACGCTTTTTTAAGGGCAACAAAATGGTAATTTTGGATAATTCAAAATTTAAAGTTATTTTTAAATATACTCCTACTGAGTGTGCAAAAATTGGTGAGCGAATGCTGTACCGGTTAGCTAGTTATCAGAGTAAAAAATTTATAATTAGAAATCCAAAAATTGGATTTATAGACACGGAGAAAAGTTGCAGACCATGAAAAAACAAGAAAAATATTTTTTACATTTGAGGATGTGGTTAGGAAAAGGTGATTATGATTAATATCATTTTATCATTTTATTAACCTCTGTGTTGGTGTAGAGATACGAGAAGAAGTCATCCAACACATTTGGCTGATAAGTCATTTAATCATGTTGACTCGTAAACTGACCAGATAAAATATACGACGTATTTTCTATATTGGGTGCGTAATGAATGTACTAAAAAGAAACTTCCTTTTAATTTTTGAATTTGAAGCTAAACAAATAAGCTAAATTAACATAAAATAAAAATATTGCTTGTAAGTGAAAAATCTGCAAAGAATTTAATTTTATTTTCTGTCATTACTTTACCTACTTGATTTCCGGTTTGCTAATTTCAAGAAATCGATTTTCTTTTACACTGAATACATATTATTTACAAACACAATTTTTATATTTTTAGTTTAAAGGTCAAGTTTGCCTTTTATTATTTATAAATTTGAACTCTTGAACCTGAGTTTTAGTTGCAGAAAATAGAAAAAAATCGCTTGCTCAATTTTATAATATTTATGATATTTATCGATATCTCGAATAAGTAAATCTTGTTTAATTTAATTATTGATAAAATAATTAATAAAAATAATTTTGTATGAAAAGTTAAGAATACTTATTTAATTTTTCATTTATATGTCACCTTGCCAGATTTTCTTACCGACTGCGACTTAAAGACTCGCCCTGGTCTCACAAACCGATTTTGAAGAACGAATTCGTATGATTACTGTATACAGCCATTTGGATTATGCCATATATTTCTTATGGGAACATCATGGGTTGCATAATCGTAATGCATATGTTACGTTATAAAACATTACTCGCAATGTATGCAATGTAAAATTATCTCAATTTTTGTTCTTTAAAATCGATTTTCTCCAAATTGGCTGAATTATGGAATTTTAAATTTTCACCTGATGTATAACTAATTATGACCAAAAGATATATTAAAAATAGTGCAAATAGTGACAGTGTTGGCACACCCCTTGTCAGATGATTAATTCAATTTAAGAAATGCAAGTATGAAATGGAATAATGAATTCCTGTGCACTTGTTATCGAAATTTTTATAAAGTTTTATTTTGTTCTTTGTACATTTTTTTTCCGAAATGGAATATATTTAACATCTTTTGTACAATAGTGTTGTTGATTTAACAAGTCGTACAAGGTGGCCACTGAAAGACTGAAGGGTCTCCCTTAATTATTTATTATATGAATTTTAAAATGAAAAATTTTTGTTTGTTATTAAATATTGGCATATTTTTCAAAACTCTAGTTACCAACCTGAAAGAATTAAGGGGTTATGCTATAAAAAAACCCCATACGGAGGAATTAGTAAAAGAAAAAGTTTAAACACAAAAGAATCAATCAAATCATTAAGGGGCTTGGAACAACAGTGGTGAACTGATGTTATGTAGCTCCTTTTGCAGATTAGATATATTATTCTTCTTGTTTAACCCTCCGGCAGTCGCGTGGAGGAACAGAGGTCCGCACTTTGATAAAATTTGCCATTGTTTACATAGTCATCATTATATCGAATGATGTTCTTAGGTATGCTTTCCTGACTATGGTAGGCAAAATTTGATATCAACATCACCCGACTAGAAAATTACTTTCAGTATGTTATCAGTCTTTGATGTTTGATATGCAACATAATCTCACAAAACAACTGATATCTCATTATGCGGACCTAAGGTCCACGGCGCGACTGCCGCAGGGTTAACAACGCTTTTTTAATCTCCAATCCCTCCAATAGAGTCAGCATACGCCCTTTGCATCCATGATGCTGTAATTCTATCCGATTGGAATCTAAGGAGTGACCCGTGTCCAGACAATGTGTAGAGAAACCTGGCGAGGGTGTTCCTTCATACGTGTATAGATAGATCTACCGCTTTGGCCAATTTAGATCGCGTTACACGAGTTACAGTTGAGTTAGTAAATCCCGCTGTTAGAGAGTCGGTCTCTTTTCCCCTTGTTATTGGATAACAAGGTTCCAATGTCGACCCTGTTCACGTTAGCGGTTATTACGCGATTAGAGGACGGTTGGTCACCTTAATATTACTAACATAAGTACACATGTGTAGTTGGACGGTGTTACCGTGTTACACGATTTTTGCAATTACGTTGATCTCAAAACAATTAAAAATTGTTTTTCTTGAGGCCATGCCACGTCCTAGAGAGCTGAAATTTTTCAAATTACCATCTTAATTGGGAAATGGGACGTTTGGTACAATCAAACCGACATGGCTGCGCGAAGAAATAAGACATTTTCAAGAATTTTTTTGCACTGTTGCATAGTGTTTTTTATTTAATACATACATAATACCAAGTTCTTGCACTATATTTGAAGTTACTTTTACGAGAATTTAAAAAAATTAAATGGTAAATTGTTAGTTTAATATAATCAACGAAGTTTTTCGTGACACATTTGATGTGAAGCATTATGAATAAAATTTAAAATAAAATTATTCGGCAAAGTAATTAGAATAGTAATAGAAGAATAATTTTATTTTAAATTGCTAACATTGTTAATAAAATATAGAAATTTCGGTTTAGGCACGAGTTTTGACTGTCTAGGTTCCATAATATGAAATCTGGTTGCACTTACGGCCTCCAACAACACAAACCAACATGTTTTTTTGCGGATTCTAAACATAGTTAATTCAATCTATCACATTCTTACTAAAATGTTCACAAGAAAGTCTAATAAAGCGTGGCAAATGTAAAAATTATCGTAATTTTGTTACAATCTATTACAGATACGACTATGAAATTCTTCTTCAAAATTCGACATTTTGTTTGGTACCAAGGGGTCGTCGTTTAGGATCGTACCGTTTTCTTGAAGCTCTTCAGGCTGGTTGTATACCAGTACTCCTATCAAATGGTTGGGCTTTACCATTTGCACAAGTAATAGATTGGAGTAAAGCTGTTATATGGGCAGACGAACGATTGCTACTGCAGGTAAAAGCCAATAATGTTTTTTCGCTCACTTACAGTTTACCTACAGATCAATTCTGCAACTGTCAGTTAAATACTGCATATTCGAACAGGCTTGTGCTAGTTTATTTTTATTCTTTGGTTCCATTCTTTATATCGTTTGTATAATTTATAAACGATTTACCTATAAGGAATGGAATTAAACAGCTTTGATTCTCGGTATTCCGGTACTATAAATAATATTGGTATCGTATAAGAAAATGGACCATTAACAAATTTTTAATTCAGTTTTAACAGCTTGCTGTAAGTGTAAATATTAGACGCATAACACTGCCGGCATTAATTGAATGACGTCTGTGAAAATTAGTTTTCAGTTAAGCTTAACTTGACAATTAACTGTAGGTGAGTGGACACGGTTAGTAATTTGACATAACAATTTATTAATAACCTAAGGTTCCAAACACTGTCCGGTCCATATCTCCTACTAAAGTACTGGAATTACGTCAGCAAACGCAAGTTCTTTGGGAACTCTATTTTTCTTCGATTGAAAAAATAGTTTTCACTGCTTTAGAGGTAAGTAGCACAACATGTTATTTTATTTCTTAATTTTTGAGACTTTATTTTTTATTTAAACTCAGATTATTCGCGAACGTCTACCAAAGCGTATACCAAGAGATGGAACAGTATGGAATAATTCACCTGGAGCTTTGCTTACACTTTCACAATTTTCCGATTCTGCTTCACAGTTTCCTTTCACATTAGAAACTCAAGTGGAACGTTTTACTGCCGTGATATATTGCCAGTTGGGTTTACAAATTTTACCTTCATCTCCTCTTTATCGACTAATTAATAGCGTGGCACGGAGTAAATATGTAACAAGAGTGAGTTTACTATTTATTATTGTTTTGATATTTTGATTATTTAATTTTATTTATTGTGTTAGATTATCATAGTTTGGTCCAACGATAAAAGTCCTCCATCGAAATCCAGATGGCCATTGCTTCCATCACACGTTCCTTTGGATGTTCTTCAGTTTTCATCTGATCCAAGTAAACCAAGCATATCGCAAAGATTTTATCCCCATCCGTTAATTCAAACTTCAGGTGTATTATCGTTAGACGAAGATACAGTACTGACAACGGATGAAGTGGATTTTGCTTTTAAAGTTTGGATGCAATTTCCGGATCGCATTGTTGGCTATCCAGCTAGATCTCACTATTGGGATGATGCCAAAGGATCGTGGGGATATACTTCAAAGTGGACTAACGATTACTCGATCGTTTTAACTGGTGCAGCATTTTATCATCGTTATTATAATATTTTATATACAGAATGGCTTAGTCCACTGTTACACAAAACCGTAGAGCAAAGTCAAAACTGTGAAGATATATTAATGAATTTTTTGGTAAGTCACGTAACTCGTAGACCTCCAATTAAAGTGACACAAAGAAAGCAATATAAAGAACAACCGTCGAATGGGGGAAGATCACCTTGGAATGATCCTGATCATTTCATTCAAAGACAAACTTGCCTTAACACTTTTGCAGCTGTGTTTGGTTACATGCCTCTACTCCGTTCCAACGTTCGTTTGGATCCTGTACTTTTTAAAGATCCAGTGTCCAATTTAAGAAAAAAATATCGCCAAATTGAATTGGTAGGTAGTTAGTTTTAAACATGTGAAGCCAATTTTTACATATGTAAGGTATTTAAATTATATGACTGGGGAAATGCTCACTCGCCCGTATTTCAGTGTTATATAAAGAACTAATAATTTAGGCAGCTTCTATTTAATCTTATTAGTTTCGCTAATCAGTTCTTTGTATAATCTACTGGATATATTGGATCACTTAATGTTTTTATTTTGTGATTGTAGAGCTTTTTCAATGTATACACCATTTTGTTATGTTAAAGTTGGATGTGGTATTTAGTTCCTTTATGCGATCACTTTCCTAAATTTAATCAAGCGGAACACCCAATTTTTATTTATCGAATGGAAACTCTCATTTAAAAAATGTTTTAAAAACGTACAGTAGAACTTTGATAACTTGAAGTGTAATGTGCCATGATATTAGTTATCACGATTCTCTTATGTAGAAAAGAAGTTATTGCCAATGAATTTCGTTTGACTTACCTTTGAGACTTTGAGTCATCAAGTGTTAAAACAAAAAAAATATATAATTTTGTCAATTAATAACCTATTAAGAAGGAATATTTTTATTTAAAAAGCATGAAAGACGTTCACTTGGGAAATCATAATTTTTTACACTAACTAAAAAGGCACTGCATATTTTTAATTCTAAAAGTGTTTTAGTGCATTTTTAGTTATTCTAAAGAATTATTATATATTTACCATCAAGTTATACCGTTGATTGAAGAATTTAACAAGATGCGCAGCCTTACGAACAAAAACGTGTAAAAAAATTGGGTCAAGATGTAGACATTAGCATTGATTGGTCATTCAATCAACGCTGAAGGAATATTTATAATTATTCTATTCTACCAATCAACGCTAACGTCACCTACATCTCGACACTTTTTTGTTCGTTAGGCTGCGTATCTTATTAAGTTCTTCAATCAACGGTTATACTACATCAACCACAATTAAATTGATTACTTGAAATACAGTTAAAAATAATTTTAATGTACTAGTCAAATAATAATTACACCAAATCAATAATTCATGTCAAATGTTTTTGAAAATTAATACGATTGCAATTCTACAGGATGGTCAAATGAATTTATCAAAATATAAATTTGATTTTAAAATTTTTCTTCAGCAACATATGAATTCTCTTTTTATATCGTCTTGGATTGGAATTGTTATTTTCTTGCATATGTTACGTTTTGTCTTTTTACCTTCCATATGCAAATTATTGGATTTACCTCGGGGGGGGGGGGAGTAGAGTTTAAAAGAAGGGAAAAAATGTTGTTACTATCCTTTGCAATAATATGATGAGTTTGAAATGGATTTTGGCATGAGGAAGTAGGAACTATTTATATAATTTCGTATGTTTGTCATTAACGTTAATATCTCAATCTTGAGTTTTCTTATTATTTATTTTAGAAATTAAAAATAGCAAAGAAAATTTTTGAATTTATTGTACCAACAGCAATCGCTAGATTTTATAGTTATTATAAGTTATACTAGGTATAATAAATTATGAAATGAAAATGTTTGATTATGTTTATATTTTTTTATGTATTTTATAAATTTTTATGCTAGATGAAAATATCAAACTTCATATCAGCAACAAGATGTGTGAAAATTTTTCAAGTTGGCTATAGTGACAAAATGGGTGTATTTTGAAAAATATTTCTGTAGCTGTGTTGTAAATATATTTTTTATTAAGTCTATTGGTGCAGCTAAATAATATATAATGGCTGCTGAGTTGCCTATTATGTATTTAAAAAATCGATAGTTATAATTGAAATATTAGAAAAAAGCCAAAGTCATTTTTTTTTATTAAATAGTATTTTCATTCCATTGGTTTGGGGGTAATGATTCCTAAAATATATTTGGGCTAAATTTGTAGTTCCTTAAAAAGGCATTATTAATATTTTAGTACTTAATGCTGGCATCGTGCCATAAAGCAATAATTTTTGTTGTTTAACCATGACAAAAGCCATAGATTTGTTAGTGATAATTAAGAATTTAAATTTGAAGTTATTTTAAAGAATTCATAGTTTTGACCAGCAGATTTTTTCTTAATTTTTGTTCATTAAGAATTTTATCACTATTTTATATCATTGTTATATCAGGATCCTTCATTTAAGTTCTAACAATTATTATCTCTTAAAATATTAATTTTACTCATAGCGTTTAAAAAATTGTTGCTACTGTGGACATTAAAGAAGTAATGTTTTTTAAAACTTAAATGAAAGATTCAGTGTATATGAAGTTAATATATAAATAAATACATATTAATTGTAAATATATTTTTAAATGCAACAGTACTAATTAAATAATATTTGTTATTTGTTTATTATTTTGTGTAGATGTCATAATAGTACTGTCAACATTCTTCTATGTTATATTTTGGTACGTATGTATACGTTACTTAAACTAATGTTTTGTACAATTTTGTAAGCATTTTCATATGCTATGTGATTTATAATACAATTATATACATCTAAAACATTTAACTTTTGCTTCATTATGTGCCTTTATTTTCCTATTTCAAATTTATTAATTAATTTATTGTTCATGCCGACTGACGTGACGCACAAGAGTAGATTAACAATATTTTTATTTTTTCAAGTAATTTTTTTAATGAAATTGAAGAGTACACAGGAATAACTATCTGTTACTACAAAAATATACAAATAACGTCAAATTTTGCTAAAAATTAATTATTAATACCGTCTGATAGATGGTAATGGAAGATAAAAAATGATTAGTCCAGCCCTACATAAAATTATTGGACTCCATTTGCTGATATGATCCTTTACGAGTTTAGAAATCTTTAAATTGCATTTATTATTCTTATGTGCTAGTAAGAGTTATCAATACTTTGTTATTGCTTATTATTATTACTAATATATTTTGTTTAATTTGTTGAAAATTTGTATGACAAAGTTTGACCTGTGACTAATTTAAAATTTTGAAATCGTGATTTAATAGTCAACAGCGTGGGTGTGTGTAATTTTTGCACCGTGTTCCAAGCAGGCTGACTTTATTTTTTTGTATCCATAAAAATATATTATTACGACGCTGTCGTGACAAAAGGCGTATGAGGTTTTTGCAATATTTTAGGGGACGTCCATTAAGGAGGTACTACTCTACTGTAAGCAAGCGTAAAACAGTACGAATTTTGAAAATTAATTCCGGAAAACTACAAATGCGTTTACCTTAATTTTTTGGTATTTATTAATTTCTATCTTGTTGAGTGTAACATGTATAATTTTATTAAAAAAATATTTATAGGTAATTGTAGAAATTACGTGAGTTGGCGTACAAGGTTTTTCTTTGTGTGTGTACACTATTCTGGCAATTTGGTCGATTTTTTCATTAATTACAATATGTGGGCTATCGCGACTCAGCCCATTTTGCCTTGGAAAAACAATTTTTCAATTTATTTTTGTAAAAAAAAGGGCATATTTTATACGGTATTTCTTAAATAAAAAATTAACGGAAAAGAAATTCAATAAAATGGCATGAGACGCCAGAACTACTACTTCTTTGAACACATATTTCAAGTAGATTCATTCACTACAAACTAAGAACTCGTGTACACTTATATAAATATATAAGTTTTGAGAAAAACGTTTTTAAACCAATAATTAGATAAATAACAGTTAAAATAAATGGCTATACATAATTCTATTCGTTAATTCTCTTAAGTGTTAAGTGAGTGAGCTATTTCGACCATACATCTAACGTGAGGGGGATCCCACCACATCTCACCAAGGTGTAGAGGGTTCCAAATTAAAAAAAAACATCTCACGTAATTAATGGACGTCCTCTTACATCTTGTTATCGTAACATCATTGATATATAACTTCTTACTTTACTATACACATACAATGGGAAAGTATTGTAGGTAATTGAAAAACAACATTTTTTTAGATTTACATTCGTCGAGGTCCTACTAGTTGAAAGAGACAATCAAGAAATGTCTGTGTGTCACTGAATTTTCTGTGCGCTCTACCTCCCAAACCAATAAGAATATCCAACTAAATTTCATATTTAGTACTTTTATATTGAGGCTTGGAGCTGATTAGTTTGGTTAAAATCGGTTCACGGAAATTGAGTGACGCGCACGAATAGATTAACGAGTTGCTACTTAAAAAAAATTTGTTTTATTTTTTACATTGTGCACATGGACATTAAATTATAGAGGCGGCTAAAAACAAACTATTTTTATTTGATTATTTGTAATCTGTATTGAATTAGTACGAGCGACATAGTAATTTTTTTTTAATTTAAAATATTAGCCGTAGTAATTTCGCCACCGTATACTACTGAATTTATTCCTAAAGTTTGTCAAGAAGTCTGTAGATATGGGCGACCAACAGATTTGTTGAATGAGCGTGTTACAATTGATGAAAAGATTTTTCAAGTATTAGCAATTTCAATTTATTTAGTTCACTTCTAAAAATACAAATTATGCTTTTCCAAGCGATAATCGTTTCAACTTTATTTAAGAACGTTGTTCTGGTGCTATAGGTACCGTGTAACTCACATTTTAACATTTTTACTTCCAAAAGTGTAAAAATATTACAAGTTTTCACCAATCTTTAAATATCTCTTTACGCACGTTCATTTATTCACTAGAATATCATAATCATATCACATAAAATGAGAATCGCCGAATTCTTTACTCCAATAACTGGCAACAATTGACACTGTGAAAAGTTGAGCAGATTATCAGTTCTAGGAGCAAAGAATTAAGCGATTCATCCTTTTTGACGATATCTAATCGACATAAAACACAGTTACCTAGTATAGCACTGGACAATGCTTTCAAATAAGAGAAATAATTGTGGCACAGTTAAAATTAACTACAATTATATTAGATGAGCATAAATAGGTAGTATAGGTACCATACGGTTATTTTCTAAAGCTATTTACATACAAAAATAAATTAAATTAGAATTTAATAATCTAGCGGTATTTTATCACAAGTTAGGTAATCTAGTAGGGTCCTAAGACAAAAGTATAAGTAGTTATAAACTCTCTTCTGATAACACCCTGTGTATTATGTACTAGGTATACTATACATATCAAAAATTAAATTAACAAGTCGATGTATTTATTTCCATGTTCAATATTAGTAGTGATTATTATTTAAGCTCAAATTAACTAACCAAGGCTAATTCAATCAATGTCTAATAAAATTTTCTTCGTCGGAATGTTGACAATTTGATAATAATTGTTCCACATCTTCATCCAAATTTCTTTGTGGAAACGTACAACCATCGCCTAAACTGTACCAAAATATAAAGTTATTACATAAATAATTTTACACACATGTCAAAAAAAACTAACAGCTTGTATTTGATATTTTCATAATGTTGACTTAATATGTTCATATTGTTTCATTTTTCCGATTTGTACACACCTTCAAATATTGTGCATCACCAGAACACGCGTGTTTTGTAAATTAAATAACGTTAGTATCAATTATTAAATAAAAATGAGGGTAATAATTGTGTTAATAAAACTAAAACATAAAATCTGATTGAAAAATTTGTAATTGGAAGTACCGCTCGCATCTTGATTGTACTTTTTACGAGGTAGAAATATTATTTCAGCTTTATCGAGCTCTTGTATCTATCAACGATTATTGTAATTCACTTGTAAAATATAGTAATGTTCTATTATAAATTTTTATAACATGATAATAATATAAGAGTTGACTTTAAACTACAACCAAAAGTACGAGCGAGTTATTTTGCCTACAAACTTCATTATTATTGTAATTGAATATAAGAAAAATAAAATATAAACAAAATTAAACTCTCAAAACGTTTATTAAAAGTATGCAATTGTAAGTTATACAAAAGTTTACATTACAATAAATATAAGAAATTAAAACGATGATAATGTGATGTCTTATACAGGATACAGCTTGGTGGCTTCAGAATCTAGATTGCGAGAACTGTTTGAAAAAACTCATCAGTAACATTGGCACATGAGGTCTGTTCATTTGTTTACTTCAAACTACTTCGAGTAAGTTAGTGTAGAAAATTGTGTTCGTTTGTCCAGTGTAAATTACTTCTAACTACTCTCAACAGTTCAGAGTACACCAACTTACAACGTCCTCTAGGCTAGTGTACAATAGTGTAAAGTGGCGTAGAAATAAAAAATAGCTATGAATTGTAGAAATTTTCATAGAAATGGAAAAAACTATTATTGCAAATTTTTACACCAAAATGTTAAAAACGCTTTCGTTTGTCAATCGCAAGTGTACGTTACACCAACCTACACTAGGTTACACTACCTACATTATTTTATACTGACTTACTCGGAGTAGTTCACAGTAAGACAAACGAACAAACCTATAATCATACAAATTCTATCTGTTAATAAATATTCCGTAAAAATTTATTCTAAAAAGCTGCCAAGTGCAAATTTTATGTTATTCCCTATTGTATTTAAATAAAAATGATGAAATAATGTTCAACTGAAAAGCACAGCACAATTATTCGTAAATTCTGTTTGGTTTGGTTAATACCTAGTACAAAATTAGTTAGGAAGTGAAAAAATCAATCCATGTCAAGTCAACAGGTCCGTTTTTTCTTTCTCCATCTTTTCAATTTTAATGTACATTAATATTATTTTGGACGGTAGCTACAACTCCAAAGGAATTTGTAAAAATATGAAAATTATACTTGGGGTGTGTTAATTTAACATGGAATGACTTGATTGAGTAAAATATGAATTAGTAGTAAAATGATGTAAAATTGGATTACATTGGAAACGGATCAATCAAAATCAAATTAAATTAATGTTAGCGGTCAATATGCTAACATAGGGTAACATAATATCCCATGTAAAAAGTTCCTCTTGTGCATTTAACTACCAAGTAAGAGCCATTAAAGCTAAAGCAGTATTGGAATGGGGGGGATTGACAAATTGGAATATAATAAAATGTAGTCGACGATTTGTTAGTTTTGGTGAGACAGACCTGATCCAGATCAGTTTCCAATGCCGATTTAAAAGTAGTGCATTATTATTATCATCATCATCGCAATTAATTTTTTAATTTAAACTTTGATTGTTATAGGTAAGGTACATACATGAAAACTTTTTTACATTATTATTTGGTGTAGTCAATTTGTGTATCCAAAAACTACGTAATTCTCCTAATTTAAAATTAATAAAATTATGGTTAATAAAAGCGTGACTCTGTTGCAGTAATAGTTGGAACTTGTCGAAACACTCAATTTTTAAGGCACTTAAAAGTTGAAAAATGCTGAAAGTAAAGCGACACAAAATAAATAATATAGTAGGCATAGATTAGATAGTATGTATGTATTTAAAGTGCAAATAGTACTGCAAAAGAGTTAGGCTAATAATATTTAGTAATAAAGAGCGAGCAAGTTTGTTGCTAAAATCAAACGTCGTTAATTTATTATATTAAATCAACATTGGCTAAACTGGAACGTTTCCCATTTAATTAGTTGCTTAGTCTAAAATAAAATACAAAATGCTAACACAAGAATTAATTTACAAAATTAGGTATTCTAGTAATCAATCATATCATAATATATCAATAGATAATTAAATTAATGCTACATTTAAGCATTCACAACTTTATTAGGCCAAAGCGTTACTCTAACCTGGTCTGTGTGGAGTCCATTGAGTGATAGAAGCTTGGTTGATGACGAGACTGAACAGGGTACGATACACCATCACCCAAACTATAAAAATAATATTATGAACTACCCACACTGGCCACTTTAATTTGTTTTTTAAATTCTGCAAGTCAATAAAATTTAGTATCTCAGTAAATGCTGTTTAGTGAACAGAACAATAAAGTCCTCAAACTATGAATCAAACACATACAAGCTGTACGCTTTTGTTATTAAATTTTACATAAATTAGGTAAGCAAGCAAGTTGCAATTGATTTCCGTCCGTCAATTTTGTGAACTTTTAAAATAAAAACACTCCGTCGCATAATAAAAGTGATAAATGTAAACATTTTAAAAATAATGAATACCTCGAGTGAACTGGAAGAAACCACGTCATGGGATTGTCCCCAAACACTTGTTGAAAATTATTGTAAGCACCTAAACTAAACCCATTTTTATCTGGCCCACTGTAAAAAACGGCAGGACGAAACGCTTCTAAAAATATAAAATACATAATTAATTAATTTTAGGCAGACTATGATTACTTTTAAATAAAATTAATTAAAATTTCATACCTAGTGTTGTGCGATTATGGATTACTAAGTAACAATGATAACCGAATAAAGACACCAAACTTATACCAAACATTAACGAAACAAAAAATAGAAATAAAATGTGAAATTTTCCTATTCCTTCCAGATTTCCCTAAAATTTCTTATTTTGAATATACAAGTTGAAAAAGGACTACAAGATTTTACCTTCCAAAAAGCTATAAAGTATTGAACAGATGTTAGAGAAACATAAATACAATAAATTAAAGCGTATCCCAAAAATAATATAAAAAATTTATAATTTGTGAAACAGACACAATTATTAACCCAAGGACAGTGGTGATCCATTTTTAAAACACACTCTCCGCATACAGAACAGTGATGTGCACGATCTGGTTTAACGTTTTTACATTTTTCACAATATCTCACAGCGCCCCCAATAGTTCTGTTAATATTGGGTAAGTCTTTAGAAAAGTTTTCCAAAATTTGACGCTGCATGTCTTCAGAATCGACAAAAACCAATCGCTCGTATTCTCCATCGGGTAACTTAAACTACAACACAGGTAGGTATCACAAAATTAAATCTTATTCAATCATTACCTTATCGGGAACCCTTCCGATATTTGTAAATATAGTTTTCCAATACGCCCAACAAAACATTATCAAAGTTATGTGATAAATAATAATAAAAAATATTTTTTTAACAACCGAATTAATTGTAACTAAAAAATATCGAATTAAAAACTACACCAAAATAGAAAGCTTCACTTACGTATACACAATTGAATCACATAGGCATAATACGACCAAGCAATAATAGTCACTATAAATAAAACAGGTACCCATTTTAAAGCTTTAATGCACCAAAAACATCTACCCTGACCACTTTTTCTATCGACTTTGGGAATGGGCATCTTTTTAACTTAACATAAAATACTATATCTATATTGCATATTAATATCAGAATTTATTTATTACACACAAATTAAATTATTTATTTATTTTTGTATCATTAACCCACTAATTTAAGTAAGGGGTGGGGTACTTTTGAATCTAACCTAAAAGGCTAAACTAAAAATTTCCATAAATAAAAGATAACATTATTCGACGTAAAACGTTCGACCAACTTAAATTTTCGACGTAAAACTACCTCTTATACAAGGTGGACCAAAATTTAAAATAAATAAATGCATAATTTTAATTTTTATTCTTGTTCTTCTTTTCAGTCTTTATCTATCCAGTATCCACGGTTGGATGTATGGTAGGCCGTGGGTAGGCCGCCTTCAATTCCTTCCACGCATCACGGTCCTGGGCTCGATTTTGCCAATTTTTTCCAGCTGTTACAACAATATCAAATGATACAACGTTGTTTGTAACAAAAATGTTACAACAATTTTATTACATCATCAAAATAACACGAGTGCTTTCATGCAGTTGACCTGCAATCATTTACTTCTAAAAAATATATAAACTTTTAAATTGGTTAACATTCAAGTTATCCACGTGGAATAGAAATTTTTTACTCGTTTAATTTTGATCTTTCAATTTCTTCCAGTTTATGAAAACTTGAAATGGTACGGTGGAAAGATTTATCGATACGAAGCAAATGCGGCTCAATTCTGCAAGAAGCTGTTGCACTTGTAAGTGAAAAATAAGTCTTTTATATTTTTGTGGATCGAAATTTGGGTTAAAATCAAAGTTTGTGTTTTGTTTGCAATCCAAATAAAATTAATTAAATAATATTTATTATATCGCTCAGTAATCGCTAACATTCATAGATGGCGCAGAATGTCATTTTTATTAAATGTCACTTGATTTTTGAATTTCGAAACGAAGTGACGCAAGGCGGCGTCTCTTGAAATAAAAACATTTTAATAACGTATTTTGGTGGCGTTTTAATAAATAATAATTAACCTTTGGTTAGTTTGGTTTTAATTTTGAACTTTCAACTTTTTTTAGTGTAGGAAAACTTGAAATCTTGCAGTGGAAAAAGTTATCTAGACGGACCAGTTGCGGCTCAATTCTGCAAGAAGCTGTTGCACTTGTAAGTGAAAAATAATAATTCTTTTATATTTTTGTACATCAAAATTTGGATTAATAACAAAGTTAATATTTTGTTTGCAATTATTCATGTTACTTGATTTTTTAATTCCTAAACGAAATGATGCAAGGTGGCGATTCTTGAAATGAATTGATCCGCTTGAACCGGTGCGTTTCGAAAATTCGGGAACTTCTTTATATAAGTTGTAAGAATAAATTTGAATTATCTATTAAAGCAAGCAAAATTTCAATATAATAAAATTATCACGGTGGGATAACCCCTTCAATAAAATCATGACTAGCAATCCAATGGGTAATTCCTCTCTGCAACTTTAGCTTTAAAAGAAATTCCTATGATCAAATTGAATAAAATTTGATACAGTTTTATTCTGGTATGGGTTCCCATGTTCCCATGTCCCACCTGACGTAACGCGACCTAACTCTACAAGAAATTGCTAAATCGGAATCGCGTTTTAGGTAGTCCATCAGCTACTTTATGGGATCCCCAAAGCAACCTACGAAACCAGATTAGGAATTCATTTTAATTTACAATTACCCACTTTCAATTGAAAAATCTCTAACAAGAAAATTAATGTGAAAATTGTTTCTAAGAAGGAATCTAATGTTTTTTTTTTTATTTTAGAGAGGCTTAATATAAGGGCGTAGCAGTGCCATGGTTGACTACTATCAACAAAAATAGTAAGTGACCAAATTTTATATTAGCTGTAGCAGGCCTACTTTGAATTTAGGGGTGCGCACCCGGTGAATTGTTTTGTGTAACCAGAGTGGACCTATTGCTTTATTATTTAAGTATAAGATAGTGGAACCCAATCTTTTTCAATAACTTGGGCATTTGTCCATTCCACCATCATTTCCACCAAAAATGAAAGTAATAATTTTCGAGTCAATTTTGACTATTTTGGATTCAAAATTCGGACTTGCACCTTCCAATTATTCAAATCGAAAATTATTTTTATTTTTTAAATTGATATATCAAGACTTATTAATTGTTATTACTACTAATTCCTCTGTTGTTGTAATTGATTATTTAAATTCTTTTTAATTTTATAATATTAAAAAACTTATGTTGCCCCCCGGTGAAAAAACAATACGAACGCCTATGTCTCAAATCGTAATCGTCGATATCGTCGTGTGCCGTTTTTCAAACTTCGTGACCATTCGTGACCCGACAGTAGTTGTTGTATACAAGGCAAATTATTATCAAGTTTTTCAATGATTTATCAGGTTAGAACTGAAAATTACTACATGATTGTTGTACAAATGTGTTCCTTATAATTGCTGTAATTATTTAATGCTTTTATTCAATCTCAAAATGCTTATAATTTGTGGTACGTAGCATTTCTTTGTTTCAATTATTTTCTAACCTCACAATATGGCGCCGAAGTAAAAACAACTTACAAAATTTTTAAATTAGATGCATCATTTTGTGATATTTACAATAAATTAAGTATTTGTTGTAGGCTTTCATACCGAGCGAGTTGAATGGTGGCATGCAAAATTGTACAACGACAATTGGAAATATGAAGAAACCTCGAGCTGTCGGAGCATTTGAAAGCGAAAGGTCAATTTACTCTTGTTTTTTTTTCAATAAAGTTTCCACTATCCGTTGTGTATCAGAAGTGTAATTTAGTTTTTCTCTCACAAATCCAGATTAGGAGGGATATTGCTCATTTTTAGCAAGTTGCTAAAGTTACAGAATAGACGTGATTCTTTTAAGGATAAATTAAACGAAATTTAATTACAAAATTAAATTTTGTTTTCACAGAAAGCATTTGTTATTTTTTAATTTACAAGCAGGTATTTAATTTACAATCGAGACTATGAGGGCACAAGTGGCCTGAGGTAATTGAGAATAGAAATATAAAAATTATTTTTGGAATTTTATGCACTCAAGGGAAGTGAAAAAATTCGGTACCAAAATCAGTCACTCAAAAAGACTTCATAACACAGCATTAAATCTATCGGAAGGGGTTTTACCAATTTTACGTAAAGCAACTTAACTTCTCGACAAAGAACCGATCTGTTCATGTTTAGAGTGGGTTAATTTTTGTTTCTCAATTATTGTATGTAGAACTTTCTAACTATTATCTGTTCTTGTTGTAGATGCACCCACAGTAACGATGTCTTGCTTGAAGGAGGCGACGTAGATCACCAAGTTTCTTTTTGTGTTGTTCAGAGTATCATCAATGAAAATTGGGAATTTAGTAGTGTGCAGTGGAACTACCATTGGAAGTACCTACTTTTAGTGGAGGGGCTGGATTTCCTGGAGGAGTTCATGACGAAAAGAATTTTCTATCTTGCAGGTAAGATTTTGTTATTATTTTAATGTGGATTAATTTGTAGATAAGAACTTTGTGGTCTGCTATATCTTAGCTTTGGATTGGTTTCTAAGTACAAATTTATATTTGAATATTAATATTTCAAGTTTTCCATATTTCAATAAATTTATTTCAACAGAATTTATATCAATTAAGGCACCCGAAACCGTGGCAATTTTTTATTTATACTGAAGGCGTCGCCACGGCACAAAATATTTTATATTGTCCTTCACTTACAGTGAAATTTGCTTACAACAGAATCGCTAAACCAAAATTATTCTCTTTTAAACAGGTTTTAAATTGTAATTAGAAGTTCTACAGCTGATGTTTATCGATAGATATCAATGAGCCATATTATTTATTAGAATGTCAGTTTTGTTTTCAATTAACTCCATTTGCGATAACGTCCAAACGCAGAGAAATAGACCAGCCAAACCACGCAAAATGTATTAATTGCTTTAGTCATATTGCCACAGCACTCGGCCAAAATTTCCTAGGTCTATCTATATTCTAGGCGTTATAATGTTAAGCAAATGGAGTCAAATTAAATAAATTGGGAACTTTTGTTATATCATTATTTTTAAAAATTGTTTTAAAGCGAGCGCAAAGTAAGATGAGAGGGCGTAGACAAAATCCGGCGCAGTAGACATGGCGTGACACCCAATTCCACCTATTGACAGGTGGTTTTGGTTTCTACTCATTAGCTCCATCCTCTCATCTTTCTTTGCGCTTGCCATAACTCGTGTAACACTCGACTCGTCACATCACTAGTATGTCTTATATCTTATCTTAAGGTTACGTAAATGACAAAACTTTTCGAAAATCATTATCAATAATAATTTGTTTCAGTTTTCCTCCTACATAAGATTTCGGATGGTACATCAATGCATAAAATTGGAGCAGAAAATGAAAATTATTCCAACCGCACAACTGTGAAGAAATCAATGAGCTGCAGGGCAGCTATACTAAAGTTAGTTGCATGATCATTTCAAAAAAGTTTTTCCTCCCTGCAGTACATTCATAAATCCTTTTTTGTATTATTTGATTTCAATCCTGTCATTTTGTGAACTTTTGGTTTTGACAAGTTACTTACAGCGACACCATTTATAACTACCCATAACTACGATCTTATCGATAACTGCAGATTCCTATAGACATGTCGGCAATTACAGATATCTACTAATCTAGCGATGTCAACGTTGAACTGCTGCCATCTACAGTGATTCCTTTCAACTATGCCCTCGTGTACTTACCGACAATTACAGATTTCTATTACTTATCCACATCTACAGTTTACCTAATTACCATATTATTTGTACTCCGGACATCTAGTGTTGTTTGATCACATTAATGACTGCAGTTTACATTAAAGTTGCATTTGAAAGATTTGAAATACAATGCAAATTATTACCAAATTTTTAGCGATTTTCAGTTTGAAAATGAATAATAGTAATAAATTATTGTTGTATAAATGTGATAAACTCCTGTAATTATGTAATGTTATCTGAAAATGCCAATAAGTTTTTGTAAGTATTCAAAGGGTATGAATTATTGTATAACCTCACAATTAACAACTTACTAATTATTAAATTAGATAAAAATCATTGTGTGATTAAAATACGTAATATTATGTATTTGTTATAGATTTTCGTAGCCAACAAGGTAAAAATTTCACAACGACAATTGGAAAATTGAAGAAGCGTTTACCTGCCGCATCATTCGACAGCGATGTCTTGAGCAGCTTTATTTGATTTATTCGAGGTTAGTTGCCCGACTATTTCGTATAAATTTAGGTTTCCTCCCTGCAGTACAGTTTTTTGAGATTCCGTCGTATGATATAATAAATGCTTAGATCCAGGGACCTTGTCCTGTATCGTGGCGACGAAAATTTTAAATTCGCACCCTGTAATTTGTACGTACGTAAAGTTAGCCCCCTTTTTTTAAATTATAATATACTATTTTTATTGTACTCGACGTTCTTAAAAGAATTTTTTAATTTTGCAAAAACATAACCGAGAAAACGCAAAAAAGATTCCATGCTATCCTCCAATTTGTTGAAATTGTAATTTTTCTTTTTCTTAATGTTCTTGCAATAATTTTTTGATTTCGCACAAAAATAAGTGCGAAAACCTCGACATAAGTTTTGCACCAGCTCTCCTTTTTGAAATTGCATTTTATTTTATTGGGCGATATGAATGAAACTGAGTATGAAGTTTATACTCAAAATTTTGAATTAAATACCTTAGACTATAGGAATACAATTTTTAATTATTTCGGGCAAAGAGAAAACTTTTTGGTTTTAATAGAACTTGATTTAAATTAACATTTCATTATTTTTGAAAAATTTACAAACGGTTCAACATAAAATAATGAAATGTTGATTTACGTCAAGTTCTATGGAATTATAAATTCCAAAAAAGGGAGACTAGAGCGGAATCTAATTTCCCGCTTTCTTCGGTTACTATTTTGCAAAATTAAAAATCAGGTCAGATTATAGTGACCAGGGGTAAAAATTATAACACTGCAGTTGGAGAGCACCACCCCATTTTTCGCCGCCTTATATTTCGCCCATTTTCGCCTTCAATTTCATCCCAACATTTATGAGGTGATTGAGTGTTTTGAAAGAGAGCAAGAATAAATAGAACGTGACGTGGTTGCAATTACCAATAGTAGACCAAAAGCACGCAAGCGACCAGAATATATTCGCAACAATGAACGCATCCAGAACTTGCAACAATTTGTGCTGAATAATGATTAATTCATTATTTCATTAATTCAATAATTTGAATTAATTCCTATAAATTTATTATTATAAATAAATCAAATTAAAATTAAATAGGCTGTGAAATGGGAATAAAAGTGGCGGCGAAATGACCGTCGGCGATTTCATAGGCGGCAAAATGGGGTGATAGCCTTTGGAATGACCATCCGGTGTTGTTTGGAAACCCAAAATTGCTCATTCGTTTGGAATAGTTCTCCGAAGAGTTAATGCGATAACTGCAAGTCCCCTCCCGGTTTTTAAAGTAGGTTTTGAGTTGAAGAGTCGTAATTATCCTCCTCAAAATTACGATTATTACCAAAATTGTACGTTCACTCCTGTAGTTAGGTTAATCGACTGTTTCTCAAAAAGCGGTGACCCAATTCTGTACTTTCGCGAAGAGTTGAGGCACTTGAGGCGAAAACGTGTAAGTTCCTGCTTGTGATTTATAGTTTGCGGGCTGGGTTGATTGAATGTCAAAAATTCCACCAAGTTAAGTGTTAGATTGTAAGTCCGCTCCCCTCGAATATACTATTATTCGGGAGCTTAAAACCTCTTGATGATTAAATTGGGTTGGAGAGTCCCACAGCTGATAACTGACATAATTAAGTGCGGCGCGCGAAAACGTCTCCTAATTTTTCTAAAGCTGGGGTCGAACAGCCCTTAAGCAAATGGTTGGAATAATATCGAATACGGAAAGCATATTATTAACATTTCTTACCCTCTCTCACAACCAGGGTCGTGATTGGCTGAAAATCCGTGTCCGTGTGCTTCCAAGTTGGTCTAAAGCGCGGAGAGTGGGGACCCATCGTACAGTTAACATCAACCTAATTTAACTTTTTAGGGTTATTTTTGGCTTAAATTTGCCGAAAAATAAAGAGTCGCAAACACGGCCCCTGGTTGCGAGAGTGGGTAAGGAATGTTACTATGCATACGGGAACCTACTCTGGTAATTCCCCTTATAATTTTCACTTCTTTGGGGTATTTTTGGCTAAATTTGCGAGAAAAAAAGAGTCGCAATCACAACCCTGGCTGCGAGAGAGGGTAAGGAATTTAATATGCACACGGGAACCGGCTGTGGTGTTTTCACTTATAATTTTCACTTTTTTGGGGTATTTTTCGCTTAAATTTGCCGAAAAATAAATAAATCACGATCCTGGTTGCGAGAGAGGGTAAGGAATGTTAATATGCATACGGGAGCAGCCTCTGGTAATTCCACTTACAAATTTCACGTTTTACGGGTATTTTGGCTTAAATTTGCCAGAAAAACAAAAGTCACAATCACAACCCTGGCTGCGAGAGAGGGTAAGGAATGTTAATATGCACACGGGAACCGGCTCTGGTAATTCCACTTATAATTTTCACTGTTTTGGGGTATTTTTGGCTTAAATTTGCCGGAAAAAAGAGTCCCAATCACGAACCTGGTTGCGAGAGAGGGTACGGAATGTTAATATGCATAAGGGAACCGGCTCTGGTAATTCCACTTATAATTTTCACTTTGTACGGGTATTTTTTTTGATTTGTCTGTAAATTTGGTAGCCCTGTAATGATTGCAATTTAATGTTTGTTTCTAATTTCAGATATGCATCCATCAAGTGCGATTGGGACCACTGGAATAACTAGGAAGTTTTAGTTGTAAAAAGTTTTAAAATTTGTACTTATTTTTGCAATAAATTAAAAATAAAATATGAAAGTTACAAATATTAGTATTATTGAGTAATGAGAGCTGTGCAAACGGCGGATATTTTGTGCACCAGTTATTTTTTTAGTCTTGGAATGAAAAGCTAAATTTTCGATATGAAAAGTCAGCGTATTAGGAGCGCAACAATAAAAATTTACCTCCTTCAACTTATGCGCTCCTGGTAGCCAAGTTAAAAGTTTCGAAATTATTTACAAATTAAATTCAAAGTATTAGGAGCACTAAAATAAAAATATACCTCTTTTAACTTATGTGATCCTGGTAGCAAAGTATAAATTTTTGAAATTTTATCAAGTATCAGGAGCGCATAAATTGAAAGAGGTAAAATTTGTCAAGTATTAGGAGCGAAAAATAAAAATATACCTCTTTTAACTTATGTGATCCTGGTAGCAAAGTATAAATTTTTGAAATTTTATCAAGTATCAGGAGCGCATAAATTGAAAGAGGTAAAATTTGTCAAGTATTAGGAGCGAAAAATAAAAATATACCTCTTTTAACTTATGTGATCCTGGTAGCAAAGTATAAATTTTTGAAATTTTATCAAGTATCAGGAGCGCATAAATTGAAAGAGGTAAAATTTGTCAAGTATTAGGAGCGAAAAATAAAAATATACCTCTTTTAACTTATGTGATCCTGGTAGCAAAGTATAAATTTTTGAAATTTTATCAAGTATCAGGAGCGCATAAATTGAAAGAGGTAAAATTTGTCAAGTATTAGGAGCGAAAAATAAAAATATACCTCTTTTAACTTATGTGATCCTGGTAGCAAAGTATAAATTTTTGAAATTTTATCAAGTATCAGGAGTGCATGAATGGAAAGAGGTAAAACTTGTCAAGTATTAGGAGGGCATAAGTTGAAAAATTTTTGCTAAGTCCAACTGTCAAAATATCTTGTGACGTTCATGTGCGCCTGGTAGTGGGAGTTCCGTATGCATTCGGAAACCGACCCCACCATTCGTGTTGGTAAAGTGGGGGATTTGGGTATATAAGCAGGGTATCGTATAGGGGTGGGTGGTCGGGACCGTGCGAGCGAGCGCAGCGGAGCTCGCAACGGTGGACTGGTTGGTCCTACCCAAGAAGCTTAAAACGAAAGGCTGACCAAATTTTTCTCGAATTATTTTATAAAATTTTCTAAGTTCTGTAGTAGGGGACTTGCAAATAAAATTCTGTTGTACTTTAGTTTTCATTTATTCAACACATCAATATAAAATTATTACAAAGTATTGGATCATATAAAATTAACAAACACCGCGCCACTTGCAAACGACTGGATCCGGCGCAGCACATCTGCCATCATTGCCGTGGACTCCTCCTTGTAGTGGGCCCATTATTTCGAATCTGCAAAGTACAAAATACAAATTATATAATTCTTAACACTACAAAAATTCGTAGACATTTTCGACTTCAAACTACTCTTGATAGAATTACAAGTTGAGATTGGCGTTTACGGGACTTTTCACAAACGAACAACCAGAGGGGGGGGGGGTCAATTATGGTGCTGACGATACTACAGCTGACTTTTTTATTAACTACCACATCGCCATCGCGTTTTCAAATTTCAACTGATGACTCACCAACGGTTAGCGCAATCAAATAAATTACGGGGAAGGGGGGATTATAATCTTTAAATGACGATGACGCGCTCTAACAGTTCGTAGAAGTGCCGCATCGGAATCGCGTTTTCGCTGAAATACAACCGAAACAGCGGCCGCGCTAAAATACAAACTGGGTGGGGGGAATTTAATTTTACGCGCAAAATACAGGATAGGACTCCCGATTTTTTACTAGTTTAAAATTAAACCACGGTCCTAACGGGACCTAGGACTGGACTATTTTTGCAATTTGACGGCGCGAGCGGCAAAGATACGAGGTAGCAAAGTAAAAATTCGAAAGGAGCACGTCGAAATCTATAAAAATACCAATTTTCAAAACTCCCGGAAACTTTCCAGGTAAAACTACGAAAGACTGGACTAATGGAGCAAATTCCCCAGGACAGAATTTTCTATTATTAATATTCTAAAATGAAACCAAGGTTTGTACATTCAGCCGCGGAAAACCGGAAATAAAATTCCGTGCTAGCCCCCCTTTTTCAGAAATTGCAATATTTCTTTATTGTTCTCGATATAACGCAATTTGTTCTTACAGCACTTAACTTTGACACTCCAAAGCCCGAAATTGAAGTTTGGGGTGAAATAGGTGTCATACGTTACCCAAGTAGCATTTTTTACTACCAATTTTCAATTGCTGCAATATTGCTTGCAAATTGCTGCCTATTTTGGCGCAATATGCAAAATTGCTACAGCGGTGCATAAATAGCTTGCAAGTTGCTAGCAAATAGCGCTTAAAAATTGCTGGCAAATTGCGCCAAAAATATTGCTAGCAAACTGCTTGCAAATAGCGCCTAAAAATTGCTAGCAAATTGCGCCAAAAATATTGCTAGCATATTGCTTGCAAATAGCGCCTAAAAATTGCTAGCAAATTGCGCCAAAAATATTGCTAGCAAATTGCTTGCAAATAGCGCCTAAAAATTTGCTAGCATATTGCGCCTAAATATTGCTAGCAAATTGCTTGCAAATAGCACCTAAAAATTTGCTAGCAAATTGCGCCAAAAATATTGCTAGCAAATTGCTTGCAAATAGCGCCTAAAAATTGTTATATAACAATGTTATTTCAGCTTGCAATTTACTATATAGCTGAAATAACATGCAAACAATTCATATTATCATTGTCACGTGTTGTCGGATTGACCGTCGGAATATCTGTTTGTATGATTTTCATGTCTTTTATATGTGTCACTTCTTTTAAACTTTTTGAGAAGACTGATAAAATCGATATTATTTATCAATTTAGCTCTTTACTATACACGCACTATACTGCACTAATGTAACTATAAAGGATGGTGAAAGTTGATTGAAAAAAAAAGAAGAGTATAAACTGACCTTTTGTCTTCCAATGCTGTGGGGTATCTTGAATTTTCCAATTGCTGTTGTGAAATTTTGCATTCCACCGTCTCCACCGTACATCTTGTGCACTATGAAGATCTGAAACAAATACAATATAATTAAGCATTTTAATCACACAATTATTTATATCTAATAATGTAAAAATTAGAAATTGTATATTTGTGAGGTTATAATTGAAACCTACCAAAACTTATTTGTATTTTCAGTTAGCATTCGATGATTACAGCCATTCATCCGGAGTACTTTTGTACGAAAATGATTTATTACTTTTCATTTTGAAATTGATAATCGCCAAATAACTTTGTAATAATTTGCATTGCATGATCAACAGGCCGAGGAATATTATAATTTACTAATAAAAATAAAAATCTATAGAAGATGTCAGTTTTGTAAAAAATTTCTGTAATTATTTTTATCTACTGCAGTCATTAATGTGATCAAACGACACTAGATGTCAGCAGTACAAATAATATGATAAGGAAGTAATCTGTAGATGTCGATAAGTAATAGAAATCTGTAATTGTCAATCGATATATAGTAACCTGTAGCTATCGGTAAGATCGTAGTTATCCGTAATTACAAACGGTGGCACTGTAAAAGTAAATAACTTGTCAAAACCAAAAACTAACCTCCGTATTGACAGGTTTGAGAGATCATGCTTATTAATTTTAAACGGCAAACTATTTATTTATAAGCAAGAAAATAACCCTTACCTTTTCTTTAAAAATAATGCAACAGCGCTCTTGCTTCATCTCGTTGGACCAAGTTGTCCATCAAAACATTTCGTTCAACGTCAACAAACATCTTTTTAAACTCAGAGAGATCGTAGATCAACCGTGAATGGATTTTGGATAATCAAATCAAATCTGAAAAGTAGAAAATATATACATTAGTCCAGACGACATTCATTCTGATCCCACTCCAGTTTCTGAGGAACTGAAGGATCTATGTGTTTGCGGGACAAACTATGTGTTTGTGTTTGCAGATAGGAAAAAAACAGTGACTCAAATATTGTCGAGATGCAACTAACCTGCAGGATCTTAATTGATCGGCATTCTTACGTCTGCGTCTGGGCGAATGTCCAATTGTGGTTGTCTAAATTTTGTTTGCTGCAGCATTTGATTTAGTAGAAAAACTGCAACAAATTAAAAATCTAAAATCAGGAACAACTTCTCACAAATTCATCGATGACTAATTAAATTAATTTACTACATAAAACATAAGGTGTATTCGTGTAATAATTAAAATAAGATTCCTGGAAGATTAAGAGCCAATATATACCAGGTATACGGCCATATCTCGGGTAGAGCCGACGTAGGCCATCGCATCGGTGCGATTAAGAAGGCGTGCAACGCGGCGATACCAAAGCAAGGAAGAGCAAAACATAAGTCCATTCACTGGTGGACCCAGGTGATAGCGTCGCACAGGAAAACAGCAAACCGACTAAGAAAGATCGCCCAAAGAAGACACAACAGCGAGTAAGAACAAGAGGCCTATGAGGAGTATTGCAAAAGCGAAGAAATCAACGTCAGCAAGAAAAAATGCAGGGACGAGTTACTAAGACTTCAATAGATGCCTTGAGAAAGGAAACTTTCCCTAGATTTGGAGGAAAGCCGATCTAGTACAGCTCCAAAAAGGTCGGAAGCCACTGGAAGAACCCTTGTCTTATATGCCTTCTGGACCACACGGAAAAGCTCTTGAAAAAGATGATCTTCTAAAGACATCGATCGCACAGGTGGTCTCTCTCCCAACAATTAGGGTTTAGGAAAGGCAAATCCACCACGAACGCCCTCCTCACCATCGCCAAGACGGTCCAGAGGAGGAACTTGCAGAACCAGGAAGTTCTGAATGGTGGTGACCCTAGATTCAACAGTGCCGGATGAAAACACATCCTGGAGGCACTGCGAAAGAGAAAGATCAGTCCGCACATCTACAACATCATCTCCAGCTACCTGGACTGCCAAAAGATCCGAAAGGAGAGGAAAGAAGGCGAGGGAAGAAAAAGAGGCGTCAAGTTCTTTGAGTGCAGAAAATTCGATAAATTATTTTCATCTTCCATCTTCAGGCCACTTGTGCCCTCAAAGTCTCGATTAATGATACCTGCTTGTAAATTAAAAAATAGCAACTACTTTCTGTTAAGACAAAATTTAATTTTGTAATTAAATTCTATTTAATGTATCCTTAATAGCAATAATAACCCCCAAAGTTAAAGCATCTAATATAAATGAGTAACAAGAAAATTACTTGCAATAGTGCGCGTCAAATAACGCCAGTGACCAAATTCAATTCATTTGTGTCACGTGAGAAGTTTTCACCCAATTCGTTGCAAAACTTGCATTCCTCATAATCTGGTAATGTAACACAACGGATAGTAGAAATTGAATTGAAAAAAATACAAAACTAACCTGTCGTTTTCAAATGCTACAATCGCTCGAGGTTTCTTCAAATTTCCAATTGTCGTCGTTACAATTTTGCAATCCGCCATTCAACTCGTTCGGTGTGAAAACCTACAACAAATACTTAAATTACTGTAAATATCACAAAATGATGCATCAAATTTAAAAATTAGTGAGGTTATAAAATAATTAAAACAAAAAGACTACGTACCACAAATTATAAGCATTTTTAGATCGAATAAAAGCATTAAATAATTCCAGCTATTATAAGGAGCACATTTGTACATCAATCATATATTAATTTTAATTTTTAACCTGCTGACAATCATTGAAAAACTTTACAATAATTTGCCTTGTCGTGTACTGTCGGGTCACGAAGTTCGTAAAATTTCATACGACGATTCACGATTAAGAATTGAGACATAGGCGTCCGTATTATTTTTTAACAGGAGGTCAACTAAATTTGATATGATTCAAAATGAACATGAAATTTATACTGAAAATTTTGAATTAAGTACCTTAGATTATACGAATAAAATTTATAAGTAGATGCTGAACGTGAGTAGGCATTCCTATTATAAGAGCATCTACTGATATACCGGGTGACCGGCCGCCGATGTGAACATAGGAAATTAAAATACGAAATTAATTTTTCTTTAATTCCTGCTTCCCATCAAAACGGAGAGGAATGAAAAAGGTATCAATTGAAAGAGTTTTATTTTCCGCGTCTAAAGACACCCAACACTTGATGTTTGGTTCTTTAAAAATGTTAGGCATCTAAAGCTGGGGACTGACTTGTAACTGAACGTTGTAATGTAACATAGTCCGCTCTCGCTCCTTCGCGTTCGTTTATATATAGTTTATACTGCTCTGACTATCGAATGCTCTAACGTTCAGTTACAAGTCAGTCCCCAGCTTAATAGGTTTGTTCGGGCAGTAGTTTGAAATCAGTTTGCAATCTGTTTGAGAAAAACCACGAATACACGTTGGGGTGACCTAACGTATGTATTATGTTCCATTATTATTTATCATTAGTTACGTATGTCAAACCTTAGTTACCATAAACTCAAACTGCCGTAACGACTACGTGATTTTTCTCAAACTGATTGCAAACTGATTTCAAACTGCTGCCCGAACAAACCTAATATCTATTTAAAAGTGCTATTTTGTCATTTATTATGGTCTTAAATAGGTCTTAAATTTAATAATTTAAATAGGCGCAGAGACCCTGGTGTCGAGGAGGGTAAGGAATGTTTATATGCCAGCGGTATAAAAGCCAGGATATATAGATGAAATATCAAAAAAAATTTCTTTTGCCGCCCCTAAAAATTGTTAAATGAGTTTTTTAACCCTATTTCCTAATTAATGCCGCCTCTAAAAATGCGCCGCTCAGGGCGGTACGCATCCCTCTAGCTACGCTACTGCGTTTTCATTCTTTTCCGTTCTGATTGTGGTTCTGATGGGAAGCAGGAATTACATTACATTATGTCAAATTGTAAAACTCGACGAATTTAGACATTTGAAATTCTAACCTAAAAGCTAACTTGTCGTAATGTATTAACTCAATCAAAGTATTAAGAATTTTTACCTTTTCAAATTAAATAATGTATTTTAAAAAGTTAACCGTATTTATTGTTGTGCAATAATTAACAAACATTTATGTTTCGATATGGATCCTAAACCAAGTTGTTCAAAGCCAATTCATATTCAAAGAATTGAAAATGCCGTCAATTTGGGTAGCTTTAAACAAACATATGAAGTAGTGAGAGATGTAGATTCCGATATTAGTGACGAAGAAGAGGAGGTTGTAGTAGATGATGAATCTTTCGAGGCTGAACGTGAACAGTCCGATGAAGGTTATTTTGCAATTTTGTTGTATTTGTAAACGTATTTTATTTTATTTATGCTTTTATATGTATGTAGGTCAAAACGAATCCGAATTAAATGATGTTTTTAACTTTGAAAATATCGATCCTGAGAGAGTGTGGCTAGTTAATATTTTACAAGAAGATGGTCTCGATGGCGAAGTCGACTGCAGAACTTTGCTTTCTCTGCAACACTCTCGTAAAAAAATTAGCATGTCAAAAGAGGTTTGCCATTTTTATTTAAAAGTACCTAATTGTATAGCTAAAAGTACCTAATTATAAATAAAACAATTATTTTTAGAAGTGTGCTCGTCATATGTATTACGGTGCAGGATTACTCTCCACTTTTGATAAATATCCAGAAATTAAGAAAACGCGTGGAATTAAACCTACAAAAAGGAGGATTCCAAAAGATGACATTAAACACATGCATTTTGCAAATCATGTTCAAGAACTGGACGAAGCATCGGTTAGTATTTTACTTTCTTCCAAATATCAAAGTAAAGAAGCAAATTTGTAGAACGACGAAGGTATCGACTTTGGAGAAGAAAATCGTATGATCGATGACGGACACAGAATTGTTTCGGAGTTAAGAAATCGCTTGATTCAAGTATCCACACCTAGCACAACTAAGAAAAAAGTGAGGAAATTTAAAGATGAAGAATCGAAAAAAAAATGGGAAGACATCATGACTTTAAAACGCAAAAAGCTATTCATGAGTATTGTTAAAAAGGAAATCGGCAAACAACAGCGTGCAAAATTTAATCGACACAAGGAAATGTTAATTCAGTGCAAGAAAGCCTCTTTACAGTGCCAGAAAGTTGTTCGTCACAAAGCTGTAATGTTGAATAAAAGTTTTTTATTTTACATTCTTAATTTACTTTGTTTGTAGTTACAATCTGCTCGACTGGTTAAAGAACAATTATGGAGAATGAAACGGTTGGCTCGTGAAAATTTGGCCTATTGGAAACGTTCCAAACGGGCCGACCGAGAAATTCGCAGGAAATTGGAGAAGGAGGCCGAAGAGCAACGCAAAATGGACTTTGAATTTATTGAAGCTAAGCGACAACAAAGGAAACTTAACTTTCTTATCACACAAACGGAATTATATGCTCATTTTATGTCCAAGAAATTGGGAACGGGTACTCAAGAGGAGAGGCTACGTATTTTAAAACAGTTAGATGAAGAAAAAATTCCAAGATTAGCGAATATTGACGACTATGATTGGTATGCAATTTTATGTTGATTAATGTAAAAAAATGTTGTTCAAAGTCGAAATGAATTTTCTTGAATGAATTTTGTTTTTTTTAAGTGATATTATGAAATCACAAGCTTTAAAAAATGCAGAAGAAGCATTTCAAAGTGAAAGGGCTCGAACAAAGATTTTTGACATGGATGCAAGTTCAACGATAAATTGTAAGAGGACCGATTCTGTAGGAGAACACATGCAGCCTTTACTTTTCCGTGGTAATCTAAAAGGTTACCAATTGCGTGGTATGAATTGGTTAGCCAACTTGTACGATCAAGGTATCAGTGGGATATTAGCCGATGAAATGGGCTTGGGAAAAACAGTACAAAGTATAGCATTTCTATGCCATATTGCTGAAAAATACTGTAGGTTTAATTTATAGTTTGTGTACCTTTTATTAGCTTATTAGTACCCTTTATTATCTTTTTAGCTGTATGGGGTCCATTCTTGATTATATCTCCCGCTTCTACATTGCACAATTGGCAACAGGAACTAGTAAAATTTATTCCAGATTTTAAAGTTGTTCCATATTGGGGTAACCCAAATGTAATTTTATAATTTTATTTAACTGTCACATTTTATTAACGATATTTATTATTTATACATATTTAGGAACGTAAGATTTTGCGTCAGTTCTGGGATCAGAAAGATATGCATACAAAAGAAGCAAGTTTCCATATTGTTGTTACAAGCTACCAAATTGTCATTACTGACATTAAATATTTTAATCGAATTAAATGGCAATACATGATTTTAGATGAAGCTCAAGCTATTAAAAGTACCAGCAGGTGAGGAAAGCAAGCACAGGCAGGTGCTGGATTAGAAAGGAAATTGAAAATTTTTCAAATTTTTTGCAGTATGAGATGGAAAACTCTCCTAGGGTTTAGTTGTCGTAACAGACTATTACTGAGTGGTACTCCCATTCAAAATAGCATGGCAGAATTATGGGCGCTTCTTCATTTTATAATGCCCACGCTCTTTGATTCTCACGAGGAATTTAATGAATGGTTTTCAAAAGATATTGAAAGTCATGCAGAAAACAAAACAGGAATAGATGAAAGTAGGTCTTGGTTCATCGTCATTTGATGCTTTCGTAATTTTGTATTTTATTGTAGAACATCTTTCAAGATTACACATGATATTGAAACCTTTCATGTTACGTAGAATCAAAAAAGACGTTGAAAATGAACTTTCTGATAAAATAGAAGTTATGGTTTATTGTCCATTAACCACGAGACAGAAGTTGCTGTATATGGCTTTAAAGCAGAAAATTCGTATCGAAGATTTATTACACTATACAGTGGGGGGTGGAGATTCACACACAGTGGATAAAAATTTTACCTCAAATTTAATGAATTTGGTTATGCAATTCAGGAAGGTTTGTTTTTTATTACGTTGTCGTATACTAAAATACTAAATTAAATAATTGTGTGTTTTTTTAGGTGTGCAATCATCCCGAATTATTTGAGAGGCGTGACGCAAAATCTCCAATTTATTTTTCTCGACTTTCCTACCAATTACCTTATTTACTTTACGATTACAACATTCGGCAAGTTAAATTTCGACCGATATTGAAGTATTTCTTTTTTACTACAGAATACATAGCTCATTCGTTAAGAAATGATTATAACAAATCAATTTTTAATTTTGCAACAGCGTTAAAGCTTTCAGCAAGCGATCTTTTTAAAATATTTTCTGGTGATATACTGCATAGGTTAGTACTTGTTACTTGGAAACTGTTTTAGTCAAATTTAGTAAACCATTGTACATGCATACCAGTGGCTCTCAAAGGGGGTGCCGCGAAATTTTAGGCTAAAGTAATTTCAAAATAGAAAAAATTAGTCGCCAGTAAAAAAAATAATAAAAGGTCATCCTTATGGGGAAGCAAAGTATGGTGAGGAAGTATAGTAAAGCAATCCTGGTACATCAGGGTGCTTTGAATTTTCCTGAATGACTTTAGTGTGCTGCCACCAAATAAGTTTGGGACTTTGAGAATCACTGATCTGTACATCTACATAAGTATTAAAATCAATGTAAAAATGTACCTACGTTTTCAGATGGCAACTTTATTATGAAAATGAACATGATGACTACAACTTATATTATCGCACATTTTATTCAGAAACTAACAAAATGAATATAAAACGCTTAAATTATACTTTTCCCATATCGCCTGCATCCATTAGTACCTGTAAAGTTCTCCAAGATCTCATATTTACTTGGAAAAATACTGGACAACATGTAATCTACACTCACACAAACCATTCTTACCATTATATGCCAGAAACTTTAGAACATAGAAATATTAGATCTAAAGCTGGAAATGTCGAAGATTGTGAACCCATAATTGATGTCGTTAATGTCGATTCTAATATGGTAAATATAATAGATTTTACTTTAGGTACTTAAAAATTTTTTTATTTCAGAAATCTCTTGCTAATGATAATGCATATAAACAAAAATCTCCACAAGTTTTTGAACAAGAACTAACATCACTTCCCACTTTTCTGTTCTCGGCAATACCAAAGGTAACTCAAATTAACTTATGTGTGACCTGGTCTATGAAAAAAGGGGGCTTAGGTGTCAAAAAATCATTTTTCACTTTTTGTCGATTCGGATAAAGTATGATACGCTCTTTCAAACTGATGCAATGAGTTGTTATCTTTAACTGCTGTTTTCTCGATAGCTTGATTTCGCACGTAAGCTCTCTTTTCATAGACTAGGTCACATATATTTTCACTAGTATGCATCATTTGTTCTATTTTACAGTTGGAAACTATTTCGACAGTTTTATATTGTTACTCTAGAAGGGCTGCATGGGAGTACCATCGTTTTATTGAAGATTATTCCTGGAATTCCATTAATTATCATTGGTCAAAAGCAACAAATAATAAGGCACGTCAAATTAGTAATGAACTTACTGATGTAACTTGTGGTTCGACAGATACAGTAAGACCTCTTAATGGGTGGTCCCATATTGTTATTCCTGGTACGTTATTACTTTAGTTTTCATTGTATTTGTGACAGTTTTCTTAATATTTAGATAAGGAAACCTTGGTTACTGATTCTGGAAAGCTCTCTGTTTTGGATAATTTGTTAAAACGTCTAAAAGAAGAAGGACATCGTGTATTAATATACTCCCAGATGACGAAAATGATTGATTTATTGGAAGTAAGTAATTTTATCTTTCATATTATAATTCAATATAAAAACTTAAAACTTTTAGGAATACATGTGGCACAGACATCATAAATATATGCGATTAGATGGTTCTTCTAAAATATCTGAAAGAAGAGACATGGTTGCTGACTTTCAAGCACGAGCTGATATATTTGTGTTTCTATTATCTACCAGAGCGGGTGGTTTAGGAATAAATCTTACAGCAGCTGATACTGTAAGTATTATTTGTTTAAATAATTTTTTAATATTAAATGTTTCAAATATGTTTGATTTATGCAGTTACAATTTACAAAAAATTACAACAAAAAATTTGTTGCATACAATATTATTTGCTTCTGTTTACATACTTCTTCAATGGTGATTTAATATAATGGGTGACCCCTATTATATACCCGAACACAGTTGATTTAATATAAAAGAATAATGGCTATTTTAAATTTAACTTATTATTGGGAAAAGGCCCTTTTATTGGCCCATTTTCAAGGCTAAAAATTAATATAATAATAATACAGATATTAGATAAATTAACTATATACTTACCATAGAATATACTAACCTTCTTTGGAGACCACTGTAAGTTTGACACCCTTTATTAATTTAAAATCGACGAATAATTGAAATACTAAAATGAATAATGAATTGAAAAAAAAAATGAAAAAAAAAACAAATAACAGAAAAATTCAAAAAAGAGAAAAACTTACTTTAGCTTTTTTCCTTCCACAACACAATTTCGGCAAAGCAACTAGTGCTAGTGGCATAATTAGAAATTCCAGTTGCACCGTTTGGGTTACAAGCTCGCACTGAATTTTCTAATTTGCCTCCTTGTATTGCATTCAAACTTCAACTCCCTCTATAGGAAGCCCTATAGTGGCAGTTTTCAAAATTGAATTTGAAAAGTGCGTGGGAGAAAAAAGTCACTTTTTAAAAAACCGTGAATCTTACATTTGCCGCTCAAAGGTCAGTATGATAGTGTTAAGGTTATTTTGTCGTCTTCATTTTATCCAGAATGTACTTATAACCACCGTGAAAGTATTGGACATCCCTTTTAAAATTCATCGATTTATTATTTAAATGAATATTAAGAGTGCGCTGCAAATTTTGACGCAAAAACAATTTTCGACAGATGGCGTGCCCTAAAATATTAATCTTTTATAGTTTTCTTTTTACCAAAACATAATTCTAATAATTTATAAAAGTCATATGAATAAACGATAACAAAGCTAGGCAATAAGGAAGTTTGAGCTTTCAAAGATAAATATTTTTAAATATATTCAATATTTTCACATGTGCATATCTTTTTGAAATATACTTGTAAATATTTAACATTGGAAGATCAAACTTCCTTATTGCCTAGCTTAGTTATCGTTTATTCATATGACTTATAAATTATTAGAATTTTGTTTTGGTGAAAAGATAACTATAAAAGATTAATATTTTAGGGTACGCCATCTATTGAAACATGTTTTTGCATCAAAATTTGCAGCGCGCTCTTAATTGCTTTTTCCCCTCCTTTATGCAAACACCAAGTTTCCTCGAACTCTCACCCACATACACAAGGTCACAATCTTGACAGAATTTGATACACTACTCCGCTCCGAGCATCAAGAGGAGTAGGATCTTTAACATTGGCAAAGAAACGTCTATTTTTATTGGGACAGGTGAGGCCAAATTTAATATTGGGGGTTTGTTTGAAGACTGAGATTAATTTTTCTGATAGTCCCCTGACATAAGTGAGACTGTGAAAAATAGTGTCAGGGGATTTCCCAACAATAAGTTAAATTTATCTTAATAAAGGTTAGGCTAGGGCCTAGGGAGTGAAAAGTGGGGGGTCATGAAAAATAACAAAGATGTAAAAACAACAAAATTTTTGCAAACCCAATTTATTTATAAAAAAATTTTCGATATTGCGTCTGTCACGTAACTCGAACAATTTTAGATAGACTGTATTATTCATTGGGTATACGGGTATACCTACGTTTCAAAGTGCGATATATCGTTTTTAACGTGTTAAAATATTTCAAAGTGGAATTTATTTTTTTTTCGTACATTATCTTTCATTTTAAAATTCATTTTAAAATTTCTTTTAATGTGTATTCATTTCTTTTTAAAGCTATTTTGATCTATTTTAAAGTGCATTAAATACCCACCCTTTTATTTTTTGTAATTCGGGGGTCATCGATACACTGTGTACGCTGCACATGAGCGTGCAATCACAGGGGCGGCAGTCAATATCACAAACTATTGTTTTTGTAAACTGTATTGAATTAGTATGCAAGGCATAATAGAATGTGATGGCCACATCTCTCACAACAAACAGGTCTCTTTTCAACAATGACATGGTACTAATAAAATTAAATATTTCAAAAACTTGCACTTTCTAACAGCTAATATTAAGTTTAATATGAAATTAAGTAAATTACCTAATAAGAAAACAAAAAATCACTGCGAATCCACGAATTTCAAGAATAATTAGTTTTAAAACATAAAAATAAGTAAGTCATTGGGAGTAACGATGTTCAATAGTATGTTTTTCACAATTTAAACAAAATTATAAAATTAGAAATCATTTACAGTACAAATACAAAACTGGAGCACATAATATATTTAATAGGAAAAGTAAGGAAAATTTTAACCACAGTAAACTTTTTACAACCGCATAAAATATGCACAACTGTAGAATATAAATGCAATTGAACGCTCATTAAGCGCATTTTCGATGTTACCGCTAATAAGTAATAAATGTGCGGTATCACCCCATTTCGGCCGCCTATGAAATCGCCGCCTCTCATTTTGCCGCCACTTTTTTTATCATTCGCCGCCGATTTAATTTAAATTTGATTTATTTATTATTATTATTTATTATAATTAATTCAAATGTACATAAATATGACTAACACTGTCCAAATAGTCAATCCACTGAATTTCATTATTCAGCACAAGTTGTTGCAAGTTCAATCTATACTCATAATCACGAAATACCAGCACAAAATCCCCCCCCCCTTGTGATTTTATAAAACGTATTTCGTCAGCCATTTCCAAATTTGTGATTTGTAGAATAGTTGGATAGATAGGCAAACAAACATCAGCTTGCCATCCTAAGCATCATGTCTACCAACCAAATAGGCGCTGAGCTTGTGTCAAGTTCAATTCAAAAACAAATAATCGGAGAATAGCATATTCTGAAAATTTCAACTTCTTACGATTATTCGTTTTTGAATTGAACTTGACACTAGAATTTCAAATTTTAACCAATCAGAAGTAAATATAAATAAATTTCAATTAAGCATACCAATGAAATATCATAAAACAACTAGTGACATCATCTGTTGAATTTTATGATTTAATCTTATTTATTTTTTTGGAGCGGCGAATGGGAATTTATTTTTTGGCGGCGGCGAAATGGGAAGCGGCAAAATATAAGGCAGCGAAATGGGATGTATTCAAATGTGCTGACTAAAATTATTTTTTTTTACACTGTCGACTATCCAACTATATTATGTTCCTTTGAAATAAGATAAAAATTAATGATTTTGGTGAAGGTAAATTTTTGGTATTATTAATTCCTAGATTAAATAAAATGACCACTGCGTCGCATCGGAATCGTCGTGTGGATGAACAATGCTGTGGTAAATGACAAGGTTTAGGAAACTATAAAAAAAATCAAGTTTTGTCAAGTTAGAAATGTTATTTTTAAAATATTGGTTGAACCTACTTAAGGATAATTATAATTTAATATAAATATAGGTACTTACCTATACATATTATTTAAGTTATATACAGTTGAATCCGCTTAATGGGTTAATGTAATCACGGATAATGTTATCAGTCGGTTATTGTGATCATTTGACTGGGAACCGACCGCTTTATTAGTTCACGTTTCAATTCGCTAATTGTTATCAGTCGGTTAATGTTATCAAAATGTTCTGGTCCGAAGTGATCACATTAAGCGGATTCTACTGTATTGTACTATATAAAACTTGATGTAAAATTTACAACCACTTACATACATATGTACATGTACAAGTGCATTATAGTTGTATAAAGCGGATATGGTAAGTAAGTTTTTAGCCACTTCCTGCCGTTCGCACGTGTCGAATCGGATATCTATTCTGATTATAATCTGTTTTTGAGTCGTTTCACCCCCTTTATTATCGTGCATCTTCAAATTTTAAGTGTCAAGGGTTCAACGTGCTGAAAAGATTTTCCTTAAATTATATTATATCATCAAACTTAATCTTTTTCGGCAAGATTTTCGATTTTATATTTATTTTAGGATGATCGATTTTGCTCGATGTGCCCCTTCGAAATTATCAGTTCCAGCTTGATGAACTGAAAGAAATAGTTGAACTGTATTAGATAGCGCATTATTTGGAATTCGGAATTCGTCACCATTCAGTTTTTCAATAAATAAATTTCAACAGCCGACCCATTTATATTATTACTTTTGTTTCTTATTCTTACATTTTTCATTTTAACATAACGAAATTTTATTTCAGGTTATATTTTACGACAGCGACTGGAATCCTACCGTTGATCAACAAGCTATGGACAGAGCTCATAGATTAGGACAAACTAAACAAGTTACGGTTTATCGTCTTATTTGTAAAGGTTCTATAGAAGAACGAATTTTACAAAGGGCGCGAGAAAAAAGCGAAGTACGAATCCATCAATTATTTTAATTTATTTTTTTAATGATTAATTTTGTTCTCATAGATTCAAAAATTAGTTATTAGCGGCGGTAACTTTAAACCCGATACCCTTAAGCCCAAAGAAGTCGTTTCTCTTTTATTAGATGACGAAGAAATCGAACAAAAATGTAATACTTATTTTATTTTTTATTGCGAGTTTTATATAGTTATATTAGCTTTGTTCGCGGTAACAATCCCGAATACGTTCTATTATACTGCGCGTGCGGATTTATAATAAAATTGTCATTTAGGTCTAATTAAATGATACAAATTATAAATCCCCACGCACAGGACTCCAAAACGCATTCAGAACTGTTAGCACTAACAAAGCTATTATTTATAATAGAAAGCCTTGATTATTTATTTAATTTAACTAATAAAACTGATTAATACGTACATAGATCGACAACGTACAGAAGAACGTAAGCAAGTCGAAGACATGCGCGAAATAGAAAGAAAAAGAAAGCACACGGTGGCATTTAAAGTAAATACTTACAGTAAAATTTCTAAAAATTTATTTTTTAATGAACTTCTTTATTTTAGACTGTTCATATGGCCATTCCAGAAACAAAGAAAATTAAACAAGAAAGCAGCGAGAGTGGTGTTGAAGAACCTTGGTTAAGCGTCGATAGTGGGCCTAGTAGTCCGCACAGTGATAATTCAACTATTGTAACGCCTTCTGAGGATTTAAGCGAGGGCGGCTTTTTAGATGTTGAAGGTGATACACCGACCAATAGTAGTAAGTAATTATTTATTTATTTTGATTTTTTATTTACGTATTAACACTTTTAGAATATACAGTGTACAATTTATATGGTTCCACGGTTAAACCTAGAGCTCCCGGACGCGGTTCTTCAAAACGTGGGAGACCTCGCGGTTCTAGAAGAGTTTCCGCTTTGGGAAGGTTTAATAGTAATCCAACTCCAAGTACTTCGGCGATGCAATTGCCTACATCTGGTAAGTTAGTGAAACATTTTGAAGTCTTGAACATTTTTTAAATTTTACAATAAGTAGAATTAGGAAACGATCTGCATCAACCACCATCTTCAAGTTTTGATTGCTCATCACCTACTTCTTCTCATAATTTTCCTTCTACAAGTACTTCCCCATCTAGTGGTTACATAGGAAGTCCTGGAATTAGAAGAGGTCCCGGAAGACCTCGTCTTAAACCTAGTGGCCCACTTAACACGGGAAGTAGAGGTACTTATAGACCACGTAAACCAGCGCGTCCTTTGCCTGTACCATTACCGACCGACGGAGGTGGAAATTGCAACAATTCCAATTACACATCATATTTATTTGATTATAATGATCAAAACGAATAGCTTTAATTTTATTATTTTTTTTTGAATTTCAAAAATTCAAATATCATTATCTGCAAATGTTAAATAATTTGTATTTTAAAGGTAAACGATTTTATCAATTAAAATATTTTTTTGTAACTTATTCAAAATCAAAAGTTGCATTTCTGTGATGTGATACTATTATTAAATATTTGTGTAATTTAAGCCCGGTTGCACCAACACGTTGATTAAGGATTTAATAAAGAGTTCAACTAATACTCTGTTAGAAATCAACATTTCCCTATAAAATTCGTTGCACCAACGCTAGTTAGTTCAATAATCTAATAAATCTCCATATATTTATTTATATGGATATAAACATAATGACAGCTATGTCAGTTCCGGTTGCACTAACATAATTGAATACTTTATTAGCGGTTTTTTTTTTTAATAAATATTTAATAAAAATTGTGTTGCACCAAGCTCAATTAATTAAATAACTTATTAAAAGGGAATTAGAATTGCGAGTAAAGTCAGACAGTGCAGTCTCGGTAATCCGAGCACACGCTAATCCGACCATCCAGTAATCCGAACGAAAGAAGAAAAAGAAAAACTCAGTAGTCCGCACAAATAGTTATAATCTGAACACAACTAATAAAATGTTCGGATTATAGAATAATATTCGGATTACAGAAGAAAGGATAGGATGTATTTTAAAACAAAATTTCATAATTTGTCTCAAATATCCTTAATTTATTAAGGCTGTTTTCTCGCTACTACTTTTTTATTTACAATTTTCTAACCTTATTTTTGAAAATAACGTGTTAAAATTTTTACAGTATGTAAAAGACATTGTTTTATGTTGTTTTAGACATGCTGTAAAAATTTTAACACATTATTTTGAAAACTAAAGTTATAAAATGGTAAATAAAATAACGCTAAAATATCTGTTGCAATCGCGATTTTTTTACACATTTCTTTATTTAAGTTTATTGTACGTCTGTCAGCTACTGCTGTTGTACACCAAATAGTCCATTTTCTATCTAAAATCGAATTTTCGTTCAATGCGAGAGAACAGCCTTAAGCGGAGGATAAAACCTTGCGGATAAAAATACAAAGTTCAACTTTGTGATTTTTTTCTAAGAAAATGAATATACTTGGAACTATTTGGGTTTTGACTTTTGACACATTATTGTACAAGTCTTGAAAAACATTTTAAAAAATTTTAAAGTCAAAATATTACAAAATGGCGGTGTGGCAGTTGAACTCCAAAACACCTCATAAAATGTGGTGGAAAATCTCCCAATGGTGTCATTAGACCTACAACATAAGAAATGAAAAAATGTATTTGAATATGTTTTTCCAGTTCGCCTCTACGCAGATTTTTAAATTTTTGTCTAAAAAATTCTTTGATTACCATTTAAGTGACGATGTTTTGGTCGAAAAATTTTTTTTAGACTACCTTTATAACTCAAAAAAAAATTTAAATATAAAAAATCTGAATCGAGGCGGACTGGAAAAATATATTAAGTTAAATTTTTTCATTTCTTATGTTGTAGGTCTTAACGACACTACTTATTGGGAAATTTTCCACTGCATTTTAAGAGGTGTTTTGGAGTTCAGCTGCCACGCCGCTATTTTGACTTGAAAATTTTTTTTAATGTTTTCCAAGATTTATACAATAATGTGTCAAAACCCAAATTGATCTAAATACATTCATTTTCTCAGAAAAAATTCACAAAATTGGACTTTTTATTTTTGTTATTTTTGTACCCCTCCCCCTTAATAAAATTAGCACTTTTAGCGCCAAGCCAGAGTAATAATAAATATAACACAATGACAATCAACAATGATCCAAAGTATCATTTCTTTTGTACAATTGTGTATGTATTTACATACACGAATTTTTTTAACTTTTTCTAACATTTCAAATTTTTCTGTCAGACTGTGACATTATTTAAAGATTATTACCTAATGACTAAATTATTAAGATATTAACAACAAAAATATAAGGCAAATTTAATCGACATTAGTGCAACCGGGCTTTATTGTTTTTAATGTGTTGAATGGAGAATAAAATAGTATTAGTAGTTTTATTTAAATTATAATGTTCTACTAAATAATTAAAATACATTATCTTTTTTTAATCTATTGAATCATCTTTTTTGACGATTTTTATCGCCCCAGGTAAGAAACGGAGGCAAGAAACGAAGCCACAGATTTTAAAGATTTCCACTGTCAAGAATCATAAAAAGCGGTCCAAAATGCAATGATAAAACAAAATATTTGTAGGCCATTTCACATAGGGCTCTAAGCCAAATTTTCAAAATTTGGGTTGGCCGAGGCGGCCTTATGATTTAGAAACGATTTACAACATTTCATTGTATTCCGTAACCCCGCCTCTAACATACCCCACGAAAAGTTTATAAATATAAGGTGTTTTCTTTATAAAACGCTTTCAGTATTACTTATTTTTCGCTCGCAATAATGTGTCGTGCGTTGAGCGTTGAAAAAGGCCCTTGTTAGGGTAAAAAATATTCGGAAAGGGTTACTTATTAATTACTGATACTAATTACTCGCTTTTTTAATGCAAATTTAAGCCAGAAATACGTTTAATATGTGAATTTAGCTCGACGTTAACTGTACGATGAATTTCCCCGTATTTTTTTTAGTCAAAAATACCCCTAAAAAGTGAAATTATATCGACGTTAACTGCACGACGGAGTAGGTACAGCTGTGAGCGCTCGCGAAGTCCTAGCATAGCATCTTTTAGTATACAGAGTTTCGTGGAGGTGGAACCTCCTTCACCTCTTTCAACATCATAGAACATCGCAGGGATGATTATGGTTTATAGTATAAAATACTAGCGAGCTATTTAGCCTCAACGCGCTCGAAGTTTTGCTGAAGTAACGCGAGTGGCATTAAACAGCCTTCGGGATGAAAACATCTTGAGCAAAAATTCGTTTCATTTTGGTGCCAAGTTGGTTCGCAGAACAAATGTTACTGCTCCCTAACCCAAACGAACTTCCCACTGGGAACTGATCTAGGTCGGTGTCGAGACATTGAGTAAACGCCTCAACTGTGACCACCTTCCAAAAATGTGAGGCATTTTTGGTTATTAAAACCGTGAGTAAGGCTCACGATTTTAGCTCAATGAAGTTAACATGTGAGTCACGTTAACTTCGTACCTGACATTCACACACAAGGTTCATCGTCACACAGGTTTAAATCTTAAAAGCAAGGTGTAAAGTGCTGGCAACTTATGAGGTAAGTTGGCAGCAGGCAGAGGAATTTCAACGTCTCTATTGAGTTAAAATTAAAAAGTGGTAAACCGTCTCGCGAAGTCCTAAATTTTTAAGTGTTGTTAGAGTAACTCAGAGCGCACGGACGGAGAACAGAATGCCCGTGACGTTCGAAAATCGAGCAACAATTGGTAACTTTAAAATCAATTATTGGCGGCCTAATCGATATACGACATTCATCCGCACCTCAATCGCTTCATTTATATTTTTTCTATCTAAATCCGTCCAGTTTTATTTAATAAATTTAATATTCTCGTGGTGCGGTTACTCTTCTGCCACCAAATAAACTGCGTCAGTCGAATTTTCTCGTCAAAATATATTATCGAATCCGTCGAGAGAGCGATTGTTTTCCAACTTTGATTTTATGGCTGAAAAAAGTTCGTTAAATACGTTGGTATTGAATTTCTAACTCCTTTTGTACTTTAATATTGTAATCTTACTAAAAGTTTTTATATCTTCCTTTAAGAGCACTCCGGATCACGTGACTTTCTCAGTCGAAAGCCAATCAAACGCCTTCCTTTTGATTACGAAAGGAACTTCTGTAGGCTATAACGCAATTATTTTATGTAAACAATTTGATCTATTACACAGGCCAACAAAAAAAACTTTTTGCGATGGTGCCTAAGATTTTAAAACTGATTTTAGCTATATTTGGGGCGCTGAATCTAAATATCAAATTAGTTTTTCTCTATCAGCTCTACTTTTGTAGATAATGATTTTTTTAACTTGAAGATCTGCACGAAATGTGCATTTTTAACCAGTTCTAACACCATTTTGTGCAGTTTTAAATCAATAATGCAAGGATTTTTTCCTATATATTTGCCGTCTGAATCTAAATATAAAATCAGAATTTTTCTATCAGCTCTACTTTTTTAGATATTTTTTTTCTTTAAAATCACGTGATATGGCGAAATGTGTACCTCCAATAACATTCTGTACGGTTGTAAATCATATAATACAATAATCGATTCTTGTATATTTGCCGTCTCTCAAGAAGATAGTCTTGTAATTTGTCATAAAATTAGTGAAAAAAATTAAAGATGGCCGACAAAGAAGACTTAACAAATATTTAACAATAACGTTATATCTTAGAAATTTGAGCTGCTAGGCAAAAACTAATGCCATATTTGAATTCAGGGCATGAAATTCATATGAAATCAGCTCCAAATGCCCCGGCACCAAAAACACTGTTGACCAGTGTTATTAATAATAATATAGAGACAAATAGTGGATACTCAATATTATTTCGAATAATATTTAAATTCAATAAAAAAAATAAATTATATTTTTTTTCAAATTTGAAGGAGTATCCACGATTCAAAATACTTTTAAAAATGAAATAGCAAAAGCAAAATTAACTTTTTTTATATAATAATCGAATTAAACGTTCCCTACGTAGACAGCAAAAGTCACGTGATCCGGAGCGCTCTTAACAACTCACATTGTTATTGGAAAATAATTTAATTTCTTAGTAGTGGATAATTTTGCAAAATTTTCAAAATCACGTTTTAAGCTACTTATTTTTTTTTATGGTTTATTGATGGCTATGAATTGTCATCTAACCTCAATTAGGATATTTTATTCAACTGTTAGTTTTCAATTTTTATTTCATTATAAGTTTTCAAAAAGTTGTCACTAATTAGTAATTATTAATTTAAATAATGATATTCATGTTTCTATATTATTGCCATTTGACAAGCTCATATAAAAGCTAATCCAAAAGACCCTGTTCAAATTTAACAAAAATTTAGGATATTGTAGTTCATAACATGCTGATCAAAAGTATGTCCATGGGCACGAAGCCCAAAACAGAGGCGTAGCTACGGGGGGGGGGGGCGGGGGGGTACATATGTCCCTGGGCGCCACAGCTTAGGGGGCGCCAAAATGAAAAAATGAGTTAAATAAACTCCGGCCCCAGTGAGTCTCCAGACTCTCGATACGAGAAGGGGCGCAGATTTTGTGTCTTGTCCCCGGGCGCAAATTACTCTAGCTACGCCACTGGCCCAAAAATGGACAGTTTCCGAGATAAAGGCATTCAAGAGTGGAAAATGGGAGTTTTAGGATAACAGATGCGCACTGTTTTTCAGCTTTGAATGATGTTATAATAATTCGCAATATTGCATTATTTTAAATTTAAAGTTAAAGTAAATTTTAAGTTTTTGTAGCTATTATCCTTTTTCTGAAAATTCGAAGCAGCTGAAAATTTTTAGAAAAATTTTGTGTTTTAAGAGCGCGCTGCAAATTTTGATGCAAAAACATGTTTCGACAGATGGCGTGCCCTAAAATATTAATCTTTTATAGTTATCTTTTCACCAAAACAGAATTCTAATCATTTATAAAAGTCATATGAATAAACGATAACTAAGCTAGGCAATAAGGAAGTTTGAGCTTTCAAAGATAAATATTTTTAAACTAGCTGGAAGGCCCATCCACGGACGGGCATGGGCAGTTCGCCAAGATGGAAAACTCGATTGGTGTGCTACTCGATCCCAGGGGGAGGTGATTTTAATTTTTAAGTTGGTAGTACAAACGACCAATCAGAATGCGTTGTGTGTCCTAAAAAAATGACACGCTGGAGCGTGCTGGTCTTTTATATGTTTGATATATTCAATATTTTCACATGTGCATATCTTTTTGGAATATACTTGTAAATATTCAACATGGAAGCTCCAACTTCCTTATTGCCTAGCTTAGTTATCGTTTATTCATATGACTTTTATAAATTATTAGAATTCTGTTTTGGTGAAAAGATAACTATAAAAGATTAATATTTTAGGGTACGCCATCTATTGAAACATGTTTTTGCATCAAAATTTGCAGCGCGCTCTTAACTGAAAAGAAGTCATTTGATATCAAGTTTTATATGCTTTTGTTTTACTTTTTGTGCTTTTTTATACTTCATTAATGCTTATTTTACAAAATATTTCAAAGTTTAATCTTTTAAATGCATCTTTCTCTTTTAAAATTTTTAAAATTTTGTTTATGAATTAGAAAATTCGGATAGCAAATCTATAAAAGATTGCCAAAATGTATTAAAGAATCCAGAAATTAAAGCTTTAGCGTTTATTAAATGCCACTGTAACTTTGTTACTGATTGTTATAAAATCATTGGAAAGCAGCAAATGCCTTTGGCTGAATTCTTAGATTTAGTAGAAAATTTTAAAAACGCTACCATTAGCATCATAGGACATGTTGGAGACAGTTAGAGAAAAATGAAGGATTAAAAATCTTAAATTATATAGCTAAAACATAATGGCTGGAGAAACTATTGAAGATTTTGAAATGGAACCCTCACTTGTAGCAAAATTCAAATTTGCACCTATTACTAGTGTAGATGTCGAAATAAGTTTTTCTGAATTTATTGTACCTACTAAAATAAATTCGAAAATAAGTCAAATTATAACCAAAATTATATATTTATTTTACAATTTCTTAGCAACTAGTTAAGTTGCGCCACTTTGACCTCGCGAAGGGTCTTATTGATTGATGGTTTATCCTCAACATATTAGTACTGTCGTAATGACATGTCTTCACGACCTCTCGAAAAGTGCTTCCACAACACCTCCGTGTGTTTATTGTACCTACTACAGAAAATTTGGAAAAATTCCTAATTGTTTCAAAAATTAAATTAATACTTTTGTTTATGCTTTTTTTAATAAAATTTGTGCTTTTTTGACAAAGTTGATGCTTTTTTAGTATTATGTGGTGTTTTTTTAAGCACTTTTTTTCTAATTTTTTATGCATTTTTATCCGGACTCTAATTATAATATTACGTTTGGTTTGAGCATTGACTGAACTATGTTATACTTTTGCACAGACATAGTCGGACTATGTGTACAAGCATACTGTGCAAAAGTATAATTCATCCAGTAAATTCAGTAAATTAAAGTAATTAAGAAACTTCTGAAGTTATTAAAAAATGATTAGAAGATTTTTTGTTTTACGAATCGATGTTCGATTTCGGAATACGAGAATAGTTAAATTAAAAACAAAACCAGTTGAATTCGTATGATTAGAGTCAAAATAAAAATTGTACGAGAAAGAATTCGCAGAAACTGTGCAGTTTCGATAGGAAAACTTGGCTAGAATCTCAATATGTGTCATCAATCAGGCCATTTAATTTCAAGAAAAGATCTGGGTCTAAAGACATAAAAAAAGGAAAAATTCATGGTCTTTCACAAACAAAAAGAAAATAGACATAAAAAATGCAAAACATTGTTAAGGCGGTGTTTTTGTGAAATTATCTTTTCAGATGAAAAGCATCTGATATTTCAAGAACAAGACAACTCCCAGAATGATCGTTTGCTTACTGCTAGTATGGCTACTATCCTTAGAAGCAAAAAAGTGGCGAGAGGTTGCAGAATAAGTCGTTGTTAATGGTTTGGGGGCAGGTTTCTAAACTTTCAAGAAAAGGCAAGCTTTCACTGCGATTCATTGAAAAGGTGTGAAAATTAATGATTCTTATAACTTGAACAATATTTTAATTGATCATCTACTACCCCATACTAAATTCTTTATTTTTGTTAACAAATATTACTTCCAACAAGATTTGGCACCTTCCCTAAGGCAGAAATGATTCACCAGCGCCAGCGGTGCCAAGAAAATTTACTTGAATTTTTTAGTGTTAAAGAATGACCTGCAGCATCTCCAGACATTAACCCTTTGTACTTTTGTATTTGAGGTTATATGTCTAGCAAATTGGGCAATCCAAAAAATTTAAATATGCAGAAATTTAAAAAAGTTTTAACCAAACTATGGCATGAAATACCAGACGATGGATGTGGTGAGTGCCGCATGAAATCATTTTAACAGAGTCTGGAGGAAATTTGAATACAATAAGTGGCAAGAATTGAATAAAATTGTGCAAACTACTTTATAAATGTATGAATAATTTGCTTTGTATGCTTTCATACAAAATTTTCCTTAATTTAATGTTTTTAGTGCGACAGTTAATATTTTACACCCTGTAGCAGTAGGCAATCCTCAAATCTAAATCCGCAGTGGTACTCATTTTAATTAATTATTTTCCAAGTTGGAGAACGTGAACAAATAATTCACACATTTTTATTTGTAGTGCAATAATATTGAAAATAGGAAATCTCTGCAATGACAATAAATTATTATTTTTAAAACAAAAAATTGAACTAGGTATCTACTTATCAATGTCCACCGTGAGAACCTTCTGCAATTTATTGTTAGCGTAAATAAATACATCATACACCAAAATCACAAAAACTCTACTGTACAAGCAATTAACTTGTAAAAGCAATACCGGAACGTTAAGTAATGTCCATCTTCGAGTTTTTTCTAATTTTGGGAACTCGAGTATTTTAGATGCATTTATGTCACGATTGTATACGTCAATACGTCCTCTTCAGTTATATTAATCTTCATTTAAAAATTACTGTTGTGTATTATTATTGTTCACTATCACATCATGGATTAGTGGATCAGAACTCTGTCTCACTTGAGACAGAGTAATTAATTTTTTAATAAATAAAATTATAATGAATATAATATAAAAGAGACGGTCGGAGCATAATGGTCGAATAAGTTGACTATGAACGCTAAATGCCCGGTTCGAATCCGGGTGAAGTAAAAACTTTATTCTGGCCGTCTCCTGGTCCTCCAGTTGGGGGTTCTACGTCGGGCTTGCTCCTCGTCTAGATAAAAAATCTAAAATGCTAACAAACCAAAACGCCAATTCGCAAAGTTGGTAGTTAGGTATCGGATAACGTCGCAAGACGTTTCAAAACCGACTAAGGTAAAACACCCACTAGTTGAACAGTTTTGAAAGTAAAACCTATTTCACTCTAATTTAAGCAAATAAAATTCGATTAATTTGATTAAAATATGTTATTTATAAAAATATAGATAGTTTTGCACATAATAGCAAAGAAAAAAGGAATAATTAATAAAATTATCATATTTTTACAAGGTTTTTAAAATATACTTCAAATGCAGCTGTAATTGAACAATCTATTTTGAATCGCAGCCGTAATTGAACACTCCGGTGGTGGTTGTACTTGAACACGTGTGAAAATAGTCAAAATCAGTCAAAATCAAACAAAAATCCAATCGATATTCTAAAGATACATTTGGCAACATTGATTTATTTATGTATGACAAACGTAATGGACAAACGTGATCATTTTATGTTAGTTTTTTCGAGTTTAAGTTCATAACCTAAAAACTGTGATTGTGCGGTTTACGGTTAGTAACTTTCCATGGCAAAAGTAGCATGCTTATCGGCTATTCCACATGCCAACTTTTAAGTTAACAAAAATATAATTATTTCGATTTATAATTTAAAAAAACGTATAGAAATCAATTGCTAAATCATCAAGTAATTATAAAATACGGATATTACTTATTATGAATATTCCGTTTTTGCATTAATACAATTTCAAAAATCTGTTCAAGTACTAGTTCCATTTCTTGCGGTGTTCAAGTGCTGGGTGTTTTACCTTATATAGATAATGAATATAATTTATAATTTTTGCTTATAATTTTGAATATTGCATCGTCCGCGCATCAATCGTCCGGGAGGGACCACGTCCTAGAATCAATTTATGGACGACTCCTACCTGTTTGCTGGGCTTTCAAGAAGCTTCGTTTGTTCTTATTAGGAGTATTTTTTACTTTTTACTATAGAAAGGATGAAATAATCAATTATTTAAATGAGCCAATATTATGTAATAATTGCAATTAAAAATGTTTGATTTGCAATTAAAATTTTTTGGGAATAAATATTTACAATAATTAATTAGAGCGTAAAAAATTGGTTAAAATTTACTAAAATGTGTTAAGACGAAAAAGCAAAGCCTTCTATTCTATGGAAACAATATTGGTAAATCCATAGCGTGTCAGAATGTCCCCCCCCCTCTTTAGCTCAATCGGCGATCGCTTCGAGTTACCATTCTAGGTAATTGTGAACAAGTGATACAAAAAGCACAAAATTAAAATTTCTCTGAAGCAAATGAAATTTCTTTTTCAACATTTATTTCAAAATATTTAACTGAATTGCTTAAACATTTGGAATGGTTTCGTTAAAACGAAACACCCTTTACGTATGCTTAATCTTTGGAACTAACCATTGTACTATATTTAAAGGAAATTCTTCTCTGACATATATTTTCAATTTTATTTATATTGTAGCATGCTGATCAAAGTTGTCTACGTTCCATTTATATTGGAATATTTCTGTCAGACTGATACCGAGCTAAGTAAAAGAATTTTAATAAAAAAGGAAAAGAGTTCACATTATTGATACAAATAGTAGTTAGAGAGATAGTTTTCTTTAATTTATAAGCTTTCTATGAAGGTAGTTTAATTTAATTTTCTTATTTTGCTTATGAGTTATTGAAAGTAATTAAAAATAAAAAATCGTCAAAAAGAGTTGGCCTAAAAATAGGAAGCCGTTCTCAAAGCTGTAAACATAAAACTTGAGTTAGTTTCAAACAGAGCTGCAAAGTATTTTTCAGTGTATTTTATTTCGTGAATTACAGTTCATGTCGAAACGAGATTAGAGAGTAGTTTATTCATATTTTATGTCAACTTCATCCTTATTTCAACAAATAGTGCAATACAACTTGTATTTAAAAATGTGTTTAAAAATTAAATGGTGCCAATTAAAAGTTATTATTAAAAATGTTGTAAAATATAGTGAATTGGATTTGAATTTTTCTATAGTTAAATATGTTCAAGTGTAGGTTCATACCTACCTACCTACCAAAGAGGAATTTTCCAATTTCAACGGTAGCAGGCAAGTAAGTAGGTATTTAAAAGTTGAGAAAATAAGCATGACCTTGGTAATAAACTAGAAAATAGAAATGTATAACACGTATGTGAAGTATAATTAGCTTTTCTTAAGAGTAAATTTAAATATAATTTGGATTTAACTGAAAAACTTGACAACATATTTTAAATACGGTGATTTATTTTTAGCTTAAGATTTGATGAATAAATTCTCCAACGGTTAGTATGCTACTTGAATTCAAACTTTTCAACGAACGCTTATAGATAATGGTTCAATTAAAAATACCTTCACATTTTAAAGTAAAATATTAACACCCCCTCGCCCGTCCTCCTCAAGCGGCAAAAGCGCTATTTTCTTTTTAAATTACTTTTAACTTCACATTTTCACTAAGAAAATTGAACATTGTGTAAACATGATGTGAAAAACAGAATTAATGCATTGCAACGGCTTCGCAAAACAGAAATATAATTAAAACTTGAAGGTTTTGCTTCTAACGGTTGTATTTGGGTCACATACGTACGATCACAACATTAAATAATACGAGTATGTTGCTTCTGGTGTTCTCATTGACAATTTTCGCTCAATTCGTTTCTTCCTTCTTGATACAATATGTAGGTATATTACTTATGCATCTAGATTGGAAATGTGATTTTACTCGACGCCTAAACAAGTGTACCTATGGCCGGTTGTACCAACTTCGTCCAAAGACGAGAATTGAAAATAAATTTATATTGGTATCCCGTAACCCAGTGGGCAAGATTAGTAATTTTAGCTTTAGTTATCGTCAAATAATGACTGATTTAGATCAATGTGAGTTTTTAGAAATATGACAAATAAAAAAATTGACAAATTATTAAATTTTACGATGATGCTGTTTTTTATGGTTCCTAATAAATCAGTTACACATCGTCAATAGTTCTTCGTAAGTAAAACAAGTAAACTTCAATTGGGAATGAATTTGATAAAAATAAAGAAAAAAAATTTCCTCGCCGAAATTTTGGAAATTCAGGTAGAAAATGTTGATTTAACTGGAAAGCTTAGGTGTGGTTTCTACTAAATAGGAAAATACAGAAAAATTAGTTTCCTTTGTTCAATATCCCACAATCCATATTGTTTGGAACACAGAACGAAACAAAACTCAGCACATTTTTTTTTGAAAACTAATTTATTTTTGCTATATGTATTTCTTTTCCAAGACTTTATCAATGTACAATTAATTTAGTATGGGAAAGTATTGTAATCGGAAGAAAAATTCAAATAATTACGGATTTATAGTCCTTGAGATTGCTTTATTTTAGATAGTGTTTATGTGCAAAAACTTTAAAGTTTGTGAAAGTTAGGTTTTGAATTAATACCTACTATCTTCTATTCTGTGATACATTTATCAATAATAAATTTCATTCATTATCAATAATAATGTCATTACGAGATAATTTAAACGAATTTACGGACGACGAAGATTTTGTGGAATTAATTCGTTTAGTGGTATTTCTTAGACAACCTCAAAGATTTAAAGCTGGTTCACACTATCTGATTTCTCATCTGACTTGGTCATACGGAAAGTCATGGCAAAAATCATATGAAACTCTCTTTTCTCTCTCTTTTCATTCGACCAACAATTTTTATGTTTACACTGTGCAATATTGCTTATGACTTTTCTTATTACTAAAACGTCAAAACACGCCAGAATTAAACTTGGCATCCAATGATCAAGAGCAAAGCTATACCTGAACTAATCAGCTCTCTGTAATTGTTTTAAGAAAACCGTCCGATGACCTTAATGGAGTACATGGAGCTCATGGAAGAAACATTAAACGGAATTAACGGTAGAGATGCTCTTGTATTTACGAAAGAGTTTTTTCAATTGCATTTGAAAAATTATCCATACATCAAATGTGCTGAAAAGTGAAAATTCGATGAGTTACGATTCCAGCCGTTTTGGTCGAACCCTCCGCTTGCGGCCGCTATATCTATATGATTATAGATATTCAAATCAAATTTTCAATAGCTGTTTTTCTTGTTCAAATATAACATTACATGTAATAAAAGTTTCGTGAACGAAAATAAATTTTATCATTGAAAGTAGTGCATTGAAAAAAGCCTCGGCTGAACCAGACTCCCCCCTTAAATTGTACTAAAAAACAGAAAGCAATAAAGAAGACTGTTCCCTAAAATGTTTCTTTCATTTTTATTAAAATAAAGATAAATGAACTCTTATGCACCTTTGCTTATTTCAAAAACCTAAATAAATAAAAATTAAATTCCTACCTTGAGAAGTCGGTAAAAACTAATACCCAGATTCGTGAAACTTTTGATCAACCATTCGGGGGGGAGTCTGATTCAGCCGAGGCTTGTTTTCAATGCGTTATTTTCAAAGATAAAATTTATTTTTGTTCACGAGACTGTTGCTACATATAGGGTAAAGTAAGGTAATTTGGTGATATAGTTAATTTGGTGATACTTTTTCAAAAATTCACCAACAACTTACCGTTTATCAAAATAATTTAAAATTGTTATCATATACTTCATACAGTTTCATCTGACTATTCAAGAGATTTCAGGCTCTTATCTTATGTAGTTACCTGCCAGAAAAACTTTTAATGTAATATGGTGTCATTTTTCATATTTACTTCAGTGTTATACGTGCTAGGTAGTAAATGTGTTCTAAATCAATTAATAAATAAGGTAATATAGTGTTTTTTACATTATACTTTTAGAGTAAAGCCTACTTTTCAAAATGGCATAAATAAAATTACATGTTATTGTTTATTAATTAAATTAACCCTTACGTTGTAACGGTGTTTTCTTACCATGTGCGAATGCAGTTTTACTGATTTAAGATTATGTTATTTAAATTATTTTTTTACGGCGTTAATATAAATTTTTTATATATACAATATTGTCAAAAAAGGCGGTCAATAGAGAGTACTTTTTGAAAATAATTTTATTTTGGCATTTCAGGCTATCACCAAATTACCTGTCCTTCAAATTACCAAATTTCAAAGTATTATTAGTAATCAAAAATATAGTACATACACTTCTGAAAATATGGTGAGAGCAAACCAAATGGTTTTACAGGAAGGTATGTTAATTTAGAAAGCTGCAGCACAAAATGTTCTTTGGACCTCGTTTAAAACGCTTTATTTAATCGTGCTAACATGGATTTTTTTGATTTTTCGATTTTTAATATACGATTTTCTAAATTTCTATTACTTTTTCCTTGTCGCAACGCAAATTATATTTTTTTAAACCCTAGCTCACTTTTTAGGCATTTTATTTCCATTTGCGCCTCTTCCCTCGCTTGCGTTTTTGGCCGCCCCTAATTTTATCCGCCCATTGTGTTTGCACATTGTGCACAAAGGCTCTGACTACAACTACCATCAGCAACATCAGTTCCCCGAATACCAAAGTCAAACAGAAAACAGAGATATTCAAAGGCAAAATTATTAACAACACTACAGAATCTTCAGAAATCAGGATGTTCTACGGCTCATGAAGATTAGAAGCGAAAAAAATTCAATAAAGGTTTAAAGAAAAATGATGACTGGGAATGTGGTGTCTGTTGTAAAAGTTATGATGAGGATGTACAAGAAAAGAATGGTGCCAAATGGATTCAATGCTCCTTCTGTTCTATTCCATACCACATGACTTGTCAATCACAGGCAAATGAAGACGAAATCTTTATGTGCGATGGTTGTTCTCTTTCAGATTCCGAGTAATTATGTTATGTTTAAAGTACTTTAAGTTTTAAGTTAAGTTTTATAACTGATTTTAGTTTTTTTAGTTATCACCAAATTAAATGTCCTATATCACCAAATTAACTATCCTATCACCAACTTACCTACCTTTTTTTAAAAAGAAAGATGTTCGTTTTTAATTAAGAAAATGGAATTCAAATAAAACAAAATACCTCTCAATAGGCAGGTATAAAGTGATTCTATTATTATACCAGCAAAAATCGGGGAAAACTTTCAAATTAATCAAACTGTATCCATGTAAACAAAATTATCACCAATATACCTTACCTTGCCCTATTCCCAGACGCGTAGGAGCAGGGGGCCCAATGGTTTTTTAAACTATTTAAATTAAAATTTTCTGGAATTTAATTATAAATTTGTTAAATACTATATTGACAGATTCAATATCCTTTCATAGTTACATTTATTTAATAAAAACACATTTTTTTTAATGAACAACTTGAATCTCGTTAATCAATTCATGCGCATTCTTAATTTTATAATTGAAATAACCTGCAAAGTAATTTTTTTACAAGAAAAGGTCAAGATATATTTCTTGTTACTCTCCCCGTTCCCTTGACGACGGTGACCCTTTTCTCGACTTCTGTGCAAAAATAATCACATCATCGCAAAAAGAAACTTTGAAATCAAACGAAATCAAAAAATATGTATACAGTCAAAATCAACTACCACAAAGAACTATTAAAATGAAAATTGAGCTTAAAACCAAAAGAAAGATAATAGGAACTGTAAAGATGGAAAATGCTATACAAATATAAAGCATGCATTTTCCACAGCCACAGGTATATAGATGGCGCTGCTAAAAAACTCTCGATATCTAAACAAATGTAACCCTGAACAATAAGGACATCTACAAATCGGGGAGGAAACTAGAAAAAACAGCATACACATACATTTCTTTAGAATTTAGAAATCTTTTTATGAGAAAATGGCTTATCGTTCTCTCGACAACGTTGATTAATGACCATGATAATATGGACACTTGGTGAAGGCTTCCACCGACAGACTATTGATACCCCCCCCCCCTTTCTCTTAGAGCTCATAAACGAAACAATGTCCTTGGTGACTTTCCTTGTTTCAAAACGTTCTTTTTACACGTCACTATTAACCTCCTCAATATTTTAGACACTCCTACGCGCCTGGGTATTCCATGCCCCCCCCCCCATTCAAAATTGATGAAGGCGCAAATATTAATAATATTAGTATTTGTAGGTAGATAAGTACCTATATCATTGGTTTTTGGTTGTGTGAATATTACCTTCCACTATTTGATAAGTATTTGCGATACTAAAGGAGCAATGTCCTAAAAATTTGTAATTAACCAGTACAATAAATAAATAAAGTACCTAATATTGTCTCTTTAAAGATCTACCGCTTTAGTAACCCTGTACCTGTTTCATTACATTGCCCCGTGATTCCACCATACGCTACCCAAATTTTTCTTTTGTTTGATATTTTTTAAACCAAAATTTTTTTTGTTCACTATTTTTCAAATCACTAATCAAAGGTTAAATTTTAAAAAGCATTGTATTCCAAAATAGACACAAAAAGTAGAACATCAGGCTCGTTGGTCTAGGGGTATGATTTTCGCTTCGGGTGCGAGAGGTCCCGGGTTCAAATCCCGGACGAGCCCTTTTTTTTGTTACCACATATTTTTTCTTTTAAAACGTACATTTTAGAGTTAAACAAATTTTCAAAATTATTTATGTTTGAATTTTTTGCATTTTGATCGATTTTCTTTATAATTCAAGTACTAAAATCCTTTTCATAATAATACTAAACTTTTAATAGGTGCGAAAAGGGGGAATGGTACAAATACATTTTTGAAAGCCTCGAACCGTTTACTTTACTATTTATCGTAAAATTTGTTGTATAAATATTATATTATCTGACCTTCAAATAACTTAAAACAATAATTTTACTATCTTATCACGATGCATAATATTCCCTTCGAAAGGAAAGAAAATCGACGATAATTCATTTCCATGTTTTTTGAAAATTAAATCGTAAAATTGTAAACAAAATTTTTATTAGGGGGGAAAATTTCAAAAAGGAAATTTTAACATAGGAAAGTAAAAATCGCAGCTAATGACAGGATGTCCTTTCAGTTGCTTTTTAATATTTCGAAAAAATAAAAATTCTGTCCTTTTTACTAAATTATTTTCTTTGTTCACATCAACATTATCATAATAGCCCACTTTGGGCCAGTCCGGCACTGGAAATTGCAACCAGCACCAGCAACGGAGTAGTATTCGATTCGATTCACGATTCGAATGCTTTTTAGTTCAGTTGTGAAGTGAATGTCGGCGTGGTGTGTATTCTCGCTTTAGATACTCAATGTTGTGTTGAATTCGCGTACTTCGTTTACATTATTTTAAATTTTCGAAACCATAAAATTTGGAATTTTAACGAACCACATAATTAAAAGGTAATTTTTAAATTTATTTCAAAAAAACTTACTTATTAATTTAGGAAGTGGTTTTTTAATGGGCCATTTATTACAAAACTACCCAATTAACGTTTATTTCAAAAATTTTGAAAAATTCCTACCTTTACATTTCAAAACAAGTCATTTGGAATTTTTTTTGTAAAATTATTTCATAATTTTGGGACTGGTTTTTATTTCTTTTTATTAATTAGTTGCAAAATGAAATTAATTTCTATTGTTCAATATTTTATTACTTAACGCCTCTTTGATGTGTAACAACCTTTTTTTTATATGTATTTAAATCGCAAATTGATTGGTTTTTAACGAAGGGTATAATCAACTAATATAATTTACAAATCGTTATTGATATCCTCTCCTTTGATTTGGTCGAATTCTAACCTTGCCAGAAGACCAACAACAATTTTTTGAGTCAAGGTTTTTGTTAAGATACTAAAATCATTAAAGTGTCAGTTTTTTTTTTAGTGTCAGTGTGCTAACGATTTTTTAATTTGTTTAAAATTACAGTAAGCCTGAAAGTGGTAAAACTTCATTTACTACAAGTCATAAATTTTAAATGCAGCACACTCGGCCCACTCTAATATAAATGTAAAAATCGACTATATCGTTTTATTAATGAATTTATTATCATCTTTCATTAATAATTTATCACTATTGTACTACAATCGACAATATTGCGGTGAAAAAATTTGAATTGTCCTTGTTTCATTAGACTGATCCACTACTAAACATATTAATTTATACTTCTCATCACATCGTCTTCCAATCCATAACTGTAAGATGAATTTTTTCTAACTAAATTTTTTCGCAAAAAGAAAAAATTCATGCAAAATTTTTAACCCTACCTGATTTTTAATATATTCTCACAGAACTTATCAGGTACCTATTGTTATTCCCCCAGTATTTATTCGGCTTCGTTGGTCCCCTCATCAGTCGAGTTCGACTTTTCCCACAAATTTTTAACTGATGAGTAAATTTGTTCATAAAATTTGAAGCAAAATGATTAATTTTCCACTTTTAAAATTACCTGGAAATATTGCACAACCAGCGAGCAATAAGTAACATTGTTAGATTTTGCTGATAAGGGGTCTTATTAGTATATTCAAAAGAGAAAATTGACAGACTTCAACTTTCTATGAAGTATGAGCATAAGAAACCATCAGCGTAGGAGAAACAAAGGACCACATTATCATTTTCGATGGTTAGCGTTTCTCTCATCAAACATCACCAATTTACTTGAAATTGATATCTGAACTGCGATTGGTCAAAGAAAATCGAATAGTTTTACCTATGGGTACATAAAAAATGAAGAAAATTAGAACCAAATTATTAACTGCTAAGAAACGAAAGCAGATTTCATTACCTATAAATTTTAATAGTCATCAAAAATTATTGTATGAAGAAAGGCTCCAGTAATTGATTTAATATGGGAGCTTTAATAAGTTTTGCTTGAAGGGAAAAAGAACAAAAGCTCAATGTTGGTAACAATGACTCCACCGGAAGAGGCTGGGAGTCTATCCTGTTTATAAAGAATAAGAAAGAAGATGAAATTAATACACCGGTCACGAACCCTTAACGTCCACCAAATTAGCTTTTTCTGTGCCACATTTTACCTTACCATGTGGAAATAAAGCTTTGAAAACCGAAATGATTCGGAGCCCATGTTAAACGGTAGGTTTCCCATATGAGTATGATCAAATTTCGAGCGCACACCACAAACAATGACATAACCATAGCAACACCTGCATTCGAGTCACCGTCGACCACCCTTCAAGATTTAAATTAGATTTTGTGCCTCGATAATAGTTTGCCCAGATTTACGGAGGCTGGAGGTCTAGGAAGGGAATATAGGAACTCACTCCACTCTAGAAAATGAATAAAACGCTTAAAAAACGCGATGAAATTAATTCCATTATGCTGGTTATAATTTTTAAAAAGCTTCCTCTGGCCGTTCTGGAGAGTACTCCGTACCCCCCAGACCCCCCTCGGTTTATTATACCCATTTCTAGGAATTGCACACATAGAACCCTATACTATTTTTATGGCTATAACTACCCCTACCACTTACCCGAAATTATATTGCATGAGCATGATGAAGAAATCTTTTTAAGCTTCTGTTTTGGGGTCCCATATTTCCTAGCTATGTCTCCGTCTTTATAATGAGCCCCTCTTATCCCAGCCGAGCTCAATATAAAAAACCCGTTATCGGCATCGAACACATGGAACACCAATAGTTTCAGCACTGTCAAATAGAAAAAGAGTAATCTTTAAGGGTGGATTGTACCAATAACAAAGTTCAAAATCTAGAACCATTCAACATGGTTAAACACAGGGTTTAAACTGTAGTTCACAGTTGAACTTAGTTGGTACAACCCACCCTAAGCAGCGGTCCCCAACCGATGATCCATAAAAAAAATTTTAAAAAGCTATCTTGTTGTTTTCTTTTAGATGGGTTTCCAGCTAAAAGTCTCAGACCTTCTGGTTATCCATCCATTTCTTCATATTTTATACATGGTACCTTATAATAAAGGGCTATAATCACCCCCTCCTATCGCTAATGAGAAATGTTTGTATGAAAACAAATCAATGGTTTACCATTTCCTTTTAACCTTTAACTAGTGAGGCGAATTTTTCCTACGTACATTTCAAATGAGAACTTTGCCTCGGAGGCACCCACCTCACTAACTAAAGGAAACTATCAAAACAAAGTCCATACGAACCGGGGAATACCCCGCTCCCATCCTTAGTCAGTAAGAACCCAAAATGACTTCTCCAGATTCAAATTTGCTTCATGATCAACTTTGAAATGCCGTCTTGTTACTTCATGATGAGTCATATCGACATTTCATACCCCCCAGACCCCCGGTAACGCGTCAATTTCTTCAAATTTTAGACACACCACCATATTTTAAGGAGCTATGGTTCCTCCTAGCGGTCGAAACTAGCTACGGCAATTAGAAGAATTTTTATGGCAAATTACCTCACAGTTTTACTGCAAGAAAAGTTTATACAGACCGGGGGTCTGGGGGGTATGGAATACCCTCCAGTCGTAAATAAATAGCAAGGAGACTTATGCAGAATCAAATTTGCGCTACTATCAATTTTGAAAGTCATCTTGTTGGTCTCTTGCTACTGGCTGGGGGGTATTCAACACCCCCAGACGTGCAGTATCTATAGTTATAGATTAAATTCATTAATCCTCATCGCCTAAAATTCTTTTTTTCGCAACCCTCAACTGAAGACGCACCTCTAAATTCTTTCAGATCTTGTTCTATTCCTCATCCCACATAAAAAAGGAAATGGTCCCGAAAGGGTGAAGATGGAAGAGATGTAATTCCTTCCGGTTTAAATTAAACCGTCAACGATGGAAACTTTAGGTGAATGATACGAAGGGTAAACCCTGGACGTCAAATCAACATCCATTACCAAAAACAAGGTTGATCAAATGAAAAGATTAAAAATATGATTACTTCAAAGTTTGTTTCAAGGCAACGACAAAAATTAGACAAGGTTACGTTTCCATAAAAAACTATATTTCCAACATTAACGCCGCTTATGAGTTATGATGTCTATTATAACTTTCCTTGAAGGAATAATTAAATTAATTACGTTAGGCTGTAGAATCTAAAACAGACAAACGAAGACCACCACATGGACAATAAACTTCGTCACTGAACTTCGCATTACTTTGCACATTAATGCACATAATGCTGGAGGAGATTTAAAGTGAGATGGTTTACTATCCTTCTTCGGCTAGATTCCAATTTTTTGGCTTTATGTATTATTGCAGTATTTTCTTGGTTTGAAATTTGTGGCCAATAGCTCACCCATCAAAGGAGCTCAAATTTCTCCGACAGAGCGAAGTGGGACAAAAACGAAAACTTCTGTTTATAAAAATTATGTAAGTTTTGTGTGATCAGGTGGTGCCGAAGAAACTGCAATATGGTGAAGGGTGCGGTTAATTAGCAAGAGATGAGAAAGCGTGTATGCTTATTATGGAAGTAAAAATAATTAAAAGCTTAAGCGGAACTCGTTATAAGCCATTCAAGAAGTATAAAAAATTATTTGGTACAGTTCCGCAATTAGTTCGATTTCCGGTAACCGTAACTAATCACTAACCAATTAAATAAAAGAGAAAATTGCTATGGATTGATTAGAAGTAAAAAGTTGTTAATCGTATCCATTTAATATATAACAAGATGGAGAACACGGTGTAATTATTTAATTATAAATAATGTCAAATTTCTTTTCGTTTTTATCTTCGTCTGTAGTTACGTGTCGTTTAATTAAAGATACTAGAAAAGATATCAATCATAGTAACCCAACACTTAATTTTCAAATTTTTTATAGAGGAAGTTTCGTCGGCACGAAATTACTTTTCAATAACATTTCAACTTCTTGCTTCATTTAGGACAAACTTAATATTTTTAATTTTGTTGATATTCCAAACTTTTGGACTCGCATCGGCTTGGCTCTCGCTCAAACGCCCAGCCGCATGTTATGTTGCGGTTGTAGTATTATTGATGTTTTATTGTTCCACTTATGTAACTAACAAGTTTACCTTTATAAAGGAAATAATTGTATTTAAATTACCGTATTGTTGATATAAAAGGTAGTCGCGGTCGGAAATGGTAATTTGACGCATGTACGACTTGCGGAAATAGAAGATAACAATGGATGATGGCACATCGGTAGTTTTCAAATTGTATTTATTTTGAAAAAATCCACGCACTTGTTTTATTTCACCGCACTAACGGTTAATTAAATTATCTTTGTTATAAGTAGAACACGAGTTTTAATATTCCAAGCATTTGCAAGTTTTACCTCGAGCGTCTTCTGAATTTTACTCGCCCAAGTTATTTCACCACTTTCGATAATATTATTTTTCAACTAACCCAATTTGTGCACCAGCAAAAATGTATATTCCCGTTAAGTACAGTTTACATATTATTACAGGAAGTATCGTAAAGTATAGCGGATGGAAGTTGTGGTAATAACACTTTTTTGGATTCTGTTGGTCGTCTGATTGGTTTTTTGTACTCAGGAGTGGTTCAGTATAATATAATTTGATTAGTTGAAATGCCGTTCAAAACAAAAACTGCAAAGGTACACTTGTACCTTGTACATTTAAAAGCGTTTAACCATATGACTTGCTTATGCATTTTTTATGGTTAGAATAGTAAAGTTGTATTTTTGGGCAATCATCGCTCTCAGAAGTGAGGGTAATTTTCTATAGTTGAAATTGAAGCAATCCTTGCTACACGAGGTTTTAAATTTGAAATCAGTTTCCTTTGTTTGATGAGATTTTAAATTGCTTTCATTGGATAAAACTGAAACTTACTGGAACAATTGACGCATAGAAAGCAATGCATTATCGAATTAAAGTCGGAAATTGTAATTTGATGCACAATGCTGCGGAAGTGTCTAACAATAATTACATCTTGCACGTCAATGCTTGTCGATTATTACAGAAGTTTCTTTTTTTGGACTTTTCAATGTTATTCGATCACCTTCCACTCGGTTTCTTAAAATGGGCAGAATAACGTACATATACGGAATTTGGAGATGTTGAGCGCATATACCACAAAGGGGCCCAAAAAAAACGGAATATTTTACCTTGCAGTTTAACAACTTTTTCTTCACTTGTTCTAAATTAATGAGGAACAATGAAAGCCTGGAGTCACCTTATCTTGTTCATTTCATAGTCGTGTGCTTGGGTATTTTTTCTTTTATCTTGTAGTAATTTATCTGCAAGATGGAATATTTATTTGTTTAAAAATCACGGTATCGTGTCTTAGTGTCATTTTTAATTTTCAACAGCGTGAATTATTTTTGATATTTAATTTTTTCTCAAATCATGCAGTCATCACTAATGGAAATTACTGTAACCAATTTTTTATATCCATTTTTACATTTTGTTGTGGTCTTAAATTAATTTCAATCATCCTGTTAGACTTTTTGCAGTATACGATATTAAATAATATAAAAACTGTTAGAACAGATCTCTAGACAAGAAGAACTAAACGACCTCATCAGCTGAGCTGTATTACTTTCCAAGGCACTCCGGTTAATCGTGAGCTGGTCACGACACAAGTAACTGTTATTCTAATGTAAAACTCACTTAATCTAAGGTTTATAACTATACTTTTGTGTGAAAGATGATTCTTGTGATTTAGTGCAGGTGAAGGTTTTTTTTCCAGAGCTTACTTTTTGGCATTTCCTCTAACGTTCTTTATTGTTGTTTCAGATCTGATCAAAATGGGCGAAAGACGAGGAACAAAGGCTCTGGAGCTTTGGTGCCGCAGGATGACGCAAGGTTATCCAGGAGTTGCTGTCAACAACATGACCACCTCATGGAGAGACGGTCTGGCGTTCTGCGCGATGATACATCACTTCAGACCTGATTTAATGTAAGTATTATTGCAAATTGCAATTCTCGAATTGAAAATCGGGATCATCGCGCACCCATATAAAGTTTTGCAATCATCTCGAGCTTAGATGTGAATGCATGTCGAAATCAATATGCGTTTTATGTTTTATCTTGTGCAGTAAATCGACTTCTCGTTATGTCACTTGTCTAATTTCTATTTCTTAATATGCGCTTAATTTTTTTACTGTCGGATTGAATCAATCGACCTTTTAGTCACTGACACGATTATCGAAAGTTTCGACATTTTATTTTTTTGTTACTTTGCAATTTTGACCAATACGTTTTTCGGCGGTTAGATCGTTTCGTTTCCAGTTTGCATCGAACACACGTACCAATTTCTAAACATTTGCATACTACAAATTTGCAATTAATATTTTGAATTAATATTCTACTATCATAAGGAAATTAACGTTAAAAAAATTAATTTATGCTGCTAATAGCACACTTTGAACGTTCTAAAAGTGAAATCGAGTAACAAAAAGCAGCGGTGCGTTTATAACAAAGTAAATAAACCGGAGAACATCGTCTCCGTTTGTTTGTTTTATGTGTTTAAGAAATTTGGTTAAAATGTCACTGGAACGAATGTTTGATACTGAAAGTATTGCTGATATTCTTATGTAATTTATCTTCCTGCGAAGGATTTTCATCTTAACATCTTTAACACGGGTTAAACCTTTTGGGAGAGGGCAGTGTAACAATTTTTTCTTCAAAATTCGTTATGAATTTCTTACAACTTATGGCAGTTGAGGAGCACAGCGCAGTTCTAATTATAACAGTCACCAATAATTGTAACAATGATGTGTGGATACATTTTTCCCTGATGAGGATTCGAACCTACGACGTAGGGGTGCCATATGGAAACTTTATTCAATAGGGCAACGGTATGATGATGGTGTATTAAATCGTCTTTTATGGGTAGAGTATAATCAAGATTATGGCCGCAGGTTCTTAGGTTCAACTCCTGATTGCTTCTAAATTATTTATGCCGTGGTTTGGATTCGACGTTAAACTGTAGGTTCAACAAAGATGCAGAAGGGAGTGGAACCTCCACCGTAACCGTATCTTTCCCAAGAAAACATATGCCTGCATGTACACGGAAGTACCGAACAGGAGGAATTGGTCCTATAGAAATACAACTCTATATCTACGTTTAGACCTAGATATAAGACCGTAAATTTAATCACCAAACCAATGGTAATTGGTGGAAGTTAGGCACTTTTTTCTACGAAAGTTGACGTTCAGGGCCTTAAAGTTCCTGAAAACCAAATTTGTATCTATAATCAATGGTACAAGTCTGTTTTATAACAGTTTTCTGACATCTAATTTCCAAAGAGAATGTAAATATTTTGGTTCTCATCACGAGCGGGACGAACTTGTGAATCTTAGCACGGAAGCTGCATTACTCGGACATTCACTCACCTTTATATTATAGAAAAGCTATATAATATTATATTGGTAGAGAGCAACTAGATAAGTAGTTTTGATTGTTTTGAACTTTCCATCTCATTCCAAAGCTTCGTCAAACAATTCATCTGTTTTTGGGACATCAGTTTCAAAATATATGAGATTTTTAAGAAACTAAAATTACAAATTGTATGTACATATATAAAATACCAAATGTAGTTTATTTATCTCAAAACTATTTCCCCGTGCCTGGAGGGTACACCGTACCCCCCATACCCCCGGTCTCACACTCATTTGTTCACATTTTACACACTTCACCCTAAGTAAAGATCCCAGCTCCATATCACGCGAGTCTAGCTTGTTTTATTAGGTATCTATAGTTACTCTGTACTTATACAAAATAGGAACTTCTACATCCCCAACCTACATTTTAAATTATTTAAAAATTATATATTTTGTAATGAAATTTACCGACCACAAACTTTTAATGAGTAATTTTTCGTAATTTAAATGTGGGCCGTTCAGTTTGTTTAACTTTTAACGGTCGGACAAATTCCACACGTGTACCAGGCCAGCTCAATCGGTCGTATTTTAATTCCTATAAAATTTCATCAATTGCGGAATCGTTTAAAAATTCTTCCCTGTTATCAATTCTCTAAAAAGGAAATCAAACACACTTTACACTACCATTCCTTTTATTAATTCACAAAACTTTCATTATACAATCAATTTTCTTAGCTCAAAATCATGTACAAATTCTTTTTTATACAAATCAAATTCTAAAACAAATTCTGCTTGTTTGTTCCTTACTAAAACAGAACACCACAATATATTGAAATATATGAGATATGACTCCATAATATGGGATATGAGTTAGTCTGTGTTTCGGAAGGCAACTTGAGCCGGTGGCCCTCCTGGGTTAGTGAATTGCTAACAGTAACATAAAAAACAGAATACAGACACATCTGAAGGCAAGCCCAGCAAGCTACCTAAAAAAATGTAAATCTTTAAAGTGATTTTGCGCATAACTACGGCGGTTTAGGTTCTAACAAAAAAGTGGAAGCTCATTGAGGCCCAAACACAAATTTTACTAAAACAAAGTCTAGTTGGGTCAGTTTTACCTTCTCCTCACCTTCATCTCATGTCAGATGGAACATTGTTCAGTGTCATCTTTTGGATTGCCAAATATCCGCTGAATATTTCTTATCTCCTTTTAATCTCCACCTCCATGCTATTCCGTCTTGACGATTAATGTTCCTCCTTTGGTCCTTTGACTTTTTAAACATTTTGGTCCATCCTTCACTAAAATAAGGATCTATTAAGATAATTTTTGGATTAGTTGGTACCGCAAATTCCGTATTTTCTGTGTAATGCCTCAATTTCCTGTTTGGTCTTCTTAGGCGATTAACCATTTCGAAAACACTAATATACCGCAATATTGGACTTTATTTTAGCAGAGTAGAATAATAGGCGAGTTTGACAAATTTGACTCGAATATCAAATATTAGGAAACTATCTGGGATAATTTAAATCCAAAAATCAACAATATACAAAATTCCGCCACAAGACGACACCCATTGGAGAGCTTCAGCTTTCAGCATCTCCCGAAGGTAAAGGATAATGAAAGGCTTTCAATTTTCTTTTTGCAACTGTTTTATTTACACATATTATTTCATTTTAAATTGTCTTAATCTGGAGGCTTCGCTTCAGTTACAAACAAAATTGTATGTTTCAGTGCAGTACATCCATTCATACTTAGATAGTAATTGGATGCTCTCAACCAAATAACTTAGCCACGCCACCCAAAACAAATAATAAACCATCTACAATTATCTTTATTTACAATATTTACATGCTCGTGTAGTTGCCAAAAAATTCCGCATGTCTTTCCACTTATGATGTTAGTCTAAAAATATTTCTTAATTTGAGTGCAACGTTTTTTTATTACCTTGCTGTTTATATTCCCACATTTCATCAAAATAATTAAGTAGAAATTAAAACTGTATGACTAATCCACGATGTCACATTTCGAAGAACACCTTGTCGGTTTTGGCGGTTCCACTTAAAATAATAACTAATTCAAAAAACCTGTTGGATTTTTTGACCAGGAATTTTTCCTGAAGTTGATGGATACTAATTGAACGATTATTAAGATTAGCAAAACAATGCATTTGCATATACTTTCACCTCCAAGAAGACCACAATTTATTGCACGGTTATCAATTACCTTCTCAGTTAGAGAAGATGCGTTTCTCATAGGTTCGAAAAATTGCATCCGTTTGGAAAGTTCATTCACACTCATCCGACCATTTATTTTTGCAATTTGCTTTTAGATAATTAATGTAAATGAGTAGCGTTTACCTTGAAAATCCTATTTGGACAAAGCACCTGTTTATTCCAATACGTGATATGGATGACCTTCATGTTTAAATTATTGTGTATATTATTTATGTACTCTATTAATTTTATTATGATTTTTTATCATTGCTCAATGTTTAAGTTTGTTTGAGCTTTTTTAGTCGAGTACCACGAAGCATTTTGAATGTATTCAGGATATATAATTTTTTTTATTAAAATTACTACTTATGTGTAAACTTACAGCTTACTAGTCTTACTATTACTGACTTTTCCCACGACAAATTCGAGATTGTAATTGCAGAATATGTAATTATTGTATGTGAAGGTTGTATTCTATAATATAATAATTTTACAACGGATTTATTTTTAAATGAAAATAAATTACTGATGCTCTTTGTAATTTATTGTTTTATTTTTCTTTTCTTTTCTTTTCTCTGTAATTAGTTTTCTCGGTCTTCAAGTCGAGCCTTATACTTTTCACCCGAGTTTTTTGATTATCTTCCTAATATAGTGGTGTGCATACGTTGACATGTCGTTCTTGATCATTGATGCTTATTTCCTTTTTCGAAAACAACAACACAAACTTGTATTTACCTACTTTTCTTGTTTACCTTCGTAAACACTGCGCACTGTTTTGGTTTTTCAAGGGTAAGGACGACAAGAACTCACGTACGAGGGACGTTCATTTTATTGATTGACCCTCCCAGGAACATGTACTGTTATTTTTGCTGTGGAATCCAAAATCAAAAAGAGGAGCCTCGACTCTTCCCGTAAACTACCTGCCTAGCCTAGGAAAGTGTCCTTTTAGATATCTACTACGTAATATTTTATGTTTTAATGTCCAAACCAACTTATTGCGGTGTCTGAGAAGAATAGAGTAATTAGTATTTTGACAGCTGCTATTCCTCTTCATTTCTTGTTTAATTAAGTAGCTTGTTTTTAATTATACTCCCACTGGATGACATTTTGATAATTCTGTGATGAAGTATCTGGTTGCTTATGTAAGAGAGAGCCTTGTATAACACGTGAAAGATTATTAAATTGCGAAAATTTTTGATTATGATAGAGGCATTCATTTGCAACTTGATTGCATATTTAATTTAATAATTTGTTTTGCGGAAATCGTAAAGTAATTAGAAACTGTTTAAATTTACATTTATATTTAATGACGTTTCCTTTTTTGTAGAGATTTCACAAAACTTAATAAGGATGACATATACTACAACAACGAATTGGCATTCCAAACAGCGGAACAGCATTTGGGCATCCCCGCACTTTTGGAACCAGAAGATATGGTTGAACATCCAATTCCGGATCGTTTATCCATTCTTACGTACCTTTCACAGTATTATCAAGCATTCGTTACAGCCGAAGGTAATTTATATATCATTGATAATAAATTTAAGAACGATGCGCACTCTTATCGCAAATGTATTTGTGTGCCAATTGCTGCTGTCATTATATCAATAAATATAATAGATACAAAATGCAGGCTCTTAGGAAGGTCTAAAATATCGAAGGGGCCAATAGTTAAATGTAAACAAATATAATTTTTTTGGGGTTATATAGTAAATGTGTGTTTTGCCTTGTAAAAAGAACATTTTGAAACAAGGAAAGCCACAAAGACATTTCGTTTATGAGCTGAAAGAGAACGGGGGTGGCCGACCTTCTATCGGTAGAAGGCTACATTTTCTTTTACCAAATGGTACTGACGACGGATACACCTGACCAAATATTATCATGGCCAATAATCAACGTTGTCAAGAGAACGATGATCCTTTTTCTCGTAAAAAATTTCTTTGGAAGTTATTGCAATTAAAGATTGATTCCAATTATACGTTCCGTCTTCATTCCATACCAGAGATAATCAGATATTATTGGCTGACATAAGCACACCTTCCATCGGAAGCCAAGTCAAGAATACTTGAACGGAATCGTTATGAAACCGGAAAACGGAACTTATCTTGTGAATCGGCCTTTATTAACAAAAGACAATCTTTTGCCAATGATAGGTGCAACGCCTGCCCCCGCACTTTAAACCAATACTTCCAGCAAAACATTTCCAAATTCATATTTTTAGCCATAAAAAAAAATTAATTTTAGCTTGAAATATTTTTAGGTTCGCCTTCGAGGTTGGTTTCAAAGCGACCGTTAAACTCAGAGGTTACACCCTTGCCCAAAAGTCCATCTACAAAAGTAAGTAACTTTTTTGAGTCACTTTTGGATTTACTTGTTGTTTTCTTGTTGTGCAATGTGCTGTTTATAATTTTGGGTTTTTTTGTTCTAAGTGTTTGGTAGAAAATTAGTTCGTAGTTTTGCGGAATTTTCTGATAGCTTTTATATTAGAGACCAAATCCAAAATGGAAGAAATGTTGATATTTTTGGGAATGATTTTAACAATACTAAAAATACGGAAATAAACCTACTTGGATGTTTCAAAAGAAAAACTGCAGCTGCTGTGTAATGATGCGCAGCATAACTCATCAACATTAACACCTTGATTCAACTAGAAGTTTAATGCTTGTCGGTGCTTCGATAGCTAATTTGCCTTTTCTTATAATAAATTTATTAGTTTCAGCTTGACATATTTTGGTTTTTGCTTGGTGTATTGTAGCTGCACGTTTTTCTTTTAAAAAAATTATTGCATTTTATGTAATTCGAAAGTTATAACATGCGGAACCGCTTCTTTGGGGATTGGTTTCAGTAATATTTTATTGATTTCTTATGATTTGCTTGGGTTGTATTTTATTTAACACGCTTGATCGTATCACTTTTGTTCTCACTCTTTGTTCTTTCATTAACCAATATCTATTCGTACATCTTAATGGTAACGGTGATGGCAATAAGTTTAATCAGGTTTTTGGGTTCTTTTAAGTTACTACTGTAAAGAATGAAGTAAATATTTAAGGTGTTCAAGTTTCAACAACGTTAAATAAGTAATGAAAGAGTGCCGACTGCTAACTAAGCTGCTCAGCAACTGAACGCATCCTTTTGTTATGGCGGGATATTTAAAACAATTTATTACTTCTTGAACGTCACTCGTATTTTAGATGATGCACTATTTTTACTTTTTTTGTATATAAAAGCACGAACTAAAGTAAATAAACAGTGTGGGTTGTGGTTAAAGAGTGTAACTAGAATTATGTTGTGTAGAAGAATACTTTTTATTATATTAGATTTCTTTGTACCACAATTTTTATTAAAAAATAGGTCAGTTGGATATATCGTATAGAATTCTACATTCAAGTTACTGTTTAAATATAATTTAAACTACCAGTTTGAAACGGAACTTAAACATTTTAGATCAGACACGTATAATTAACTATTTAAACGATAATAATCTTGTATCTCGATGCAGCTGATTACATAGCGAATATTATTATTATTTACAAAGATCTAAGTTCGCGTGAGACAATATTGAATTTTAAATGATTAAAAGCAAGGACTCGAGAAGTATAAATATTAAAGTATCTCGCATCTTTAATCGATTCGATTGTAACGTTAAAATTTGAAGTTGTGGGTCGTATCTTGATTGCAGTAAACGATAAGGTTACTAAAACAAACACACTCTAGGCTACACGTTCGCTGGTGGGTTACCCATCCGAGTTCCAAACACACCGTACATTAATTAACTCCGAAAATTTTAAAAGTCGCACATAATTCCGCTGTTAGGAAAGGAAAATCAAAGAAGTAGAGATCGAAAGATAGTTAAACCGTATAATTACTGATAAGATTTTTAATCACGATATAACTATAAATAATTTAAATTAATAATTTGCAATATTAACTGCGAGCCGTCCTACTAAATTCAATATTTTATATTTAATTAAAGTAGAGTTGATTATTTATTACGCACTTTAATGGTCGCTTATTTAAATAAATGTTTAGACATGTTGTGATAAAGTTAAACAGACCGTTCCCAGTATGGTATTTACTATTTTTTCCTTACACTATTTGTCATTTTACTGACATGTGACTCGTTATTTCTTTAAAATAGGGGTCCCAAAAACTTATATTTTGAAAAAATTATTCACACGTTTTTACTTTCTTGATGAACTTGAAATACCTAAACTAAAAATTTCATCTTGGTTTTTCAATGAAATTTTTAAAAACAGAACTGACCTTGACCATCAGTACTATCTCAAGATTAACAACAAATAAATATAAGGATGACATAATTTTCTTAATAGATTTTTATTGAATCGGTCGAAACAAGTTTTTTATTGATATTCAAATTACTCGAAAGAATTAATGAAATTTGTCGGTCTAATATTTTATAATTTTCTTAAGTGGATCTGAGATATTGCGGAGTGATTCAAGTTAAACCAGAAGCAACACGGTGAAATTAAATAATTTGCTAAAAGAAAAGTCATTTTAGGAAGATTTGATAAAAAAAGAATTTTTTATCCACAAAATTGGAGTAGGAAATATTTGTACTTTGATACTGCAGATTATAAGAGGAAGCTAGGGAGACTTATTTAATCTCGAGGAAGTTTAACGAAAAATAGAGGTCATCTTGGTCAATCAATTTTTCCTGGTCAATAGTAATCAATAATCATTGCTAAGTTAATCCAATAGTATAAAAAGTATAATAATATGTTATATCCTTTCATGCCGTCTGGCCATTGTTTTTATCATTACCTTCGACATTGTCATGGCCAACGGATGTCCTATTTGATTTTTAAAATACTAAACAAATCACAAATAGTAGATTCTTTTATACGGAGCAAAATTGTCACTTTTTGTGGCAAGAGTATGTAGTTTGATAGACGATCGTAGTGTCCGACAATTAACCAGACAAACCATAAAAAGTAGATTTTTCTCCGCATAAAATACACAATTTTTGTTTCAAACCTACAAAATTTATTCAAATTAGTTTAAAACGTTAAAAACATACAGTTTTGCTGCTGGTAGCGCTAGGAAAACTCTTTGTCAGTCGCCGGCTAACAAAGTATCACGTGATATCACGACAACTTTAAAACATTGAACAAATTTGGGCAACCCATTTTTTGGAAGGACGGCTACCCTTAAAACACATAGGAAAGGTTTGAACATCACCCCCCCCCCGATTCGATCCATTACCACATAATAGCACACTTCAACGGGTGCAAATAAGACCAAAAATGTACCCAAATTCAGGAAAATTGTGTTTGAAAAATTTAGTTTTACGATATAGCTCAGATTATGCGGCCTAAAAGCCGCATTTAAACTATTGTAAGGTTAAGGGCCGATTTCATAATCAAAACGTTAATGGAGACTTAGCTAAAAGATCATTGCTAAGCAATAGAAAACGTCCGTTCACTATAACAAGCCAATAGCAATCAACTTTTATTTTTAACGACTCGTTAAAAGTATTATGAAATCGGCCCTAAATGAACCAATCCTGATTGCATCACAGACAAATTAAGACTTTTATTGTTATGTGGGAGGACGCGCATCATTATCGAATGGATTAACGAGATTCTTTTAGATTCTGTTCATATGAATAATTTGGAATTTTTCAAAATCGGTTGAATTTTTGTTCTTACAATTTGCATTATGTTGAAGTTATAATTACGGTCTACACGTAAGGTTGTTGGATACTCCATATTTAATATGAGTCTCATATATTTACCCCATATCTCTTATGGAAGGGTAAGATTTAAGTCGAATATCAGATATTATTTCAACTATGGTTATTCCACAACCGATATTTCATTATGTTATTTTAAAATGTGTTAAGAATTATAATAATCCATTAATTAAATTTAAAATTTTTAATTAAAACTGAGGTTGTCGATGTTAATGTTTCTGATCTGTATTAAGAACAGACAGACAGAGCTGTGATATTACAGATTAGACGTATTGCCTATGCTCTGGTCACAGGGGGGATAACTCTTTACGTTAGGGCGATGTGTATAAAATTTGAAGAAATATGTGCAAAACTGAGGACCTCCAGCCAAGTAAAAAAGGCTTCTGAGAAAAATATAACTATATTGAAGTCTAAGAATCCGCCCTTATAACAGTTTTTTTTTAATTAAATAAATTACTTTTTCCAAAAAATTATATGCTACCATTTCCCAGCTAAGCTTCTTAACAGACGTTATCGCACGACCTTGCGATGCTTTAACTATAAATTTTCTACACAAATTAAATTACCTAATATAAATAATTAAAATTATCCAATTCTTCTCGTCTTTCCTATTCTTTGACTAAAAGAAAATATACGCCAACGTATTTTTCACTACTTTTATTTAATTTTTCAAAGAAAATACAACTTTTTCCAAAAAACTTTATTCACAAAACTTGGCATCCGTGCGCAAGTCCTTTATATTCACACTTCCCTTATCAAAAACTATTCGACCCAGTGGCGTCGCATAAAATTTTAAATTTACAAAATTTTCCATTTCAAATTTAATTACTGAACAAAAACTTCTTCATCCCAAAGATTATACGACGATGTATTTCTCCGTAACTATGCTAATGACTTTACTGTGATGAGTAAATGTGGATCTAACCTAAAGAATGTCTCATATATTTTATTGAATCTCATATATTTTGTTTTAAGGAGGTATAGGACCTAAGTCAGTGGCGTAGCTACCATAGGGCAAAGCGGTGCAGTGCACCGGGGCCCCGGAGGCCTTGGGGGCCCCCTGAGCTGTTTTTTTTAAATTTCTAATGCAAACATGTGGAAAAATGGGGAAGGGGGCCGATTTATTTTTATGCACAGGGGCCCTTGTCCACCTAGCTACGCCACTGACCTAAGTCAATATGATGAAATCAATATAAAATTTTTAAGATCGTTAAAAATATATTTAATACGTGTTGTGTGAAAATTTCAGCGACCTAGGGTTCATAGTTTTTTTATAAGACGAGATTAAAAATAAGCAATTTAACATTGTAACAGCATACTAGACTTCACACATACTCATGTTTCCATATATTTCATAATGAAAAAATAATGACAAAGTTTTGAAAAACTACATGTGTATAAAACAAATTATTTTTAAATTATTGAAAAAAGAAAATCATGTCGAGGGTACTTAGTTTTTGAAAGTACACTCTTGAGAAAAGTTCATCCTCCCTATGGATACTAACTTCTGATATGTACCGTGAGATGAAACTTTATGACTGATGGTGTAATAAAACTGTTGATGAAGCGTAAAAGCATAAATATTTAGCAATCACAGTGTGTAGGTCTTTCCATTATTTTTCAAGGTTTGCAATTAGGGAGCGTCTATTAATTACCTAAGAGTTTACCTAATTCTTACGTAGGGTCCAAAGCGTTCCTTTCGTTAGATTCCTATTTTTATAGTGCATACATAGTGGCTTAGTGAGTTGAACCTATTTTGAGTCCCAGGCTCAACTCCGAGCTAAGCAAGAACCCCATTCTGGCCGTCTCTCCTCGGAAGGCAACGGCAAACCTCCAAGGTGTAATTTGCCAAGAAGGCTTTAAAAAATTAACGATTAGGAAGATAGGAAAAGATATTAACTGAACCAGTTTCGACTGTTGAAATACCTTTGCCACCTAACAACAACCAGTGGAAATAAAAGATGAGGGCACTGCACAACGACAATAAAGTAGAGGATCCACTATAGCAATGGGAATAAAGTAGGTAGGGTAACCCTAGCAACATGAATCAAATGGGGAGGGCCAACTTGGTAGTTGGGGTAAAACAAATGAGAGAAAATGAAAAATTCATGATGAAAAATATAGTCATTGAAGTAACTTTTCAGCACTTGGATAATTTTTGGGTAAACTTTCCTTTCATAATCAAAAGTGGTACTTGATTCTCATAAGTATAATAAACTCTGTACTATACAATACCCAGCCATACGGTCGCCATGACCTTCTAGATCATGAATGATATTGTTAACCGGGCTGCGGCCTCACAGAGTGAGGATCCTTACCAATTTTGCTTGTCACTCTTTATTAGCCTCACCAATCATGACGATGTTTCTTACTATATTTACACCATTTTCAGCTTTAATTCAGAAAGTATCAATTGCAATTAAGATCAGCCAGTACGTCTGACCTTTTTACCCTGACTCTTCGAAACCGAATACCGACCACCATTGGGGTTAAGACCGAACGCTGAGAGGCTTTGCAGAGCTAACCAGAAGGACGACTGTGCGACCGGAAATACAGCTAATCTGAATTACAATTGACACTTTCTGAATTAAAGCTGCAAAGGGTGTAGCATGCCCAAGCGTGTGCGTGTGCGGCTCCAGCGTGATCTATTCCACCATTAATTTGTAAACATGGATGAATAACGCGGTAACTTTCAGAAGTACTTCTTTTATCTGTATTTCGAAAGATCTCATTGGTTTGGTGTTGGACAGAAGAAAGCAGAAATTGTACGATATTTACCTGTGAAAAAACTTGAATTAGTGAGATGACGTTCCAATGGCAAAAAGTCATACTTTACACCCCGATTCGTTGAAATGATGTGACTTCCGCCCGCGAAACGTACTCTATTTTTCTTCTAAAAGTATAAAATAATATTTTGGATTACTTGGTAAAAAAGAACAAATTGCTTTTCCGTCTGTTGCTAAAGACGACGGTTTTACCTTTTTAAAGTAGCATATTACACACAAAAAACTGGGCTGGAGAGTATCGAGAAAATTTTTTTTATCATGGCGAGTTTTTTAACCTTTCTATTATACGGCTTCGCCTGCTTCGTACAAGTAGTTTGATGAAGCCTCTGAAGATGAACTTCCTGGTTCAGTTTAGTTTTTGTATGATCTATGTCAGTGGTTCTCAAAGCAGAAATATTTATTAATAAAATACGAATGACTATTTTTTACCCCATATTTAGTAATGGAAGCCGTTATAAAAACGTATGCTCAGGAAAGTGGGCGGTGGTCCGAAAGAGTTTGAGAATCTACATAATATTTATGATCTATGTACATACATCCTAATGACCACCTAAGTGCGCTTATTAGTCAAATTATTGAGAATAGCATCTTTTAGCAATTTTACCGATTGGAAAACTTGGTTTCCATTTTTTAACAATTGCAGCACCACGCACTTGTAATTCCGAACATCAATCAACTTGTTTATTTTTATCGGAAATCATCCATATGCATAAAATACCTTGAGAATAACCTTGACGATTACCTGAAAGTCGAGGCGTTTCAACACCACACCTTAGTTTATTTCACTTTATCCCTAAGAAACCTTAGGATGTATTATACCTTCTTAAATTACTTCAGCTTGTTAGATTTTCGATCTAAAATTGCGGCTTCAGCCATGTCTTCGAGTTTTCCAAAACGACAGTTATCGCGTTTCGCATTGGAGAGTTCCACCTTTCCGAAAATCCGGAAGGTTTTTGCAATGTTTTTGTGTTTCATAACTGGTAATTGCTTTCCAAGTCGACATCCTTACAAAACTTTCGATAATTACAAAGTTAATTAATGAGAACAAAAATGGAAGACAATAACTCATTAAACGTAAACGATCCATTAAAGAATTGTCACTTCAAAATTACCTATGTCTTTTCAGGAAATAATTGGAATACATTATCTTAGTTTACATGAGGAAGTGAAACGTCCGTTTGGGGTTTTATTCTAGGTCTGTGAGTCAGTTTTTGCGATAACTTCCAATAAACTGTTCCAGTTGTGAAAAGTTAGCTGTAAATTAACGTAGTTAAATTGGTAGAGGTGTTCTTTATGGTTGAGTTAATTTTAATTATTTAAAAGGTGAGAAGTTAATTTATTTAATTATTTTTTGGAAACAAATCGCAAGTCCGTCGTTTCGATTAGGATAGATTAATTATTTTTGTATTGGATACGTCAATAATTCTTCAAATAGCACATTGCACAAAATCAATATTGCACTAAATTATTTATTGTTTTTAAGTAACAAGGTGAACAAGAAAATTCAATTTTGTAATATTTTCTTTCCACAAAATCTAACCCACACTGTTTATTTTTCTTTAGGACGAAAAATTGGACATTATTGGACAATATAAACCAGAAATTTTCTGCTAAGGTAAACTCGCTTTTCTTGTTGGCATTTTTAACTAACAAAATTGTATAATCAATCAACTTCTTTTTATAAACTTTTTTATCGTGCAGGCATTACGAACCACCACAGGTAAAATTAGAAGGGAACCTTGTGGAAAATGCGGACTACCAGTTTTCATCGCCGAACGTCTCAACGTCGGGAAAAATCTCTTCCACCGCACATGTTTTCGTTGCTCACGGTGTAACAGCCAGTTAACTTTAGCCAATTATTACGAAACGGAAATAGAAAACCAGTTTTGCTGCGAAACATGTCCCGACGAAGAGAAAATTAAAATGGAAGTGCACAAAAGTATTCTCCTCAATCGTTCAATGAGCGACGATGAAAAATCGGCCGACCTACATAAAGTGGACGACGAGGATAACTACAGTTCCGTGTTCGAAACGTCATTAGAAAATTTTGAATCAAAAAGTGATACTTTAAATAGTCGGACGAGTTTAATTTTAGACAAGTATCGAACAAACTTTGCCACTATTCAAAATTTTGTCAAAAATGAGGATTACAGCAGCGGAGAAGAGGTGCTTCCGGAGTTGCCTAAAAGTATGCCTCCTGAAAAGTTAGAGTTTGCGACCGATAGTAAAACTTTTAGTGAAGATAGTGGTAGTTTGTGTTGTGATAGTGGTTTCCCTTCTAATAGCCAACATTTAGATTTAATTGTAAATAGCAACGTAGAACTAAGTGATTTTAGTGATAAGAACCAGTCTAAAACTGCCATTGAACAACTGGACGAAGTTAATAATAAGTTTTTTACCAAAGAGAACACACCTCCTAGTGAAAATCAGTCTCTTGTAAAATCACGCGCGTCTTTCTTTGAAAATGAAATTGAGACTAACCAAGATACCCCAAGCGTTATTTGTTATGATGAAACGGTATCTGAAGCAGAATCACCTAGGATTAGTATTGTAGAAATAAGTTCGGATGTTAATACAACACAAAAATACAAAATTGATGACGATTCGGTGATCATCATCAGTGATGAGAGCGACTGTGTAATAGTTGAAGATAATTTAGATGCTGAAACGTCACCGAAAGTCGAAAATCGTGAAGTTTCTGAGATCATTGCAGAAACAGTTTTGCCAAGTACGGAATCATATCCAGATGATTTAAATCCTTTCGACGACGAAGACGAAGATGAACCAAAAGTTACACCAACACCTTTAAATCCATTTGGCGAAGACGAAGATGACGAAAAAGTTGATTCCAGTACTCCAATACCAGCGGTTCGGAAAAGATTGAAAGTGCGGAAGGAGGACTTTAATTTATCCAAAAGTATCATCGATCAAGGCAGTATTAATCCATTTGAAGACGACGCAGAAGTTCCTAAAAAACTTATTGAAGCACCCAAAATAAGTTTAAATCCATTTTGGAGTGATGGGGAGGAACCAGATGATGATGGGTGAGTACTACTATGCTTTTAAATATTAATTACGGACCTGTTTTCAACACAATACAAATTTTTAATATTCTAGACACGGTGTATGCGTATATTTTATTTATTCAATTCTCGTTCATCTAACTGTCATTTCATTTAATTCTTACAACTGTGAATACATTACACTCACTCGATTTGTGTTATTATGTGTCGTGTACTAATATGTTGAAATATTGTATTACTAGAAGCTTGACCGGTGCGTCTGAGCCAAAATCCGAGCGACTTCATCCATCGTTAGCCAGCACTGCAATATTTGGATCCAACACTTCTTTATCAAGCTCCTATTCAAATGTGGATACGATGAAAGGAAAGAAGAAGAAGCAGGCTCCAAAACCGCCAACAGATAAAATTGATTCGTCGCATAGTTCGTTAACGTCGAGTCCAAGTCCAAGTGTGGTTAGTATACAATTCGACGCATTCCTTTGAACGTTTTTAAAAAATTGTATTACAGCAACACTCGCCAAAATCGACTCCAAAACTCAGAAAAGCCCGAAGGGCTCCGCTTCCACCGACCTGCACTTCAACGCCATTGACTACTCAAAATTATGCCGCTCCTACGGAAATCACCCAAGACCTATCGCCAGTTTTGGAAACGAACAGACCCGTGCAAAAGGATATCAAAAATGAAGTTAATCGAAACCGTCAAAGTGGCGCCGATGGTAAGTTTGTTAATTTTTTGTACTTTATTACTAAAAAGATTTCAATTTGTTTCAAAAATCTCCGTTCAAATATTGAAATAATCGATTGCAAAGTTTTAATTTTTTTACATAAGAACTGTTCAATTCTGAGCAGTGCGCCTCATTTGGTTGACGGTTCGTGCACTTGACGTAAATACTTAAAAGCAAGGTTTATTAAGGGGTGGGCACGGATCTCTATGTTTATGAGGTCCGTGAGGGCGGGGTCTACCACAGTTGAAGATTAGGTGTGAAGCTGAGAATTACTACTATAAATTTATTTTTCAATTGCATGAGCTCAGGTATCCCAATTTTTGAGTATGTTGAGCTCAGGGAAGTTTTTTTCAAGTTAGCGTGTTCTAAGATCCTTGTCCTGTTGGCAAATTTTGAATGCCAAATCTTATCCGTTCCATACTTCTTTACTTGTCTGCTTTACGCCCTATCTCTCGTATGACTCTGAACGCTGTGCCTCTGCGAAGGTTGGAGGTATGACCTGATATTCTTCGCGGCATGCGTCGATCTTAGTCTCAGGTTGTAGTCTCTCGTAGTCTTAGGTCAGGAAACGAATAAATTTTAACAAAACTCTGCACCACCTGGGGTTTAACTTTCTATATACAAATTCAAAGTAATGCCGCTCAATCGTCACTAAATATTTTTAACACTAATTTCAAAATTTTACTTCGCCCCACTTCTACAGTCCATTGGAAGGCTAAAATAGTTAACCTATGAAAATACTGCAAATGGCGGCCATTTTGCTGGTAAACATGCGCACTGAAAAAAACCTTTTTGAGAAGTGGGTCAAATTGCAAGAAATAAAACAGGAATTGGAAGTCATAGAAATTCAACAACAGGGTTTGGAGAAGCAGGGTGTACGTTTGGAATAAATTATCATCGCAAAAATGTATTTGATTTTTGATTGTTTGTTCTCTCTTTTAAGATATAAAAAATAAGTTTATAAAAATTAACGCGCGAGTCATAGGTTCGCCACCACTACTCTATACTGTGTCTATCCTACAGATGCACCTAAACTCCTCCCCGAAAATTTGCCGATGAGCGCATCAATCAAGGTCTGGTTTGCAACTTTTGTATTCGTTTGTACTCTAAATTCTAAAAATCTTATAAAGGAAAAGGAGCCGTCCTCGGAGCCAAAAATAATTCGTCACCCTATGCCGTGAAATGACAAATTTTCATATTCATCGTTTGTGCACGGGAGCGACGATTAATGATATCAACTATCGTTATAAATTATTATTGCCGTAAAAAAATTATTTAAGAAATAAAAATTGAAACAAAACATGTTCGCAATTGCTGAGTAAATTATTCAAAAATTGAAGTTACGTAAATGAAATTTTAAACATTACTTACATAAACAATTTAAAATTGTTATCAAATTAATTTTGTTAAGTACTACTCTATTATTCAAAAAATTAAACTTTTGTTAAAAAACAAGGTACGTAACTCGATCGTTGTTATTACAATCATATCAGCAAAATGGACAGCAGGTGCACCTGCTCATGAGATGAGGTAGACTTCCGCCCACTTCTGTTGGGTAACACAATAAAATAGTGTCGGTTAAGACAGGTTCTACTGTATTTTATTAATATAATCGATCAACTATCCTTCGAGTTTGATTTTCTTGTTTTCAAATAATGCGAATTTTATAGATTTTCTTACCCCCTCTCTCCAATCCGAATTAAAAATTTTACCTAGGGCATGGATCAGAGCAGGAGCAGATATTTTGATGAATTCAAACATTGGTCAGGTCCAAATCCCTACTATCAGATAACAGATCCAATTTTTCAATATTCCCCCCCACCATCTTCTATTATTATTTTTCCGGAATATCTCTAATTATTTTGTCTTGACGAAAAATTTGTGTTTTTAATTCAATTAAAAATAATTTTTTAAATTTTATTTAAAGTTTTTGACTACAAATTTTGTGCTTTCTGGTAACCCACCAAAAATATTTTGATGATTTTTGTAAGGTTGACAGAGTTTTATATAAATAATGGATGAGTGAGCAAGAATTTTTTAATTTTGTTTGTAAACTTTTTTATTGTAATTGAAACTCAAGTTAGCCGGAAATCCGGATACAATTTTTTCCACTTCCCAATTTTATTATTTTATTTTATTTTCAAACATTGCAAATATTTTCTTTTGTTTACAGAAAGTTTATCGAAATCGTTGATCGTAAATAAAAGCATCCAAGGGCAATGGAAACGTGGAAAAGGTCGCGCTCCTTCGCGTCCCATACCACAAAGACGCAACATCAAACCATTACCATTGCAAGAAATAAAACAGGAATTGGAAGTCATAGAAATTCAACAACAGGGTTTGGAAAAGCAGGGTGTACGTTTGGAAGAAATTATCAGGTCAAAATGCGAGGGTACCGCGGCTGATGCGGAAGCTCCTTTGGAAGCTGATGTGGAAGATTTAATTTTGCAACTGTTTGAGTTGGTAAACGAAAAGAATCAACTGTTTAGAAAACAAGCCGAATTGATGTACTTGTAAGTATTTTATTATTTTTGCTTCTTTGCATGTTTGTTTTAAAAATCAATTTTTTGTTGCCATCCAGTTTTTATTACAATTTTTCGTGCAATCATAAAACTTATAACCAGTCCAGTTTTTATTGAATTTTTTGTCTGATCAAGTTATAGAAATGTAGGTTTGTATTTGCATGTTATTTCACCCAATTTAAAATTTCAAGTACCTCTTTGTTTATTATGGTGTGACTTGAAGAATGTAATTTATTTTTACAGGCGAAGACAACAACGCTTGGAAGAAGAGCATGCAGATGTAGAATACCAAATTCGTTGTTTGATGAACATATCGGAATCGGTTAAAACAGATCTTCACAAAGCTAAGGAAGAAGAACTGATAAGTCACTTGATTGATGTAGTTGAAAGGCGAAACGAAATTGTAAATTGTTTGGATATGGATCGTCTTAGGGAAAATGAAGAAGATACAAGTATTACTAATCAACTTAATTTATATACTCTAAAAAGGGGCGAATGCTCAGCTATTCCGTCCTCGACTCCAGAAAAGAAGAAATCCAAGAAATTTAAACTAAAAGTTAGTAAAAAGACTGATATTGATAAAGATATTGACGAAAGTGAAAGTTCTAAATCACCCGTCAAAATTAAAAAGAAAAAGAAGTTTAATATATTTTAATGGATTTTTTGTGAGGCTAATTTATCGACTATTAATTTTGTATTTTTATTGTATAACTATGTATATGTACTTTTGTAATTACGCAAATAGATGATTATTTTTTTGTAAAATTGTTTTTATTTTGTTATAAATTTAAGCTTATTTTTCTCTAAATTCTATACTCCTTTAAATGCTCTCCAAACTATGAGGCGCGACATTTTGTAAATTGTATTAACCCATTTATTACCTTTTAAAAACTTGTGTATTATTTTATAAAGGGGGGAGGCGCCAAGATTAGATTTTTTATCAAAAGTAACAAAAAGTTTGGAAATCACTGATCTAGACTATTTTAAAAAGTATGTTTCCAGTCCCCCTCCCCAGTTAATTTTTGAAATATCTCTCAAACTATTTGGGTACAAACAAAATTAATAACTCCACAAACAGGTATAAACGTTTTACACTATTTTGTAGTTATTAAAACAGCTCAACCTAATAGATAACATTAAAAGGAAGCGTATAAGATATGGGCGAATATCATAATATCAATTAGTTTGGGGAAAAATCAATTTTAAAATTATAAGTCGTAGAGAGTTAGATCAAAAAAATTTATCATAAAAACTGTAATAAAGAATAGAATGGTGATATTATTACTTCTCGGAAAGGTCGGCATCCCGAGTAATTTGCTCCAGAAACTCCAGAATTTTAAGTGGCACCATAGGTCAAAAGTGGTATTGTTGCAAAGATCTTGCAAAAGTAAGCAAATCTTATAAAAAAAGTTATTTAATAACTGCTACCCCTTTTAAGTAATATTCGATTGAAGTTGTGCCATTTAAAATTTTGGAGTTCTGGAGTTTCTGTAGCAAATTACTCGGGATTCGGACCTTTCCGAGAAATAATAATATCACCATTCGATTCTTTATTACGGCTTTTATGATAAATTTACCTAACTCTCTACGACTTACTATGGCACGCCGTTTTACTTTTTATTACAAAATTTAAATTATCTAAAGTTTTAATTTCTATTGCTTTAATATAATCATTGCAACGATACTTGAAAATTTTTGTTGCTATTTATACGTTACTCAAATTTTAGCAATACAATTTAAACAATTCACAAAAATTTTTATTTGATGATATCGATTTAAAACATTACACAGAAAATTTTTGCCTAACGTTTTATTTTGTCTCTGCTCGGTGGAGAAATTTTGAACTTCGCTTTAATTTTTTTGGCAACTATGTTCAAAATTCAAATCCTTAAGATTGCAGGTAGTGAGTGGCGTGGGTTGCCTATGTAATACGTAATTTTTATTTATTTATGTTCAGATTAGACAAGAGATAAAAGATGCGCTGAAAGTGAAATGTATAACAGCAACTATAATATATAAATCAATAATTATTAAGATATTTTAAAGATTTTAAAAAATAACTAAATCTTTAACCATTTTATGTTTAGCATAAATGAATCCTTTACTTTTAAAAGGACCTAAGTCATGTAATTATATTTTGAGATAAACAAAAAAAATTTATAACTTTTTACTTTAATTATTTAAATAATTTGCAATTCTATTGTAAAATTATCACTGTTTAAAAATTTGGAAAACTTCACTGCTTTAGTATCTTTCTAAATAAAATTTTTTCAAATCGTGACCTAATTCATTTTGTCAAATATGTCTACAGACGTCCCCCCTGAAGATTTCGTGAATAACTCCGCGATGATTGAGGCTCAATGAAAAGTCATTAAGCTCTAACGAGGCTCTAAGTTTGACACCAATGTTACCCCAAAATTCAAAATAAGGGCTAAAATAGAAAACAAGTCGACCCCCCCTCCAAAGATTTCACGAATAACCCCGCAACAGTTGAGGCTCAAACGAAAAGATGGAAGCGCCTTTAGGCTTTAACGAGGCTCTAACGTTTGACACAAATTTCACCCCTAAATTCGCGGGAAAGTGTCTACTTTTAGGAACGCCCCGTTAAATTTATAGTTATTGTAGACACCCCTCCAACGAATTTTATGGTGAAATTGGTGTCATACGTCAGAGCCTCGTTAGAACTTAAATGAGCTTCATGTTTTTCTTTTGAACCTCAAACCGTCGCAAAGTTATTCAAGAAATCTTTCGGGGGGGGGATTGTAGACATGATTTCCTATTTTTTCACTCTTTATTTGAATTTTTGGGTGAAATTTGTGTCGAACGTTAGAGCCTCGTTAAAGCCTAAAGGCGCTTCCATCTTTTCGTTTGAGCCTCAACTGTTACGGGGTTATTCGTGAAATCTTTGGAGGGGGGGGTCGACTTGTTTTCTATTTTAGCCCTTATTTTGAATTTTGGGGTATTACATAGGCAACCCACACCACTTCCTGTAATTTTAAGGATTTGAATTTTGACGTAGTCATCGTCTAGGTCGACGTAGTTGCCAAAAATATTAAAGCGTAGTTCAAAATTTCTACACCGATAGGCAGAGACAAAATAAAACGTTAGGCAAAAATTTTCTGTGGAATGTTTTAAATCGATATTATTAAATAAAAATTTTTGTGAATTGTTTAAATTGTATTGTTAAAATACGTGTATTGTATAAATTGCGACATAAATTTTCAAGAAACGTTGAACTTATTAGAATTAAAGCAATTGAAATTTAAAGATATAAAAATAAAATTTTGAAGTAAAAAGTAAAATTTAGATTATGTATCGTTTTAATATCAATCGCTTTTATTCTAATCTTTATAACGTTACTTGAAATTTTTTTTAGCAATTTAAGCAGTTGTTTAAAAATATATGTTCATTTAATGCAATTGTTGAATTATTTTATTTTAGAGTGCCGTTTTACTTTTTATTACAAAATTTAAATTGTATCGCTTAAATTAGAATCCTTTTAATTGTAATGATTTAAACGTTTGTTGATATTTTTTGTTGTAATTTAAGCAGTTGTTAAAAGAAATATTTGAATTTATGCAATTGTCGAATTTTTACATTACAATTTAAACAATTCACAAAAATTTTTATTTAATGATATCGATTTAAAGCAATACACAGAACATTTTTGCTTTCCGTTTTAATTTGTCTCTGCTCGGTGGTGAAATTTTGAACTTCGCTTTAATTTATTTTACAACAACGTACAAAATTCAAATTTTTAAGATTGTAGGAAGTGGTATGGGTTGCCTATGTAATACGTAATTTTTACTTATTTATGTTTAAATTAGACAAGAGAATCAAAATTTCTTTTTTATTATCCCAAAAAAATTAATTAATAAACGTAAAAATAGGAATTTTACATGGAGAAATAAAGTAATGTGCTTTACAGCATAATAGGGAAACTTTGTAGATTTGGGTACGAATGAAAACAAAAGTTGCATAATATACGAATACGAAGCCACTTGAAATAAGGTAATAAGGCCCTCCTAACATAAACTATTTTTTGTCAAAAATCTATGCTTATTATATGCAGTGGGCTTTATTTATTTTGGATTCAAAATAGTCTCAATCCATAGCACTTCGTTAGTGCCTGTTTGTGCAAACATTTTTTTTGTTTGTACCCAAATAGTTTTTGAAATATTCGAGATTTTCGGTAACATCGCACGTGGTAACAATAGGTAAAAATAGTCTCAATCGTTTGTGCTTCGTTTGTACCTGTTTGTGCAAACATTCTTTTCGTTTGTACCCAAATAGTTTTCGAGATAATTCAATTTTAAGTTGGGGGGGGGGGTCTAGTGCGGCCCGATCTATTGAATTCGCGAGCGGCCTAGAGCAATATCTTTATAAACACTGTACAAACTCTCAGTCAGTGCAGACACACCCCCAATTCGTGAAAACTTTCTCTACCCCTGCTCCCGATGTCTTAACCACTCCAAAAATATCACATGGATTAATTAAAAGATTTTCGCTTCCCTGTGGAATTTGTTCTCCGTGGTGTACTCTGTGAGCTGCATCAATATGATAATGGCTTTGTGGCGTTTCTTCCAGAGGGGCTAGGCACCTCGGTAAGCATGCCAGATCAATTTGCGGTTCGCCGCAACCGATCATATATGAAGAAATCGTGGATTCCTGATATTTTGTTATAATCACCAATGTAAATTTAATCTTGTCTATGCTTTTATGTTTTAAATTTTATTTTTATAATTAAAATAAATTAATTTAAATTTTTTAATTTTGTTGTAAATTTAGTTAAATTTCGGTATCAAAATCTTGCACGTCGGTCAGCCCGTAGCCAGAATTTCATTTCGGGGGGCACTTGTAAAAAACCTTTTGTAAAATGTAAAATTTTCGGTTGTTTCCCTTCCATTTTCTTTGTCTTTTCAACATTCTTTTTTATGATTATCTCGAATACTATTTAGGTAAAAACGAAAATAATTTTTACACATATAATTTTTGTATTCATTTTATTAATAAATATTGTTAAAATCGAGTAATTTATTATTTATTATTATCCATTTTTCTAATAAACAAATCTTAATAATTTTATTATGAAGGCAATTAGCAAAATCCCCAGTCTGTTAAAAATAATATGTTCAAAAATAATTCGAATGTCAAAAAAGCATGTCTACAGCCCCCCCCCAATTTAAAATTGAATTATCTCGAAAACTATTTGGGTACAAACGAAAATAAAACTTGCCCAAGCAGGCACAAACGAAGTACAATCGATTGAGACTATTTTGAATCCGAAATTCGAAACAGCATTTCTCCAGCCCCCCCCCCCCCAAACTTAAAATTGAATTATCTCGAAAACTATTTGGGTACAAACGAAAGTAAAACTTGCACAAACAGGTACAAACGATTGAGACTATTTACGTCTTTATCCTGTAAGTTTTTCCCAGAATCTCGTTAGTCTATTCCTTTATGTCCTTTATGTTTCCCTTTAAATTCTCAAAAACTGTTTGGGTACAAACGAAAAAAAATGTTTGCACAAACAGGCACAAACTAAGTACAATCGATTGAGACTATTTTGAATCCGAAATTCTAAAATAACTGTTTATGTTACCACGTGCGATGTTACCGAAAATCTCGAATATTTCAAAAACTATTTGGGTACAAAAAAAAAAAATGTTTGCACAAACAGGCACTAACGAAGTGCTATCGATTGAGACTATTTTGAATCCGAAATAAATAAAGCCCACTGCATATAATAAGCATAGATTTTTGACAAAAAATAGTTTATGTAGGAGGGCCTTATTACCTTATTTCAAGAGGCTTCGTATTCGTATATTATGCAACTTTTGTTTTCATTCGTACCCAAATCTACAAAGTTTCCCTATATGCTGTAAAGCACATTACTTTATTTCTCCATGTAAAATTCCTATTTTTACGTTTATTAATTAATTTTTTTGGGAATTGGACCATTCAATAATATCTTAATAAAAACAGGTAATAATAATAATAAAAAAGAAATTTTGATTCTCTTGTCTAATTTAAACATAAATAAGTAAAAATTACGTATTACATAGGCAACCCATACCACTTCCTACAATCTTAAAAATTTGAATTTTGTACGTTGTTGTAAAATAAATTAAAGCGAAGTTCAAAATTTCACCACCGAGCAGAGACAAATTAAAACGGAAAGCAAAAATTTTCTGTGTATTGCTTTAAATCGATATCATTCAATAAAAATTTTTGTGAATTGTTTAAATTGTATTGTTCAAATTGGACTAATGTAAAAATTCAAATATTTCTTTTAACAATTGATTAAATTAGAATAAACAATTTGAACAAACGTTTAAATGATTAGAATGAGAGCGTTTGTCATTTAAAGGATAGAAAATAAAATTTATAATTTTAAAAATGAAAAATTTTAAAAACAAAATAATTCAACAATTGTATTAAATGAACATATATTTTTAAACAACTGCTTAAATTGCGAAAAAAATTTTCAAGTAACGTTGATTTGATTAGAATTAAAACCTTAGAAATAATAACTTTAGGCAATTTAAATTTTGTAATAAAAAGTAAAACGGCGTGCCATACATTCGTATATTCTCACCCGTATACAATCAAATATTACTTAAAAGGGGTGGGAGTAATAAACTAATTTTTCCTACAAAACTTGTAGGAAAACTCCTCTACCATTTTTGATCTATGGTGCCATTTAAAATTCTGGAATTCTGTAGTTTCTGGAGCAAACTACTCGGGATGCCGACCTTTCCGAGAAATAATAATATCACCAATCGATTCTTTATTACGGCTTTTATAATAAATTCTTTGACCCAACTCTCTACAATTAACTTACCGTTTTTGAAAAAAATTATTGATACGGGTGGTCTCATTCACCCTGTATGGTGAGGATGAGCGAAAACAGAACTCCAAATTACATTTGGAATATGAAATTTGAAGGCACAAAAAGATAAATGAAATTGATTTAGATTGGAAAGAATGCGCTCGAGATAGGAAAGAATGGAATAAATAAAGTGACAAAAAAATCATGGGCCTGCTAGGCCTGCAGTGCTGTTATACATACATGTTTAAAAGTGTGCCGACATAACAAATTACAAAAAATATTCAATCCTAATTATCCTATCTTGAATTTTCATTATTTTTCAAACACCAATCGAGATTATTGCGTCCATGCGCGCGCATATTACTTCAACTGCAAGTTTTTTTTATCTGTCAAGTATTTTATCTTTGTTTACGAAATTTTGTGGTTATTGTATTGTCATGATTAAGAATAAAGTGATGAGTATTCCGTGACTATTAGGTATGTATTACACATTTAATTTACATAAATTAGTATTCATCGTAATGTTGAGCAATTTGTTTCGAAGGCTCAGAAAATCAACTTTTTTTTGTAAGTTTTCCAATTAAAAACTTTAGGACTATTATCAGCAGAAATGTTTATTTTTTTATGCCATACCACAGTTGGAGGTATGAAGACTTGATCCTGGGGTCATACCATCATAGCCCATAACCCATAGGTCATAATTCATGAATTTAGAAGAAACTTAGAGTCTTCTAAGTTCATGACTCGGATATCAGTAGAAGTGGTTTCAATTTTATCCATATTATTATTAAACTTATTATATGATTTTTATAGTTAAAATGTCAGGAGACGAAGAAGTTTCCAGTTCCTTGTTAGATTCGCACGACATTCTTGAGAATTACATCAAGAAGCGAAGTAAAGAAGATGAACTGGATATCTCAGGTTATATAGAAGATTTGAAGTATCCCTCCGTTGAAGATTTTCCTACCGGTAAGTTAAACTTTTTCCAAATTTTTCAATCATTACCAGAATCCTATTTTGCAGATCTTGAGTGGTTTAACGTATCCGAACCTTTGTCCTTCGCAAAACATCTAAAAGGAAAAGTTGTTTTATTGGATTTTTTCACTTACTGCTGCATAAATTGCATGCACATTCTACCAGATCTCAAAGAAATAGAAAATGAATTTTCAGTTGAGGATGGACTAGTCGTGGTAAGTTTATTATTAAACCATGCCCCATTTCTTATTAACAAATTTTTAAAAAGTAGATTGGCGTCCACAGTGCCAAGTTTGATAATGAAAAATTATCTAGTAATATCCTGGCTGCGGTCCAACGGTACAACATATCTCATCCCGTTGTTAACGATCACAACACTTTTATGTGGAAAAGTTGCGGAGTTTGTTGTTGGCCTACGTTAATTTTGGTGGGCCCTCATGGAAATCCAATAGTTCTCTTGATGGGAGAAGGCCACGTTCAAAATTTACATCGTTACATTCGTAGTACCATTAAATACTACAAATCGAAGAACGAAATTTCAAATCATAAACTACCATTTGAATCCGCTTTCCACCTGCTTCCCAATTTGAAAGGGCCCCTTCTGTTCCCAGGGAAAATTACCAGCTACATCGAAAGCAATCTTAATGTAGAACTTTTAGGAATATCCGATACTGGGAACAATCGAATTTTAATTGTTAAAAGTGATGGTTGTGTGGTAGCAAAAGTAGGAGGTAGTCGTTGTGGTTTTAAGGATGGAAGTTTGGAAGAGGCGCAATTTAATGCCCCTCAAGGTTTGGTGTTTCAAAATGAGGATACTTTGTATGTAGCAGATACAGAAAATCACGCAATTCGTAAGATTGACTTGAAAAGAAATTTGGTTACGACGGTGGCTGGTACTGGAGAACAAGGAGAAGATTACAAAGGTGGAAAAAATGGAATTTCACAAGAAATTTCATCACCTTGGGATGTTTGCATATTCAAAACTTGCAATTTAAATGAGCCTAATGATGGATCCATGGTTGATGTGTTGTTGATTGCAGTGGCTGGTACTCATCAAATTTGGGCCCTATTTTTGGAAGATACAGTTTGGTGGAAAAATCAACGATACACTGCAGGAACTTGCATTTGTATTGCTGGAACAGGAAGAGAAGAAAATAGAAATAACCAATATCCTCATGCTGCTTGTTTTGCTCAGCCATCTGGTTTATCTTTATCATTGAAAAGCAAACAGATATTCATTGCTGACAGTGAAAGCTCAAGTGTTAGAAAAATGTCATTAATTGATGGAAAAGTCACTGCTGTTGTTGGTGGAGAAATGGACCCAAATGTAAGTTTTATTATTACTTATAATTTTTTTTAATATTAAAGTTGTCAGGTATCTAAATCCAAAAGTGTGATATAGTGTGTGTAATATAGTAATCTGCCCCCTTGACCTTGTTAATCCTGATCCTTTTGAGCCTATTTTAATAATTGAAATCGCCACTGATTTTATTTTATTAATTAAAAGGTTTTTTCAGAATTTATTTGCATTTGGTGACAAGGATGGCAAAAAATATGAAGCCAAACTTCAGCATCTTCTAGGATTAGCAATGTCAAAAGAAGAAGATGTTCTGTTTGTCGCCGATACTTATAATCACAAGCTAAAAGTGGTAAACATTTTGACCAACATAATAACCACTTTAACAATGGTTCATAAATTAAATGAACCTGGTGGTCTTTGTGTAAGTTCTGATGGCAAAAAATTATATGTTGCTGATACAAACAACCATGCCATTAAGTTACTAGAACTTGGAAATGATTATTCCATAGCTAACATCAAAAATTTTGATATAAAATTTAACACAACTCCAACCACATCTAAAATTGACAAATCAAAATTGGAGAAGGTTTCGGTTTCACCTCTTCACTTGAGTGATCAAGGTGGAAAATTGATTTTAACAACTTCTTTAGAATTTACTGATGGAATGACTTTGACAACTGATGCACCACAAAGCTGGTTTGTCGAGTTGCCCAATGACTCTTGGTGTTGTGTACCAAATAGTGGGAACAATGTGGAAAATGTGAATATTGTTGTTACTGTTCCACCGAAAGAAATTGATAATGTAGCTGTGGATGTCATATACAAATTTGTAATATGTACTGCTGGATTATGCACACCAAAACAGTTTTTAGTTCAAGTTCCCATTACTTATTCCAAAGATGCATCTCTTACCGCCAATGTTTCTGCCAAAATTGTAATGTCGCCTTCAAAATTAAAAATGAGCAGTTTATAAAAAGAAAATTTGCTTTTATTTTAGTCTGCAAATATTAAGTAGCCTCCATATCAAGGTCTTCTAATATTCACTACTAAAAATGTTATGTGTGACTATGTACTTAAATTTTTATATAAAAGAATTGTATATTTTAATAACAGTTTACGAGAATTTGTAGAAATATAAATAAAAATGCATTTTTCGCAATTTTAATTCAATGTTTTATTTGTAGTTGAATCACATGGTTAAAAATTTGTCATGTTACAACTCGGTGCGACTGGTTGCCTATAGCCGCCATACTTACAAGGGGAGAGCCAACACTGCCACTCACCAATTTCCATAACTCAGTCAGCCAATTTGAAAAACTTATTCGTATGATTACTGTATAAATTTCATTTGCATTATGGCAAGATTAACAATGTAAATCTTATGGCAACATTTTATGCATAATCTGTTATCTTATAAAATATTACTCGCAATGTACGCAATATAAAATTACTACCTGCAATTTTCGTTCTTCAAATTCGATTTTCTCTAAATTGGCTGAGTTATGGAATTTTAAATTTTCACCTGATGTCTAACTAATATAACCAAAAGGTATATTAAAAATGATGCAAATTGATGAGTGCCAGTGTTGGCTCTCCCCTTCTTAGCTCGGTCTGAGACCTTTCTACAATAGCGTCCATAACTAAATTTCCACGCAGTTTTATTGCAATAACAAGATTTTGACATTCTTGCCTGTGATTTTTTCAGTTCTTCCTATTGAAAATGAGATGGTTCCCAGTCATGATACTCTCACTGATGATGTCACCTGATCCAAGAATGAGGTCGATATTACTCGACCCCCCTCCTGAATTTTCAAACGAAAGCTTCCATTTCAAACTCTTCTTCGTCCAAAAATAATACGATAATATGCATCATTTTCTTGTAAGTGCAATAGTTTTTGCTGCTTCTCCCGTTTGTCACTAAAAACGTCACAATATTTCATTTGTAAATGGTTAATAGAAATCATGGTGATACTCAGCTTGAATTATTCCATTGTGATTCTGAGTAGGATTTAATTAAATAATTTATCAAAATATGGAATGAAAATTTACATAATTTGGATGATCTAATTTTAAGATAGAAAGCGAAACCAGCTGAGTAGGTGGCCAAGCTGTTCCTGATGTGCATGGGTAGACTGTAAACTTCCTATTGAACTTGACCTACTTCAAATCTTACACAAAATGTTTCTATATAAATTTATTATTCCAAAAAATATTTAACTTTATAGTGCAAAACTTTTGGATTGTCTGTCTGACCCACTGCTGGATTAACACATCAGTAGAACTGAAAAAAACTATGTTTAATAATGACGTAAGCTTGCAAGAAGTATGAAAAAACTGTAAAAATTTTGAGTGTTCTTATTTTTCAGGTTTCTGTGATAGATAGCCTACCATTCTGTTGTAGATCTAGATTTTAGAACTAAGTCAATGGAGGAGCTGGGAGTAGTCATGGAGGGAACTTGAGTTGCAAATTAAGTTAATATTTTACAATTTTTAAACATTTTCGTTTTCTTGGGGGGAGCATTAATTAGTTATAGAATTATTATACTGGGTTGCCATTGGCGCAACTAGGGTCAAAAGTTTGGGGGGGCTAAAAAAATATTTTCAAACAATTTTTTTTAACTGTGGGGTTAAAATAACGAAAAATTGGGATATTTTGGGGGGGCTAACTTGAATTTTTGAGACGGTCGTTAGCATAGCGATTAAGCGCATAGACTGCTAATACAGAGAACTCGGTTCGATTCCGGGCGAAGTAAAAATCATATTATGGCCGTCTCCCCTCGGCATCAGGCAATGGCAAACCACCGAGGTGTAATCTGCCATGAGAAGCCTGTGTTAAAAGGCTCACCAAACCCTCTTTAGGGTAAAAGGACTGAGAAGGAAGGAACTTGAATTTGGGGGGGGGCTTAGCCCCCCCCTAGTTTCGCCTATGCGGGTTGCCCACCTTACAGTTGAACATAGAACATTATATAATATGATAAATTTAGTCCAGTCAAAATAGACAAAAAAATGTGCAAAGTTTGCAATAATTCGCATCCAGCTGAAAATTGGCATAAACCTTAAATGCACTATTACAAACAAAATATCAAAAGTCCCCACCGATCCCACATCTGCTAAAAAAGTTATTCAAGGTCAAAAGTCAACAATATAGATTTTTTGCATTTTGCTCGTAAATGATAAGTGTTATCGTAAAAATAGGTTAGACAAAAATTGTAGCTCATGAAATTCTTATACTATTTTTCGTACGAATCGCTATTCCTGATATATCGCGATTTCGATAATCATTTAATCATTACCAATATTACCATTTTTTCAATCAATAGGACACTGTCTAATAAAACTTCCCAACTTTTGAATCGTGATATCTCAGGAATGACGATTCGTACGAAAAAAAGTATAAGAATAATTTTTGTAGAGAATTTAATGATCTATAATTTTTGTCTAACCTATTTTTACGATAACACTTATCATTTACGAGCAAAATGTAAAAAACCGATATTGTTGTCCTTTGACCTTGAATAACTTTTTTAGCAGACGTGGGATCGGTGGGGACTTTTGATATTTTGTTTGTAATAGTGCATTTAAGGTCTATGCCAATTTTCAGCTGGATGCGAATTTTTGCAAAGTGAAATGTCTATTTTGACTGGACTAATTAGTGTTTTTAAGATTCCTGCTTGCCATTATCATTATCAGATAAAAACTTTATTGCATCGAAAATGATGCAAAATTGCACCGAGTGATTATCGCTCTTTTATAAAATCAGCCCCTGCTCAAAATCTCTCTTTTTGTTAGCCAACTCCTTCAGTCTGCCAATGAAAACAAAGTAAATGGGTGCGCACTGCTGAGGTGTGCGGCAGAGTCTGCTCTCCATCAGCACAAAACATAGCTCGGCCTCCGGCCTCGCACTTCCTCCCGATATACATGATAAATATAAAGATGTAGTAGAACATTTAATTATAGATTTAAATCAAACAATAATATTATTCAGTTGCAGTGGCGTAACTAGTCAGGTATGCAAGCACAGGGCCCACTTGGTACGAGGCTACAATGCTGTTCTCAATAAATTATATATTTGAATTTTAAATTTTGCTGCGAGATTTGGCGATTATATTTTGCCTTACAAACCTAATTAATTATGGGGCTTAAATTAAAGTGACCACACGTCCCGATTTTGGCGGGACAGTCCCACTTTTTGGTGGACTGTCCCGCGTCCCGCCGATTTTTAAAAATGTCCCGCTTTTTAGAAAATATCTGCATTTCCCCGGTATTTTTGTCAAAAACTCCAAATTACCTTAGGGTCGTATTCACTAACTCTTAAAGGATCTTTACGGAAAGGATGCCTTTACGTAAAGGCTAAACCTATTCTGTAATTATAAAGGATCCTTTAGCAAGAGGCCGTCCTTTACGAAACGACGCGCGGCAAGGGATGCCTTTACGTAAAGGATTTGAGCATTCTGTAATTGTAATTTTTTGAGAAAAGAAAACTGTTGAAGAACACATTTTAGGTCAGCCTGTGCAATGAATGCCTATCATTGAACAAACCTTTTTAAAATGACACACCACCACATACTTTACCATTAACTTATAAATCTGCCTTTCTTTTTTTCTAAGCTTCTATCAAATTTTATCGATGACCCAACAATTTATAAAGCCTTTATATCAGGGGTTACAAACTCATTCTAGTCGCGGGTCATTTTTTTAACCCTCTCTCCATTTTTGAATGACATGCCATTCTACAGTTACGTAAGAAGACGGCTTAGCGCCGGCGCACACTGGGCTGAAAAATGATGTAAAAATTTATTTTCCAATTAATGTTTATATAAAAAATTTTTTTAGTTGGTAATATTAAAAAAATCGCACATTACAATCGCAAAATTCGTTATGTTCTGGTGGATTGTTTTGCGTTTAAATGCTTATGAATATTAAATATGATTATATTAAACAGATGATACTCATAGCAATGCGTTTATTTTAAAATTTATAGGTAAAATAACGATTTTAGGGTTTATCTTAACTTGAACTTTTCGAGCGTTCTATAAAATTGTGAACTTTAAAATTTAGACCTGCGTTACTGTTACCTAAACATCTATATCGTGTATCAATTTCTCGCTGGAATGTTTGCCTATAAGGAAGATATTGTCATTTCAAGTTTTAATCTCTTAATTTTATGTACCAAATCCGCTCATTTTCATCATAAAAATATGAAAAAAATGAAAATATAAATGTATATCAAATATATTTGTAACACGTAAAAGGAATTAGATTAGTAAATTATTAAAATATATCAATTAATTTACTATCACGTATTAAAAACTAACCAATTATAGTTAGAAAATACTATAATAATTTATTATTGTTGCATTGATTATACATAGCGTAAAAGAGTTACCTATCAGCGAAAATTTAAAATTAGTTTTGTTACCAGAACCCACCTAAACAAATTTATATTTGATTTAAACTAATTTAAATTAATTTTTATTAATATATGAAAATAAATTATTAGTAGCTACATAATTATTAATTTGTATCGCTTTCAGTAGCGTCTGTTAATTCAATTTCTGGAGTTAATTCCAGTAATTCCAAAGTTTCGGGTAAAAGATTTTTTGTTTGTCTTTTCTGAAATGGCCGAATACTTGATATAAAAGGATCTGAAGATATTAGCATATTATGTAAAATATCTTCGTTGGATGCTTCCCTGCAAAACTTTCTAGATCGGGTTTCTCTACTCTTTCGAGTACTCTTTCGAGTACACGACAGGTTTAAATTTATCATCAAGAATTTTTCTTATTTTTATAACAAATTCAGGATTTTCTTGTAAATGTTCTAAAATCCTTGCAACATCGTTAAGTCCATTGTTGTACATACTCCTGATTGTAGAACACATGAGCTCCTGCGTATCCTTATATTGAATAAATTCGGTCTTTTCTACCATATCTTTAATTTTCAGTCTTATACAATGAGGCCAATTAAACTCAGAATGCAACCATGAATTATTGTTCTCCAAAAAAATTTTTTCAGTACGGTTGGACTGTTTCCACTTCCTACGCAGCTTCAAACAAAGCATTCTAATACTAGTTTTTAAAGTATTCAGTTCTGATTCACAAAAATTGATATCAAGTCTGGAAGTAACCATTTCAAAAAGTTTCTTGTAATCATCAAGATGTGTGTCAGGGGAGCTTTTAAGTAATAAATAAAGATCATAATTTGTTCTTAAATTATAATTCATCTTGATTTGATTTGCTTTTTTTCTAATTCTCTATTCTATTTCCTTTTTTATTTATATTTTCTCGATTTTCAAAACCTTTATAGGCATATTATCTCATCGTATATACGGATCAATGGATTCTGAAGCATGAAAGCTTTCATATTTTAGCGAAAATGAGCGGATTTGGTACATAAAATTAAGAGATTAAAACTTGAAATGACAATATCTTCCTTATAGGCAAACATTCCAGCGAGAAATTGATACACGATATAGATGTTTAGGTAACAGTAACGCAGGTCTAAATTTTAAAGTTCTCAATTTTATAGAACGCTCGAAAAGTTCAAGTTAAGATAAACCCTAAAATCGTTATTTTACCTATAAATTTTAAAATAAACGCATTGCTATGAGTATCATCTGTTTAATATAATCATATTTAATATTCATAAGCATTTAAACGCAAAACAATCCACCAGAACATAACGAATTTTGCGATTGTAATGTGCGATTTTTTTAATATTACCAACTAAAAAAATTTTTTATATAAACATTAATTGGAAAATAAATTTTTACATCATTTTTCAGCCCAGTGTGCGGCGTGTAATTTGTTTTTTTTTAAACCTAATAATTTTTTTCAACATTTTCCGAAACTTTTTTGAACGACTTTTTTTTTTAATTTCAAAATTACCTTGTTGAATCCTATATTTGCTCCGAACAACATGAATGTGCCTAAAGATGACCGGCTCATTATTATATTGGCGTATTTAGCTCGTGCGTGCAACTTGGTTCATAATTTTCTGATTTCATGACTTTTTTAAAACCTAGTTTATAATAATTATTAAACTTGTTGAATCCCTCGCCTACATTTGGTCCCAGCAACATGCGTCGATCGGTTGAGAAGTTAATTCGAGTTGCAAAAATACACGCGGTGGGCGTATATTTTCAATACGATCGAAATTTGTATAAAAATGTAAACTTTATAATCGATTTTTGACCAAACTAATCGATGATTAGGATTATTCCTAACCAGGCCCGGACTGGCTCCTATAAAGGCCCTCGGCTAGAGTCTGAGGAGGAGCCCCCTTACCAAGAGGGGAGATTTTTGAAAATCACATTTTCCGATATTTTGACACTTGGAAGGTATATAAAAAATACAAACCACTTTTACTCCAAGTATAAACCACTTCTTTTGAAGCCCCTTCGGGGCCCCCTTGAGTTGTCCATGTCCTTTGTTAGGCATACCTCTGATCAGTTCATTCGTATAAATGTAAAACAATCATAAAGATGAAGTAATCTAATTTTTTGAAAAATGCATAATAACTCCTATAATCTGGCCACCCTTAAGTAATTTACTAAGAACCCTTATAATATTACTGACAAGTTGCATTATGATACGAACCTGCTAGTAGGAGTTGTGATGATGATTATGATGATAATAAATGATTTCATTTATTTTTTACTATATACCGCCTTTAACTACAAAAAATTGTTTAATATTCAAAATCATTGGATTAGTACTTTTATTTTCTATTATCTATTTAATTAAATTCCGTCCTTAATTAGTTCAGGTTATCTTCATTTCACTGTATTTTATAAAATTTTAAAGACTAAGAAATATTCAATAATCCATAATATTTTCTCTTTATAGGTTAACCGCCGTATTCATAAAAATAAATCAATATTTAAGAGATTCAATAAATATTGATTTATTTTTATGAATACGGCGGTTAAAGTTTAAACCTCTCGGCGATATATTTCTCCGTACAAATTCATTATTCCTAATGTATCTTTAAAGAGATGAAAATCAACAACCAATTTATATTCACCAGTTGGAATTAAAGGAGGTAGTTGAGATTCGTCTAATGGAAAACCACGGAAATAGTACAAAGTATCCTAAAAATAAATAACATAAGCACATTGATATATTATTAATTAAAGGTATATTCACTTTTTTCCAATAGCACCGGGTAAAATTACCGTAATTTGTTATCTTTCTGAATCCTCCTATGTTACTTGCAATCGATTTGCATGCATTAATCTGAAGACGAATTGCTGGGAAAATTCTATATTCGTTACTGGCAAATTTGTACGCTTGTATCACAGTCTAAAAGAAGATTTAATATCAACTATAAATATATTACTTCTTTGGTTAGTAAAAACGTTAATCCTAGTTTATCTCGAAGTTTTACTTTAAATTTGGGGCTGGTAGGTGACTTGGTCACCGGTAACTTGATCCCGGTATAATTTGACCTCGGTAATTAGATCCCCTGGTAATTTGTTGCGCCGGTAATTTCACTCCCAATAATTAGACACCCCTGGTAAATTGCTCCATGGTATATAATATATGGAATAAAAATGGATTCGAGACGTGACGTGACGCGCCCTCCGCTCCGGACGTTCCAAGCCATTTTGACTAACGCTGTACTAACTAAGGATATCCCCTAGACCGGCCCTACTCGGCCAAGTGTGCTACTAGGAAAGAGATAGATCTCTATTTCTTTTGGTAATCTTGAAAGGTTAAACCTTTTATCAAAGAGGATCAAATTACTGGGGACCAAATTACCGTGTACCGTGTACGATAAAAAAGTTGAAACGCTTTATTAAATGAAATATTAAACATAAGTATAAGCAAGCTACCCAGCAAACACTACACCGTCGGCCGTAAGGCGGCAGTATGCCGGCAGTGCTGGCAGCAAAGCGGCCACGGGCTACAGTTACCGGGCCGCTGCAGGACCAGAGTCATGGAAACGCTGTCTGAATACGTGCATTGGCCCGCCGCACACTGGGCTGAAAAATGATGTAAAAATTTATTTTCCAATTAATGTTTATATAGTAAATTTTTTTAGTTGGTAATATTAAAAAAATCGCACATTACATTCGCAAAATTCGTTATGTTCTGGTGGATTGTTTTGCGTTTAAATGCTTATGAATATTAAATATGATTATATTAAACAGATGATACTCATAGCAATGCGTTTATTTTAAAATTTATAGGTAAAATAACTATTGGAAGAGGTTAGCAGTAAATAAAAGAATAATAAGTAGCAAACAATTTAATAACAAGTAATAAACAAAAACAACATAACATCTTAATAACACTAACCTTAATGCCAACGGGTGTTGACATACAAGGCTTACTGTTATGGGTCCTTATCTTCACCGGTGGTAAAAGGATGGCCAGCCACTCGGAATAGTCACGACATCTATTGGATATCGAAACTAATATTCCAACACCTCCACTAGTTACGATATGACTACAACGACAGACCCATCTTGTTTGAACAATATTGGTGCTTTTCTCTTGCCAATGCTTTTGTTAACGAATCGGCCACCATCTCCTCTGTTCCAATATGTTTGACTTCTATTTCCTCCAGTTCCTGTCTTTCCCGAACAAAATGATGCCTGATGTCAATGTGTTTTGTTCTACATCGATAACCTGCGTTTTTGCTGAGGTCGACTGCCCCTTTGTTGTCATCTCGTGGTTTTGCACCACCGAAAATTATCGACGTCTGTGATGTCTCGGCCATTGAATTAACAGGAGCTCTAACCGTTCTCGGTTTCACCATCAACTTTGGTCTACCTGATGTATCTGCTGGTGCATTATTGGGAAGGTCTTCTGTAATAGGTCTACGTTCCTGTCGCGGTCTACCGCCACCACCGCCAGAAGCACCGTTACCAAAGGAACCTGGTCCGGATCGATTTCCACCACCTCGATTCCAATCACGTCCACCTTCTTCTCCAAAGTTACCATAGTTACCTCTATGACCGCCACCTCTTTCGCGTTCATTATAGCCCCTATTACTACCTCCACCATCACCGGCACTTCCTCCTCCGGCAGCATGCCTTCGGTCAAAGTCATCAAAACCTCTGTGATCACCGCCTGATCGGCCACCTCTGAATCCACCTCGGTTACCCCTGTTTCTATCAAAGCCACCGCCTCGGTCATTTCGTTTACCTTCGGCAACGTCCACTTTAACACGATTTATGTGTCCCAATCTTCGATGCCACAATGAATGATTGCCGCCCACTTCCACAAGATTAACTGAACGATTAGTCGGCTTATTTAGTTTGTATACACCATTTTCCAATTTTGCACTACCGAGAACATTTTTGTTAGCAATGTTTATATTTAGATTGGTTATTCTGCAACCATGAATTTCGTCAAACACTAATGTATTCCCGTGTTTTACCATTTGTCCAACCGAAATCAAGTTCTTTTTAACACCAGGCACATGAATAACTTCTTGGAGCACTAACGTTTTATCACCTAAAAGATTAATTGCGACTTTTCCTTTACCTGCACTGTTCATCGTGGCACCGTTTGCAGCTTCGATGCTACATCGATCGAAATTCTTGTAGTTATGAAAATTGTCAATATTCGGAGATAAATGTACTGAAGCACCAGAGTCCAAAATCCATTCACTATCATCATTACACTTGTCACTGCACATTCCCACAAATTGAGTTGTTTCAGATTCATGCTTCGAATTAGTCTTCTTCTTTTCTGGACACGAATTATATTTATGACCAAGTTCTTTGCATTTATAACATCTAATGTTTGATTCTCTTGATCCTTGTTCTTGATTTTTCTTCTTGCTGTAAAACACGCCCGATTCTGTATTTCTATGAATTTTTTGGACATTTGGTTGTAGCAGCAAGTTTTTGACAAATTCTACTGTTGTGGATTGTTTTGAACCTTGAATACCCAACAATAATGGTTGATATTCTTCTGCCAACCCAGCCAGCATCAAACCACCTATCACATGGTCCTTGAATGGTTCACCAATTGTTTCTAATTGATCAGTGATATGCAACATTTTATTGATATAATCTTGCATATCGTCACAATTTTCTAATCTTATTCTAAATAACTGGGCATACAGACTAATCAAATATAACGTACCCGATTTTTCGTAAATTTTATTTAATTTGTCCCAAGCTTCTTTTGCTGTTTTTACATTTTTTATTTCAGCCGCTGCTCCTGGCTTAATTGACAAATTAATTTTGGCAAGTACTCGTTGATCGAAATCGAGATCCAATTTTGTATCAGGTGCAGGCTGCACATGTTTCCACATACCAGCATCTATTAAGAAGTTCTTCATGGTGTGCTTCCATTCACTGTAATTTTCACCATTCAAGTGCTTGGCTTCAGGCAGTCCTCCCATCGTTACCACAGTTGTCGGAGATGATTGGTTCTTCAACTTCGATTGCAACTGTTCGATCTGTTTTTGCAAATCTTTCAATTGCGCCTCCATAATTTTTAATTTACAAAATTCGGAACGCAATAATTTGCACAAATTTCAAATCAATCGGTAAATTGGTAAACAAATAAACACTACTTTATTCTCTTAACGTTACTGGGCCCATAACCTATTGGAAGAGGTTAGCAGTAAATAAAAGAATAATAAGTAGCAAACAATTTAATAACAAGTAATAAACAAAAACAACATAACATCTTAATAACACTAACCTTAATGCCAACGGGTGTTGACATACAAGGCTTACTGTTATGGGTCCTTATCTTCACCGGTGGTAAAAGGATGGCCAGCCACTCGGAATAGTCACGACATCTATTGGATATCGAAACTAATATTCCAACAATAACGATTTTAGGGTTTATCTTAACTTGAACTTTTCGAGCGTTCTATAAAATTGAGAACTTTAAAATTTAGACCTGCGTTACTGTTACCTAAACATCTATATCGTGTATCAATTTCTCGCTGGAATGTTTGCCTATAAGGAAGATATTGTCATTTCAAGTTTTAATCTCTTAATTTTATGTACCAAATCCGCTCATTTTCGCTAAAATATGAAAGCTTTCATGCTTCAGAATCCATTGATCCGTATATACGATGAGATAATATGCCTATAAAGGTTTTGAAAATCGAGAAAATATAAATAAAAAAGGAAATAGAATAGAGAATTAGAAAAAAAGCAAATCAAATCAAGATGAATTATAATTTAAGAACAAATTATGATCTTTATTTATTACTTAAAAGCTCCCCTGACACACATCTTGATGATTACAAGAAACTTTTTGAAATGGTTACTTCCAGACTTGATATCAATTTTTGTGAATCAGAACTGAATACTTTAAAAAATAGTATTAGAATGCTTTGTTTGAAGCTGCGTAGGAAGTGGAAACAGTCCAACCGTATTGAAAAAATTTTTTTGGAGAACAATAATTCATGGTTGCATTCTGAGTTTAATTGGCCTCATTGTATAAGACTGAAAATTAAAGATATGGTAGAAAAGACCGAATTTATTCAATATAAGGATACGCAGGAGCTCATGTGTTCTACAATCAGGAGTATGTACAACAATGGACTTAACGATGTTGCAAGGATTTTAGAACATTTACAAGAAAATCCTGAATTTGTTATAAAAATAAGAAAAATTCTTGATGATAAATTTAAACCTGTCGTGTACTCGAAAGAAAAGGCGTTGTCTATATACACATCTTTGAATTTGTCCAAGTCCCAATATATAATACTTAGAGACTCGGTTTCAAAAGAAGAACTTCAATTATTTCCCTCATATTATAAAATTCAACAAGCAAAAAATGATTGTTATCCTAGGAGAGAATCCATAACCGTGACTGAAACTGTTGCACAAATTAATTTGCAAGAACTTTTAGATCACACTGTTAGCCGAATTTTAAAATATGTGCAAACAAATGAAAGTGGCGAATTCACATTAATAAGTAAATGCGGCTTTGATGGAGCTTCCGGTCAAAATACATACAAACAAAAATTTTCAGATGAAACTGCTCATGATTCAAGTATTTTTATGACAGCTTTAGTTCCCCTAAAACTTTATCATAAAGATGAATCTGATATCATTTGGACTAATTCTCGACCATCTTCAACTTTCTTTTGTCGCCCAATTAAATTTGAATTTATTAAGGAAAGTACAGAAGTTATAAAGAACGAAATGAAATTTTTGCAAAGACAAATTGATACGTTAATATTGACAAAATACAAAGAAAATATTACAATCAGGCATATAGTATGTTTCACTATGGTAGACGGCAAAGTATGTCAAACACTAACAGAAACTACTTCCTCAATGGTATGTTATATTTGTAAAGCAAAACCAAGCGAGATGAACAATTTCCAAAAATTAGAAGATAAAATTCCTAACGAAGATAATTATAAATTTGGAATTTCTCCTTTGCATGCTTGGATTAGAAGCTTCGAGTGTTTACTACACATTTCTTATAATCTCGAATTTAAGAAATGGTCGGCTAAAACTGCAGAACAAAAAGAAATGAAAGAAAGCAAAAAAAGAAAAGTTCAAAATCTTTTTAAAACTCGACTTGGCTTACTCGTCGATATAGTAAAACAAGGACATGGCACGACAAATGATGGAAACACTGCTAGAAAATTTTTTGAAAATGCAGAAATATCAGCAGAAATAACTAGTATAGATGTTGATCTTATAAAAAGAATTCGTACAATATTACATGCAATAGCGTCCGGTGAAAAAATTAATCTGACAAAATTCAAAATATTTGCAAAAGAAACAGCGAATTTGTATGTTTCACTATATGAGTGGTATTATATGCCAGTTTCACTTCACAAAATACTTTTTCATGGTGAAGGCATTATTAAACACGCTCTTCTTCCGATTGGCCAGTTATCAGAAGAAGCTTCCGAAGCAAGAAATAAGGATTTTCGAAAATATAGAGAAACCCGATCTAGAAAGTTTTGCAGGGAAGCATCCAACGAAGATATTTTACATAATATGCTAATATCTTCAGATCCTTTTATATCAAGTATTCGGCCATTTCAGAAAAGACAAACAAAAAATCTTTTACCCGAAACTTTGGAATTACTGGAATTAACTCCAGAAATTGAATTAACAGACGCTACTGAAAGCGATACAAATTAATAATTATGTAGCTACTAATAATTTATTTTCATATATTAATAAAAATTAATTTAAATTAGTTTAAATCAAATATAAATTTGTTTAGGTGGGTTCTGGTAACAAAACTAATTTTAAATTTTCGCTGATAGGTAACTCTTTTACGCTATGTATAATCAATGCAACAATAATAAATTATTATAGTATTTTCTAACTATAATTGGTTAGTTTTTAATACGTGATAGTAAATTAATTGATATATTTTAATAATTTACTAATCTAATTCCTTTTACGTGTTACAAATATATTTGATATACATTTATATTTTCATTTTTTTCATATTTTTATGATGAAAATGAGCGGATTTGGTACATAAAATTAAGAGATTAAAACTTGAAATGACAATATCTTCCTTATAGGCAAACATTCCAGCGAGAAATTGATACACGATATAGATGTTTAGGTAACAGTAACGCAGGTCTAAATTTTAAAGTTCTCAATTTTATAGAACGCTCGAAAAGTTCAAGTTAAGATAAACCCTAAAATCGTTATTTTACCTATAAATTTTAAAATAAACGCATTGCTATGAGTATCATCTGTTTAATATAATCATATTTAATATTCATAAGCATTTAAACGCAAAACAATCCACCAGAACATAACGAATTTTGCGATTGTAATGTGCGATTTTTTTAATATTACCAACTAAAAAAATTTACTATATAAACATTAATTGGAAAATAAATTTTTACATCATTTTTCAGCCCAGTGTGCGCCGGTAGGCCCTCAACAGGTTTCCAGCATCATCTCAATACAGGCATAATTTTTACGTCTAATTATTATTGTGTTGATCAGATCACTATGTGTTTTTTGTATTTTCAAAAATTACGGGCTCCGGGAAGCACCAATTATAATAAAAAATATGATATTGTCTTTTTATTTTTGGATTTTGGTAAGATTTGTCATCTATTACTTTTATGTTGGTTATACAGCTCAGGTTGGCTGCGCTTCAACGAACTGTCTTATGTCATTTAACGCGCTACGTATGTGTGTAAGGTATGTGTAAGAATAAGCGAAGATTTCACCATCACCCACCCAGGAATGGATTCCGAAAATCGAAAATACGTAAGTAGAATCCTATTATTACATGAATCGTCTATTTATTGCGTGTGTATGAATAGTAAATATTATGTATTATATGCGCTTCTGCAAGTCATGCAACTTGATCATAAAGTTACATCAGTTCTACGATTTCTATTGTTTCAATAAAATTATACTTATATACACTTTAATTTCAGGAGTCGTCAGAAAGAATCGTCTCTGTAAGGACTAAGGATGCCATACAAACCCAAGTCGAAGATGTAATTAAAACGTGGCTGCGAAATGCCCCTGACAGAGGTGGGCGGAATAAAAGAAGAAAGCGAGGTTATTTCCGTTTTTTCTTTTCGAAGGAATTTTAATTTCTGTTTGTAATTTTTGTTTTTTTCAGCTCCAAAACTTTCTACGTTGTCGAGTTTCCCGATGAGATGGCTGATGGTACGACACCAATGAGCATCATTTCCAATACCTGGGTCTCACAACATGAGGATCAACTTTATTGTGTCTGGCCTAACATGGCATCAGATTTGCAAAGGCATCAAATGATAGTCAAGCACAAACTGCCCTCAAAAAATACGTCTCTAAATAGAGTGAAGATAATTTACAAATCAAGTAATAAAATTATATTCAATTATTTAAGAATAGATTATTATAAAACACTTTTATTTCACAGATACTTACGAAAAGGTCTCCAACAAAATGAAGGACCTGGAGGAAAAATCCTCTGTTTCGCAAAGTGAAGCTGAGAACTTTAAAATAAAAAGACCAATGAAAAAAAAAACCTACCCTGGTTATGACATACAAGTTATCTCTACTTCGGACTCTGATGGAAGCGATGTTCCAAACTTGCAGCCAAGAAAGAAGATCAACTCCAAGATCTTGAACTTATCAGATTTAAATAACTGCAGCAAATTAACATTGGATGCTGGAAATTCTTTTTTGTCGGAACGGAACAAAGAATACACCAATACACCAAGCACTCCATATGCCTCTTCTTCAGCCCCTATGACTGGATTAATGACACCTAATCTTATGAGTCGGGTCAACAGCGCTAGCGGTACTACTTGCAATTGTTGCAAGAAAAATGAAGGTAGATATAAATACAGTTCAATTTGAATTGGAATTAAGATAAGAATTATGTTACACAGCTATGTTCACCAAACTTGTACAATTAATTCATGATCTCAGAGATGAAGTTAGAAAGCAAAATAGAAGTATTGCCGAAAACCACGATATAAATGACAATTTAAATTTCTTACCATTCACAACGGTGCAACAGCTTGAAAGCTTCAACACCAATCTGACAGATGAGAACAATATGCCACAAGTGGTAAGTATTTGCATCCGTATGTAAATGAAAAGGTACTGTAACAATAAATTTTTCATAGTGCTTGGCCTTATCATCCATTGGAGGGAGGGATACAATAGACACCACACGGAGATTGATGCAGAAGATTATAACCAATCAGTTGGCACTTATTTACAACTGGTCGGGCAGAAATGATAAGCCCGCTTTCTGCAATCTGAAGAACGTTATAACTTTGATCATAGGTAAAGTAATAATATTTATTTATGTAACTAGGAGGAAGTGAAAGTTTAGGTATGAGCAAGTAATTGAAGGCTGAAGCTTTTTGACTAATGTATGGCGCTTTGTATGACGTAAGCCGTAACGTAGCCGCTCCGAACATGTGCTTGTCTTGTTTCTTGCGTTACGGCGCTACTGTTTATAACCGTACGTTAGATACTGTAACGTAAATCACCGCTCCGTAGGCAGATTGCAGTCAAATCCGTAGCCATAGCACAAGAGATGAACCAAGTCCATGTCTGCGGAGCAGTTGCGTTACGGCTTGCGTCAATCTATAAATGTAGCAGATTTGAAAAATTTAATATCGATATCAAAACTGAAAAATTTTAAAAACTCTTATGTTATACGATTTATTATGCGTCTTGATTCTCGTCCTAGCTACATCAGTTCTACGATTTCTATTGTTTCAATAAAATTATACTTATACACTTTAATTTCAGGAGTCGTTAGAAAAAATCGTCTTTGCAAGGATGCCACACAAACGGAAGTTGAACATACAATTAAAACGTGGCTTCGAAATGCCCCTGACAGGGAAGGTGGGCGAAATAAAAGACGAAGGCTTGTATAAAAGAAAAATTTAAAATTTTGTTTCAATTTTGATGATCAAATTTAATTTTTAATTAATTTAATTTAAATGTAATTTTTGTTTTTTTGTATCCATGTATCTATTATTGTATGGTGTCTATTGTATCCCTCCCTCCGATGGATGATAAGGCCAAGCACTATGAAAAATTTATTGTTACAATACCTTTTCATTTACATACGGATGCAAATACTTACCACTTGTGGCATATTGTTCTCGTCATCTGTCAGATTAGTGTTGAAGCTTTCCAGCTGTTGCACCGTTGTGAATGGTAAGAAATTTAAATCGTCATTAACGTGTTCTTTGGCAATACTTCTATTTTGCTTTCTCATCTCTGAGATCATGAATTAATTGTACAAGTTTGGTGAATATAGCTGTGTAACATAATTCTTATCTTAATTCCAATTCAAATTGAACTGTATTTATATCTACCTTCATTTTTCTTGCAACAATTGCAAATAGTACCGCTAGCGCTGTTGACCTGACTCGTACGATTAGGTGTCATTAATCCAGTCATAGGAGCTGAAGAAGAGGTATATGGAGTGCTTGGTGTCTGCATTTGGGAGTGTTGTTTAAGAAACGAGTAAAAAATTTCTATCAGAAATTTTTTACTCGTTTCTTAAAATAAATAGACTATATTATATGTTTTTTTGTAATTAAAAATTAATATAAATACAGAAATATATATTATATGTACATCAAACTGTGTATGAATTTTAATTATGCTTTTCTGTAAAACAAAATTACGGGATGTAGGCGCTGTAGCTATAAAATGATAGATTAGCTATCTAGCAACTTCAGTGATTTTACAGTTGTACATCGCCTATATCAGGATATTTTTTTTACAAAATAGCACAATAACTATACCTAGAACCCCAGAAAAGTACCAAAATTAATGTACGGCAGATTGCTGGGCGGGTGCATGTTACAGGCAGACAGCCAGCGTTGGCCCGGCTGACGGCCGCATTCTCCTATAGGTACCGGCCCAGTGCAGATAACAGACACTGGCCCAGCACGGTCACTTCAGGCGTTTCGACGCTTTGCCGTTGCCGGCCCATCAGTAAATTGTTTGTTGGGTACTCACTACTAAATTATCTTCAAGGTCAACTTTTGGCCAGAAAGTAAGATTGAATGCTGTGGCTGTGCGATTGTGTTTATATCCAATAACATCCATGGAATGCATCAACTTTTTATTTGTATATTGCATTCCTGCTCTTAAGAGCTGCATTTTTGCCGTTTCTTTTCACAGAGGGCGGCACAGTAGAAATTATTGCTAACTTTGAGGATAAAAATATATTTAACTCGATAAAATCAAAGTAATTCCATGACACCATATTAATAAGTGATAATTGACTTAGAACGTGATCTATTTTTTAGATTTTAATGTTGATGAGGTGTGATATTAAAGGTATTTGAAAGGTACAATATGTTTGAAAAAATATCTAACAGATTCTAATAAAAACTAGATCAAGTTGCGGCTAATTAAATACTAAATACAATTGTAAAGTTTCGGGATTGTAGTGAACGTAATTTAAGATATTCTTATCCTCAAAAAGTAATGTTAGCGAAGTTTTAAACTATATATAATCAACTGAATGCTCATAGTGTTCAAGGGTTCCTTTATAGATGGCGCCAGTAAATTATGGCAATTCAAGTACCTGAAAAATATAGTAAAATAAATGAAGTAAAAACACCACGTTTTTTTTTACCCCCCCCCCCCCGTAGTTTTCAGTTTTCTCATTTTTTCAAATATTCTGTTTGTACCTTGTCACAAAAAGGTTAGAATTGTTCTTTTAGTGTTTTTAAATAAAATTTTCTTGTATGTTGTTCTTTACTTACAGTTAAAATCTAATATTTTAACGTCTAGTTAAGTTTTTGTTTAATTTATATTATCTACTTAATTTTACGTAATAAAAATTTATATTTAGAAGGGCGTGGCTACATATTATGTATATGACCCATATGAACAATTATGTAATTTATTATACAGAGTGACCCACAAGACCCCGGACAAACATGTTTTCCTCTTTTCGCGAAAATCACTGAATTTTACTGAAAAATAATCTAGTAATCCGATTCTAAGAACTATGGAGATCAGAAAAACAAAAGAGCAAACAAATCAAACAATAAGTCTGGGAGTGACAAGATGTCAAAAAGTCGCGCCGCAATTTTATCGTTATTTGAAGCTGGAAATCGTCAATGTGAAGTAGTTCGAATTCTTAAAATTCCTCGACAAACCGTTTCCGACGCCATCAAACGATTCAAAGAACTTGGTAATATGGAAGACCGACCCGGAAGAGGAAAAAAATGTTCTGCCAACACTCGCCGGAATCGCAATATCATCAAACTTCGGATTCAAAGAAATCCGAGACTCTCGATGCGAAAAGTGGCTCGTAAAACTGGAATCGCGCGGGAGTCGGCTCGACGAATAGCTAAAAATGAACTTAACAAGAAGCCTTATAAACTGCGAAAAGCCCAAATGCTAACTGATGAAAACAAACGAGTACGACTTCAACTATGCCGTGCTCTTTTACATCGCGCCGCTGCTCAACAATGGGAAAATTTCGTTTTTACTGATGAAAAAATTTTTACTATTGAACAATTTCACAATCGTCAAAATGAGAGGTATTGGTCACAAAAAGCACCTGGACCTTCGGCCATCGTTGCTCATCGCCAATTCCCCAAGTCTGTCATGGTTTGGGGCGGTATTTGTACTACCGGTAAAACATCTTTAGTTTTTTTGGAAGAAGGAGTAAAAATTAACAAGGAAATCTACCACCGGGATATTTTAGAGGCTGTAGTTATTCCGTGGGCCCAACAGCACTTTGGTGACCAACATTGGACCTTTCAACAAGACTCTGCACCTGCCCATAAGGCGAAAACTACACAAGAGTGGTGCCGAATCAATTTTCCAGATTTTATCAGTTCCGCTGAATGGCCTCCATACTCACCAGATCTCAACCCCATGAATTACGCCATATGGTCAATTTTAGAGGCCTGGGCCTGTGAAAAAACCCACAAAAGTTTGGAATCACTAAAACAATCTTTGCGTCAGGAATGGGACAAAATTTCCCTAGAAGAGGTACGAAAAACGGCCGAAAATTTCATTCGACGTTTAAAGCTCTGTATCCACGCAGAAGGAAGCCACTTTGAAATTTTATAATTTATGATGTACATAAGGATGTTGTTAATTGTTATCCATTTTTAAATTTTTGAATTGTAGCGTTTAAATAAGTTTTTTTTTTGAAAACGTTTGTCCGAGTTCTTGTCATTGTTTTACCAATATTTGGATTCTGGTACATCCGTTAGTTACTAATTCGTGCATTTTCTATGCAATCTTATTATAAAAAACATTAGTTCTGTCTGACTGTTAGTAACGTAAAAATTTACTTACGACCAACATTTAGAAGCATTCGTTAATTTTGCTTTCTAAACACTAAACCAATTATTTTTTTTTATAAAAGGAAGAAATTGTACGCTATTTTAATATCTATATCGAGTTCAATTTTTGATAACTAAATTTTACTTGATTTTTATAAGAAGGGGGAGACCGTTTTAATAAAATCAAACTTGCTTATTTACATGTCAGGGACTAAAACTTTGGTTTGTCTTCTAAAAGACAAACAATGGTCCAAACTTCAGAATAATTTTTAGGGAACTGAAGTTCTTTTACATACATTTACAGTCGTCCGTCCTGGGATGGTCCTGGGTAATGTCACAAAAGTCTCTCTAATTTGCTTGTACGCTTAATATTATAGAGGGCGCCAAAAGTTCTAGCAATGGGGTTCCCTCCCAAATATCTCTGGTCTTATTGCTTTTACGACTATGATGGTTTATAGACGTTTTCTATTAGCTAGTTAAATTTTAGCCTGTATTAAATTTTAACTGATTTTTAAGAAACCAACCATTAGAGTTATATACAAATACAAAGACGAAGAAATTCCCGATATAAGCAACACATTTTGCGGAAGCTATCTTTATTATCCACTCTACGTGCACTCTACATTGTTCATCGTTTCATTGTTCATCATCGTAATAAAAATCTATGAGCCTATTGAATCATTTTCTAAAATTCTAAAATATTCGATCCGATTCTAAAACATATCAAAATAAAACAATTTTACTAAAAGGAAATAATATAATTTTTAATGAATAATTTTTACACAATAATTTGGTTTGACACGACGTTACTTCTTCTTGTTATTGGGATATATATCTTGTAACTGATGAAGTTGAACTTTTTGACGATAGTTTGTCGTTGTCATCTGAAGCTGCTGAATCCCTACAACCGCATGGCTTTGGACGCTTGCAGCAACTTCGTTTCTTCCTATTTGGGCCCCTTCTTTTTCCAGCGTCACAGCGTGTCTTTCGTTTACAGCAAGGTTTACAGCACGGTTTACAGCATCCATCATCAGGCTCCTCCTTATTTGCGTTCTTTTCACTCGATTCATGTTTTCTTTTCATATTAAAAACGTGTTAAATTATAATTTAGATTACAATTTGTAACGTCGCGTCGCGCGTCTTGTCGAAATATACAAAAAATGAAGTTTGGTTAAATAATTGCTAGTGTAAAATGCCAACTATTTTGAAAATTTTAATTTAAATTCCACCTCTTGATTCTGGATTTTATTTATTCTTTTTTCTGTGTTTTTTTATTTACATCCATTTTTGGATATACGCCTCTTCAAGTTCTCTCAATTTAGAACTTGAAGGTTGAGGCGTTACCATTCCACGCTGGCCTAATTAGTCCAGTCAAAATATAGACATTTCACTTTGCAAAAATTCGCATCCAGCTGAAAATTGGCATAAACCTTAAATTCACTCTTACAAACAAAATATCAAAAGTCCCCACCGATCCCACGTCTGCTAAAAATTTATTGAAGGTCAAAGGTCAACAACATCGGTTTTTTACATTTTTCTCGTAAATGATAAGTGTTATCGTAAAAATAGGTTAGACAAAAATTATAGATCATGAAATTCTCTACAAAAATTATTCTTATACTTTTTTTCGTACGAATCGTTATTCATCAGATATCACGATTCAAAAGTTGGGAAGTTTTATTATAGACAGTGTCCTATTGATTGAAAAAATATATCCGGAATAGCGAATCGTACGAAAATAAGTATAAGAATAATTTTTGTAGAGAATTTCATGATCTACAATTTTTGTAAAATAATAAAAGAAAACCTGTAAAATGGCGAAGATTTAGAAATATTTTGAGTCAGCGCGCTGTTCAAACGGGAATTCCAAAGTTTTCTGATAAGTTCCCACCAGCAAAGAACTTAAAAGAACTGATTGTTTATTTACTTCTTACCTTATTGAAACAATTTCTCAAAATAAATTAACTTTTACAATTATTATTTATCATCAAAAATCAAAAATGGCGACCGTCCACGACTTGCACGGCTTACGCAAGTCTTCTTCTTCTCTCCTTGAGCTCCGGAATCTGCGCTCCGCAGCGACATCGAATCGCCGCGAAATTCAAAATACAATTCCCACAATAAATTTTCTACACTTTACAATTTTGCTTTTTCTTTATCCAAAATTAACACGACATCAAATTAATGATGTAGTCTCAAATATACACACCTATGGAGCATGCGTTTACGCTGATGATACTTCTTTTCTGGTTAAGGCAGCAACATTTGATCAAGTGGATGTAATTGTGGAGGATACAATAACAAAAGCCGAGAAGTGGATGGAGAGTAATAATTTGAGATTGAATCAAGCAAAAACGCAAACAATGCGATTCTTTGATCGGAATGAAACCCAAATTGTAAAATTTTTGGGCATTCACTTTGACAATAGACTAAATTGGTCCCACCATACATTGACCGGATGTGTGGAAAACTGTCCAATGCCATATTCTGTTTAAGAAGCCTAAAACGGTATGCAAATCATGAGGCAGCCATAGCTTGCTACTATGTCAATTTCTCTAGCCATGTTACATAATATGGCATTATGTTTTGGGGATGTTCCACGGAAGTGAGCCGAGTGTTTGTGTTGCAGAAGAGGGCAGCGCGGGTGCTGTATAATCTGAAAGCTACGGAGAATTGCAGGGAGTCTTTCAAATCAGAAAAAATACTAACGATACCAACTTATACCCCGATTCCAAAACATATCAAAATAAAACAATAAATTTTACTAAAAGGAAATACTATAATTTTTAATGAATCATTTTTCCACAATAATTTGGTTTGACACGACGTTACCTCTTCTTGTTAGTATATATTGTAACTAATGAAGTTGAACTTTTAGACGATAGTTTGTCGTTGTCATCTGAAGCTGCTGAATCCCTACAACCGCATGGCTTTGGACGCTTGCAGCAACTTCGTTTCTTCCTATTTGGGCCCCTTCTTTTTCCAGCGTCACAGCGTGTCTTTCGTTTACAGCAAGGTTTACAGCACGGTTTACAGCATCCATCATCAGGCTCCTCCTTATTTGCGTTCTTTTCACTCGATTCATGTTTTCTTTTCATATTAAAAACGTGTTAAATTATAATTTAGATTACAATTTGTAACGTCGCGTCGCGCGTCTTGTCGAAATATACAAAAAATGAAGTTTGGTTAAATAATTGCTAGTGTAAAATGCCAACTATTTTGAAAATTTTAATTTAAATTCCACCTCTTGATTCTGGATTTTATTTATTCTTTTTTCTGTGTTTTTTTATTTACATCCATTTTTGGATATACGCCTCTTCAAGTTCTCTCAATTTAGAACTTGAAGGTTGAGGCGTTACCATTCCACGCTGGCCTAATTAGTCCAGTCAAAATATAGACATTTCACTTTGCAAAAATTCGCATCCAGCTGAAAATTGGCATAAACCTTAAATTCACTCTTACAAACAAAATATCAAAAGTCCCCACCGATCCCACGTCTGCTAAAAATTTATTGAAGGTCAAAGGTCAACAACATCGGTTTTTTACATTTTTCTCGTAAATGATAAGTGTTATCGTAAAAATAGGTTAGACAAAAATTATAGATCATGAAATTCTCTACAAAAATTATTCTTATACTTTTTTTCGTACGAATCGTTATTCATCAGATATCACGATTCAAAAGTTGGGAAGTTTTATTATAGACAGTGTCCTATTGATTGAAAAAATATATCCGGAATAGCGAATCGTACGAAAATAAGTATAAGAATAATTTTTGTAGAGAATTTCATGATCTACAATTTTTGTAAAATAATAAAAGAAAACCTGTAAAATGGCGAAGATTTAGAAATATTTTGAGTCAGCGCGCTGTTCAAACGGGAATTCCAAAGTTTTCTGATAAGTTCCCACCAGCAAAGAACTTAAAAGAACTGATTGTTTATTTACTTCTTACCTTATTGAAACAATTTCTCAAAATAAATTAACTTTTACAATTATTATTTATCATCAAAAATCAAAAATGGCGACCGTCCACGACTTGCACGGCTTACGCAAGTCTTCTTCTTCTCTCCTTGAGCTCCGGAATCTGCGCTCCGCAGCGACATCGAATCGCCGCGAAATTCAAAATACAATTCCCACAATAAATTTTCTACACTTTACAATTTTGCTTTTTCTTTATCCAAAATTAACACGACATCAAATTAATGATGTAGTCTCAAATATACACACCTATGGAGCATGCGTTTACGCTGATGATACTTCTTTTCTGGTTAAGGCAGCAACATTTGATCAAGTGGATGTAATTGTGGAGGATACAATAACAAAAGCCGAGAAGTGGATGGAGAGTAATAATTTGAGATTGAATCAAGCAAAAACGCAAACAATGCGATTCTTTGATCGGAATGAAACCCAAATTGTAAAATTTTTGGGCATTCACTTTGACAATAGACTAAATTGGTCCCACCATACATTGACCGGATGTGTGGAAAACTGTCCAATGCCATATTCTGTTTAAGAAGCCTAAAACGGTATGCAAATCATGAGGCAGCCATAGCTTGCTACTATGTCAATTTCTCTAGCCATGTTACATAATATGGCATTATGTTTTGGGGATGTTCCACGGAAGTGAGCCGAGTGTTTGTGTTGCAGAAGAGGGCAGCGCGGGTGCTGTATAATCTGAAAGCTACGGAGAATTGCAGGGAGTCTTTCAAATCAGAAAAAATACTAACGATACCAACTTATACCCCGATTCCAAAACATATCAAAATAAAACAATAAATTTTACTAAAAGGAAATACTATAATTTTTAATGAATCATTTTTCCACAATAATTTGGTTTGACACGACGTTACCTCTTCTTGTTAGTATATATTGTAACTGATGAAGTTGAACTTTTAGACGATAGTTTGTCGTTGTCATCTGAAGCTGCTTCATCCTTACAACAACAGGATGGTCTTGGACGCCTGTAGCAACTTCTTTTCTTCTTATTTGGGCCCCTTCTTTTACCAGCGTCACAGCGTCTCTTTCGTTTACAGCACGGTTTACAGCACGGTTTACAGCATCCGTCATCAGGCTCCTTATTTGCGTTCTTTTCACTCGATTCATGTTTTCTTTTACTCACTTTCATATTAAAAAAGCGTAAAATTATTTATAATAGATTAGAATTTTAAATGTCGCGTCGTGTCGAAATATACAAATGAAGTTTGCTTAAATAATTGCTAGTGTAAAATGCCAACTATTTTGAAAATTTTAATTTAAATTCCACCTTCTTGATTCTGGATTTTATTGCCGAGTGCCGAGTGAACGCGACAGCTATGCTTTTTACAATAGGCGTTTTCGAATATTATACCGGTATATACCGGTGCAACCTTTCGCGTTCGAAAATTGTACCGGTTAAGGGGAAGCGACGTTCGGAAATTATACCGGTGCATCGTCATGCACCGACTTCGTCTACCGGGTAGATGATTTGTGAACCGAGATGTTTTGCCGGTGGATCATCCGGTACTTATCCGGTAGATTGACATAACCTTAAATAATTTGTTGTTTACTGATGATTTAATAATTAAAACTATTTTTGAACAATAATTGTTACTGTTTTTCTTATTTGTGATGAAGTTATGGCCCATATTTGTAATTTTATTTGAATATTATTTTGTAGTTTATAATAATAAATTATTTGCAATATACATTTTTTATATACAACTTATTTAATTTGGAGTATTAATTTGGACATATTTAGGAGTGGTTATATCTGAAGAAGGAAATTGCCAAAGCGAAATATCGAACAGAATTAGAAAAGCTAAACAAGTAACGCAAAAGTTAAATGCACTTCTCTGGTCAAAGGATCTAAGAAAAAAAACAAAGAAAAGAATATATAACAGCATGTTTAAGAACATTCTTACCTATGGAGCAGAAACGTGGGAAATAACAAAAAGAAATAAAAATAGACTCTTGGCGGCGGTACTGGACCCTCCCGGAACGAAGAAAACGAGGTCGCCCCCCAAGAAGATGGGAAAATGACATTCACGAAGCTATGGAAAGGAGACAGCTGGAAGAGGATCAATGGCAGGACAGAGACCTCTGGCACTTAGAATGCGGAACACGGCCATAATGTATTAAATTATTATTATGTAAAAAGCTGTAATATATCCGCAATATATATATATACAGGGCCGTAGATAAGGGGGGCTTTCGGGGGTTCGAACCCCCCCATGGGAGAGCGAGATATTAAGAGGACTTTATACCTAACATAAAGTTTGGTTTACACTCATAATTGAATTAAATAATTCGTTAAACCGGCAATGTTATGGGTGTAAACCAAATTTTACGATTTAAATGCACTTTCTTAAAAAGCAAATATATAAGGGTTTTGTCTTATATACATAGATATTTTAAAAATAGTTTTAATTTAAATAGTTTGTACATTCATGGAAAGTCACTTGCAGGTCACTGGAGTGATTAATTATTATAATAAAAAATGAAAAAAATTTTTTTTAACTTCTTAATGACTTTCCGTGAAACTAGATTTTTTTTCTAATCGTTTACTCTAAACCGCATTAAATTCCATACATTAATAAAAGAGCTATATGGATATTCGTTAAAAGTTAGGTATACAGCCCTCTTAAAAATAAGGGTCTAAAATTTTTTTTGGGCGTGAACCCCCCCCCCCATGGCATAGAAAACACTTTTTTTCGGAGGACCCCCCCCATGACCAATGTCTAGCTACGGCCCTGTATATATATATTGCTATGTCACTCACCTCCGTTATAAATAGCGCCGTACTATTGCTACCGCTTAGTGGAGATAGCCGCTTCGTTGGAATCCTACCTTCGCTGTCTCTGCTCGTATGGTTATTTTACCTTGCCTGGCTTATTAAATACAAGCTGTCAAAGTAACAGTTAATCGATAGACTAGACCTCAAATCAATTTTGTTTAATTATATTTATACTGATGTTAATGAATTTAAAAACACAGAGTGATGTTATAAAAAAATTGTTTACTGACAGGTAAATGATTTCGAATACAAATTGAACATTTCTTATAGACTAAAAAAAATATTTGTTAACACAGAAATTCTAACCTATAAACCAGTGACGTGTTTAAAATATTTCTGACATACAATATCAGTGGCGTAAGTAAATTTTAAATTGTTTATTTAATTATTTAGATCGATCTAATAAAAATTTTACTACCTTAATTTCAGTGGAAACTGGTAATGAAGCACAAACACTCCGGACTAATTTAATTTCGCACAAGAATACGTAAATAAAAATTATTTCAAAAATAATTTTATTTAGACGAACAACTTTTTCTATCTTTTTGTCAATTTTCAGTCAAACCATGTGACCTTTCGGTAGCAGTTACTGGACAAGAATGAACGAAACTGCATTTTTCCACCGCCTTTTATAGTTTTTGGTCGAAACGGTCTCTTGATTTTTGTGATAAACCAAAATTTATGCAATTTGGATTACTTGATGTTTTCGATTTTCAAAAATCTTCACCAAACTTCTTGAAATTTTGGACACATGTAGGTACGCCCTATTTATACTCACTGAAGAAAGGAAATAATTCTAAGTACAATAGCAACAGCGCTAGAATTATTTCAAATTGGTAAATGTCAGAAAAAATATTATTTATATCAATTTAAATTTTAACATTATTTTTTAGATTTGAATATACAAAAATTATCCTGAACACAGAATATAACAATATCAATATTAACATTTGGTCAAACAATTGTAATAAACCCACATCGTGCAATTCAAAATTTGACATATGAAAAGCTGACATCTTCTCTCTGGTGAATTATATTTTGTTACCCACACTTGTATGTCTTCTCCAAGTGCCCTTTTACCTAATTACTAACAAACAATACTTAAAATTAACAAATTCTGTCTCAAATATCTAAAACATTGATATCGGAACACATCTTTCTATATTCGGTACTCCTTGATAGTCATATGGACTCTTAATTACGTTAATGCAAATTAGTTTCAAGTATAATTAAACAAGAATGATCTTTACTTCTACTTTATAATGTAAATTTTTATGAAATGTAATATTTTTAATTTTATTAACTTTGAAATGCCACATCGGCACACACCATCCAAACAAAACCAGCTCTGTAGCCTATTCCAACGTCTTAAACATGACAATATATTTAATTCAAATGGGACGTTTATGCGAACAATACAGCTTTATAAATTATTTATTGCATAAAAGTACGAAAGTTTTTAAAAATTCATTAAAACACACGAAATTTGAAAAAAAAAACAACATTTAAATTGATACATTTTTGAAGAAGTTATGACGATGAGCATAAACAAAGACCCTCTAAAATATTGAAAAATTTATATCTGGATAAAAAAATGTAAATTTAACAAAAACGTAACTGGGCGCTGTACTGTAACCTGTAACTGTAAATAAAGAACCATGGACAATTTTAGAATTAGGTAGGTATAGACTTAATAAAACAAATTTTTTTTATAAAAATAGTATTTAAGAGTGAAGAACAATAAATTTATGATGCAGTGCGACACTTTTCCTAATCCATAAAATGTAGGGTAGGTACATAAAATCAGTTTACAAATCTTTAGGTTCTGAATTTTTAAACTTTGGCGCGTACTTTATTAACCTGAGCGTTCGTAAATTCCATCTACCGTTCCATCCACCGGTGCATCAGCTGTTTTCAAGCGGTGAACCGGCATTCACCGGAAGATATCTACCGGTATAATTTTCGAAAACGCCTAATTTCTCTACTTGAGTCCAAAGTTTCGTATCGTTTCGAATATCCGATTTCTCGAATCCCTATTTCCATGGGAAGATTCAATCTCAGTTTTATTTTAAATTGCTCATTGAAAAGAGAGAAAATTAGCAATGCAAAAATTTGATTAAACATTGTATATTGCGAGGATAATCTTACAAGTTTGATTTAGAGGTTAATGTTTAATAATGCAAGAGTATTGAACAAATTAATACAAGAGAAGTGCATTATTAAACATTAACCTGATTAAACATGGACAGCCGTATTTATAAAAAACTTAAAACAGTGTTTTAGTTCTCATTAAACCATAACCTAACTTTTTTTGCTTGCATTTCGAATTTTTTTAAGTTAAAATACCAACTTATTACAGTAAACGCGCTAAACTTCCTATAAAATAGTTCATTTAAACCTTACTTTGAAAAAAAGTTAGGTTATGGTTTAATGAGCACTTTAACTAAAAAACAGGCTTACAAGACTGTTTTAAGTTTTTTATGAATATGGCTGTTAGACCAAAAAGATGCCTATTTTTCACAAAAATTATAATCAGAAACTTATCATCGGGAAATGGCGGTTCTAATAAAAATTACTACGATTGTGCCATTCCAATAAAATTTAACAACGGGCATAATCTAAATAATTTAAAAAATTTGTTCATCACCAAATTTACAGTGTAAATTTTATAAGAATAGATTATCATCGTCTACTACTAGAAAAGTTTTCAAAAAAGTCTGAACATTAATGTGAGTAGTTTTATTTAATGGCTTACATATCCCTGAACATTAATTTTTGTTTTCTTACACGCTATTTTTCTTTATACTTTTAAGAATATTTAAAAAAAAAATTTTGAGAAAATTCCACCCCGTTACAAAGTTATAGCAGTAAATGTGACCGGACATTCATTGGTTGGAAACTGTACCTACTAGAAACTTTAAACGCGTTATTCTGGATACTACGTTTTTAGAGAAGGGTCAGCACAATAACTCGGTCAATTTTCAATACTTTTTAACTTTTTTTTTTAATCTTGATAATTATTTTCTCTAATGTCTGACGAGAGGCTTATGTTTAATTTAGAACAGGGATGAGCAACCTTTTTTTGCAACGGGCCCCTTACAATTTAAAAAATTTTGTGCGGGCCGCATGCAGGGCCGTATATAAGGAGGGGGGGTCAAACAAAAAAGTTTTGTCTGAAAGGCAAGTGTTTATAAAATTATTATAAAAAAAATAAGTTTTGGTCGATACAATTTGTTTTCAAATTTAGAAATAGTGCTTTCTTTTTTATTGCAATAATATGGAAAATATTTTCTCAACTTAAACAATTACCAACTTAAAATTCTTCGGCGGGCCGCACGAGAAAATGTGGCGGGCCGTTGGTTGCTCACTCCTGATTTAGAATTTCAAAACTCTGCAAAAACAATTTTGAGAATCAATATACACAAAATTTCTCCTGTTATAATTTTTTATAACTTTTTTAAGATTTCATAGAATTATAAAATATTGTTATTTACCTTTGAAAGTAAGTCATCGCAATAACACACAGGATACACAAAAATTAAAATTTGTAGCATCAATATTCTTTTTAAATTCATTACGATAGCCAGAAATGATCAACTAAATTCACTGAATAAGTATTTGTGTACGAAAATACGAATTTTTCAAGTAATACCAGATTCGCTAATAATTTAATCCCTTATATATAGCCAAAATTACGGTTGAGTGAGCAAATGGATGGTATCCGTTATACACGTGTAAGTATCTGATATGTGAATCTCTGTATAAAAGATCATTAATGATCATTAACTTATCAGTATATCTGTATATTGTAGGTAGTATATTATTATATTTAATTATAGTTACTAAATTGTAACTTGTATTATTTTATATTCAAGTTAAGGATAAATAAAAATTAAAATTGAATGTACCACACAAATTTCGACCTCATATGATTTTCTTTTGGTTTATTGATGGATTTTAATCGCCATCGGACTTCAATTAGGGTATCTCAATTCATTTGTAAGTATTTGGTTTTTTTTAACATTTAGTTTTTTAAAAATTTTGTTTTACATCACTTTACAATAAATTTATCTTTGATTTTATATTATTATCATTTGATAAGTCCAAAAAAGGACGAAACAGCTGTCATGGTATATATACATTCAATTTTAATTTTTATTTATCCTTAACTTGAATATAAAATAATACAAGTTACAATTTAGTAACTATAATTAAATATTCTTACGAGTTAATAATACACATAAATGTATATTATTATAACCTATTATTAGATATAATAACATTTTTTTGTTCTTTCCTCTTTTTAGGTTAGGTTAATAATAAATAAATTGAAAGCCTAATAATATTAAAATATTAATTAATACACAGGTATTAAAAAATATTATTTTAAAATTCAAAATTATCGGCAATGCCAAACAAATAATCCATAGTATCCTACCTATCCTACCATAACTTTCTGCAATATTTTTAATTCTTTTTGGCATAACATTAACATTACATTTTTTGTTTATTTTTGGTCGCACACACAGCACATAATTGTGAAATTTCATATAACCTGTCGTTTTTTTAAATTATTTATAAATTGAAATAGTATATTTGGAAATAAATTACCGCAAGTACTTTTTTTTTTTTTTTTTTTTTTAATCGTATCGTAATCAATACATTGCGCAAAATACAAAACTACAAAATTACAAAATACAAAATCACAGAGAAAAAGGAAAAACGAAACACAAAAAGAGCAAATTGCGGTTTCAAATGTTGAGGCTCGCCAGGTAGTCGGCGTCCGGCAAAGTGTCACAGAAGAAATCCGCCACATCCCCCCCGTACTTGAGACTGGGGCACTCCAGCACCAGGTGTTCGATTGTCTGGGAGGCGGCACCGCAGTGGGCGCACCCGGGAGAGTCGGCCGCTCCCCATCTGTATAGTGATTGTGAGCATATGCCGTGGCCCGTCCGGATTCTGTTCAGATAGTCTTCTTGGTAATTAAAAATCTGCCACTGGGGCGGTTGGGTCAATTATGTGTTGGGAATTATAAACAGGATCTTTATCCCACTCCTCCATCCATCTCGCCGCAATGCTGAAATTAGAATCAGTCAGCCCTCTCGCAGCTTGCCGCGGAGGATGGCGAGACTTCAGCCTTCTCTCTTCGGGAAGCGTCATGTCCGTGTATGCGGGGTGCTGGCTGTCGGACACAATTCTATTGTACTCCCTCTGCAGGGCATGTTGGCGTCTAAGATGCGGAGGGGCGATATGGCTTAAGACGGGCAGCCATTTTACTGGGGTGGATCTTATGGTTCCAGTAACCACCCTCATCTTTGTAAAAGAAAAACCGTCATACGATAACTTTTCAACGACGCAGATTAGATTTTAGGGCCATCTACTTGTCCCTGATTTTGCTGTTCTATATGGATTATGTACTGTTTTGTTACAAAACGGTTTTAACCGTTCTTATTCTTCAGGTGTTCAGATTCCGGATGTTGGCAATCCTCCTGGCTAAAGCCACGAAGGCTTCATGGGAAAGGTTAACGTTAACCGCGGTTTCCCGCTCTCTAGAATACCAAACTTCTGGTCTAACCGTTAATAAATGTTACTATTATTCAAGAGATCAAGAATACCATTAGCTCTTTTCTAAACCCAAACTAATGCAGGTATCATTCTTCTTCAGGTGCCAATCCGATTTCGGATATTAGCGATCCTCCTGGCTAAGCCAAGAAGACTTTACTAGGGAAATGTTAATGGGGTGGTTTCCCGTTGCCTTCCCCATAGTATACAGATCGATTTTGGACTTTTTAGATCACAGCACATATCCGACGCAATCAGGATTAGAACCGCGGTTTCCCACTCTGTAGTCTATCCGTGTTTGATTTACGCCAGACTGCAGGTATCATTGGAAAAGAGAAATTTCAGTCTAGCGGCCATCTTAGACTCCGAATTTGACTAGTTTAAAGTGACTCGTTGTCGCAGTGACCACCTAGAATTTTAAGAATTTTTAATACCCAGATTACCCAGGCTTTGGTGGTGAGCCAATTTTAGAATCGTACTTGTGTCGTGGACCAAACGTTACGGAAAGTCCATTATACACAGAAGAGTTGGCCTTCCTCTTCCAAAGATGGGCGAGGATGGCCAGAAATCCATTAAATGCGAACTCATGATCGTAGAGCTAAAGAAAATGTTCCGGCACGCCTACCAACAATGGATTTCAGAACTGTATGACATCATCGTAAAACCTACGGACAAATCTACTCAAGACAACAAACTTTCAGTGCCGATCAAGTAAAACCCCTAATTCCAAGCAAAGTTGATTAGGTTACTGATATGTTTTGGGGGTAGTTATATGGTTAGTGAATTTTCCGCTGGCGATGAGGGTGGGAGTTCTTATTGTCCATCTGAGTGCTTGGAGTGGCGAGTGTCGTGGATCTGATGTTTCGAACCGATTTGGGCTTCAAATTTCTTCCATTTGGGAGCAGTTTTAAGGATGAGTAAACTGGATTCTTACCAGGCCAGTTTGATGGGCATTCAGGAGTGTTCATCTTGAGCAAAATGCTGTCGAGGGTGCCTGGTGGCTTTTCACCATGTTGTTCTCTCCCAAGTCATCAGAGCAGTTGTTATAATGAGTCTGGTTTTCGATGCCCTTATAGCTGCTGATTGGAGCTTTAAAGCATATGGACTGTGTGATCTTGGGTTACCTTTTGTTATAGTATTTTGGGTAGATTTTACGAAGACGAGTACGTCATCATCGGAGTTCTCTGAAACTTCCGCATTGAAGATGAGGAGGCGAGGAAGTCTATCTACGTAGTTTAGGACAGTACAATAACTGGGCTCACGGTTTTAAAATGTTTCTATTGAAATTGTGGAACTCTGAGGCCATTCACTTGGAAAAAAACTTCCTTTTAGCCTCATCATCATCATCATCAACCAGCCAATTGCGTCCACTGCTGGACATAGGCCTCCCCTTTGGTTTTCCAATTTTCTCTATCCTGGGCCACTTGCATCCAATTTCCGGCACATCTCCTGATATCATCCGTCCATCTAGTAGGCGGTCTTCCACGGCTTCTTTTCGATTCTCTAGGGATGATATCAGGAGATGTGCCGGAAATTGGATGCAAGTGGCCCAGGATAGAGAAAATTGGAAAACCAAAGGGGAGGCCTATGTCCAGCAGTGGACGCAATTGGCTGGTTGATGATGATGATGATGAGGCTAAAAGGAAGTTTTTTTCCAAGTGAATGGCCTCAGAGTTCCACAATTTCAATAGAAACATTTTAAAACCGTGAGCCCAGTTATTGTACTGTCCTAAACTACGTAGATAGACTTCCTCGCCTCCTCATCTTCAATGCGGAAGTTTCAGAGAACTCCGATGATGACGTACTCGTCTTCGTAAAATCTACCCAAAATACTATAACAAAAGGTAACCCAAGATCACACAGTCCATATGCTTTAAAGCTCCAATCAGCAGCTATAAGGGCATCGAAAACCAGACTCATTATAACAACTGCTCTGATGACTTGGGAGAGAACAACATGGTGAAAAGCCACCAGGCACCCTCGACAGCATTTTGCTCAAGATGAACACTCCTGAATGCCCATCAAACTGGCCTGGTAAGAATCCAGTTTACTCATCCTTAAAACTGCTCCCAAATGGAAGAAATTTGAAGCCCAAATCGGTTCGAAACATCAGATCCACGACACTCGCCACTCCAAGCACTCAGATGGACAATAAGAACTCCCACCCTCATCGCCAGCGGAAAATTCACTAACCATATAACTACCCCCAAAACATATCAGTAACCTAATCAACTTTGCTTGGAATTAGGGGTTTTACTTGATCGGCACTGAAAGTTTGTTGTCTTGAGTAGATTTGTCCGTAGGTTTTACGATGATGTCATACAGTTCTGAAATCCATTGTTGGTAGGCGTGCCGGAACATTTTCTTTAGCTCTACGATCATGAGTTCGCATTTAATGGATTTCTGGCCATCCTCGCCCATCTTTGGAAGAGGAAGGCCAACTCTTCTGTGTATAATGGACTTTCCGTAACGTTTGGTCCACGACACAAGTACGATTCTAAAATTGGCTCACCACCAAAGCCTGGGTAATCTGGGTATTAAAAATTCTTAAAATTCTAGGTGGTCACTGCGACAACGAGTCACTTTAAACTAGTCAAATTCGGAGTCTAAGATGGCCGCTAGACTGAAATTTCTCTTTTCCAATGATACCTGCAGTCTGGCGTAAATCAAACACGGATAGACTACAGAGTGGGAAACCGCGGTTCTAATCCTGATTGCGTCGGATATGTGCTGTGATCTAAAAAGTCCAAAATCGATCTGTATACTATGGGGAAGGCAACGGGAAACCACCCCATTAACATTTCCCTAGTAAAGTCTTCTTGGCTTAGCCAGGAGGATCGCTAATATCCGAAATCGGATTGGCACCTGAAGAAGAATGATACCTGCATTAGTTTGGGTTTAGAAAAGAGCTAATGGTATTCTTGATCTCTTGAATAATAGTAACATTTATTAACGGTTAGACCAGAAGTTTGGTATTCTAGAGAGCGGGAAACCGCGGTTAACGTTAACCTTTCCCATGAAGCCTTCGTGGCTTTAGCCAGGAGGATTGCCAACATCCGGAATCTGAACACCTGAAGAATAAGAACGGTTAAAACCGTTTTGTAACAAAACAGTACATAATCCATATAGAACAGCAAAATCAGGGACAAGTAGATGGCCCTAAAATCTAATCTGCGTCGTTGAAAAGTTATCGTATGACGGTTTTTCTTTTACAAAGATGAGGGTGGTTACTGGAACCATAAGATCCACCCCAGTAAAATGGCTGCCCGTCTTAAGCCATATCGCCCCTCCGCATCTTAGACGCCAACATGCCCTGCAGAGGGAGTACAATAGAATTGTGTCCGACAGCCAGCACCCCGCATACACGGACATGACGCTTCCCGAAGAGAGAAGGCTGAAGTCTCGCCATCCTCCGCGGCAAGCTGCGAGAGGGCTGACTGATTCTAATTTCAGCATTGCGGCGAGATGGATGGAGGAGTGGGATAAAGATCCTGTTTATAATTCCCAACACATAATTGACCCAACCGCCCCAGTGGCAGATTTTTAATTACCAAGAAGACTATCTGAACAGAATCCGGACGGGCCACGGCATATGCTCACAATCACTATACAGATGGGGAGCGGCCGACTCTCCCGGGTGCGCCCACTGCGGTGCCGCCTCCCAGACAATCGAACACCTGGTGCTGGAGTGCCCCAGTCTCAAGTACGGGGGGGATGTGGCGGATTTCTTCTGTGACACTTTGCCGGACGCCGACTACCTGGCGAGCCTCAACATTTGAAACCGCAATTTGCTCTTTTTGTGTTTCGTTTTTCCTTTTTCTCTGTGATTTTGTATTTTGTAATTTTGTAGTTTTGTATTTTGCGCAATGTATTGATTACGATACGATTAAAAAAAAAAAAAAAAAAAAAAGTACTTGCGGTAATTTATTTCCAAATATACTATTTCAATTTATAAATAATTTAAAAAAACGACAGGTTATATGAAATTTCACAATTATGTGCTGTGTGTGCGACCAAAAATAAACAAAAAATGTAATGTTAATGTTATGCCAAAAAGAATTAAAAATATTGCAGAAAGTTATGGTAGGATAGGTAGGATACTATGGATTATTTGTTTGGCATTGCCGATAATTTTGAATTTTAAAATAATATTTTTTAATACCTGTGTATTAATTAATATTTTAATATTATTAGGCTTTCAATTTATTTATTATTAACCTAACCTAAAAAGAGGAAAGAACAAAAAAATGTTATTATATCTAATAATAGGTTATAATAATATACATTTATGTGTATTATTAACTCGTAAGAATATTTAATTATAGTTACTAAATTGTAACTTGTATTATTTTATATTCAAGTTAAGGATAAATAAAAATTAAAATTGAATGTATATATACCATGACAGCTGTTTCGTCCTTTTTTGGACTTATCAAATGATAATAATATAAAATCAAAGATAAATTTATTGTAAAGTGATGTAAAACAAAATTTTTAAAAAACTAAATGTTAAAAAAAACCAAATACTTACAAATGAATTGAGATACCCTAATTGAAGTCCGATGGCGATTAAAATCCATCAATAAACCAAAAGAAAATCATATGAGGTCGAAATTTGTGTGGTACATTCAATTTTAATTTTTATTTATCCTTAACTTGAATATAAAATAATACAAGTTACAATTTAGTAACTATAATTAAATATAATAATATACTACCTACAATATACAGATATACTGATAAGTTAATGATCATTAATGATCTTTTATACAGAGATTCACATATCAGA